>JASFAT010003952.1:0-600000 GCA_031353405.1 Baronia brevicornis
ACTGGCCGCCAGCTACAATCGCATGTTCCCATCACTAGACGTGGACATTGAGAGCGAACTGGCGCGGTACAAGGAATACGCGGCCATGATCCGGCCACTCGTACGAGACACCGTATCCTACTTGCACAAGGAGATCAAGAACGGGAGAAGGGTGTTGGTGGAGGGTGCCAATGCGGCAATGTTGGATATTGATTTTGGTATGTCATGATTTTATAAAAAAACGTTATAATGGGACCTCTAGGTACATTCTGGTGATGAATTTCTCGCCTTGTAGTTCGCTATTAGATATTATTTAAATAACAAATGTCATAAAATTTACTCTCCAATATTTACAAAGATAAATTAGTTTTAAATATTGTAACAAGGCATCTGTAATGACTATGGCACTGCGGATGTCTATGGGCGGCGTTGATTGCTTTCCATCAGGTGGCACGCCTGCTCGTTTGCCTTCCTATCCCATAAAAAAAATTACTACTTATTAATTTTTTGTAATGTGTATATTTTATTTTGAAGTTGTGCTCTATCAAAGGTTGCTGATTTTTTCACTTAATTATTTTTATTTTACTATCTAGGGCGAGAAATTGTTTTTGCAAGTGTTTTATTTGAGTGAAAGTTGTATTAGTTAGGATGCTGTTTTTTAGATTATATTAATGTGTACACATATATATATATATATATATATATATATATATATATATATATATATATATATATATATATATATATATATATATATATATATATATATATATATATATATATATATATATATATATATATATATATATATATATATATATATATATATATCGTAGCTCGATGGTCGTGGGCTCGATTCCTGCATTGGAATACATATGTATTTACTCCGTGTCTGGTTACGCCGTTAATCCGCTTTGGATGACGAAGAAGATATCCGCTTTGGAGTGGTGGATTAATGTACATTCCTCCAGAAATGGGCATGCCCGTTCCCAGCAGTAGGACACATGGGCAGTGAAAAAATGTATATCTATTATATGATATAATATATATATATATATACATTTTTTATTTTATTCACTTAAAAACTATGTTAGTAATCTAATTTTATTGAATACACTACATCTAAGAATGCCACACGAATTCTAATTTTGTCTTACCTGAATTATTAAACCTGTGCAACTGAGCTCTTTCCGGTGACCCAAGAGAGTAGTTGTATCTATACCCTTTCACCTTCTTTTACTTCCCTCCGGTAGCTCCCTTTGGTAGACAAGCATCAGCAGAGACCCGTTCGCTCGTTTGCCAAATAGTCTTCTTAAAAAAAAACTCGTTTCTTCCAGGCACATATCCATACGTGACTTCATCGAACTGCAGTATAGGCGGGGTCTGCACCGGTCTTGGACTACCGCCCAACGTAATCGGTGAAGTCTTGGGCGTGGTGAAGGCTTACACGACGCGGGTTGGAGACGGACCCTTCCCTACAGAGTTGAACGACGTGAGTCCAGCAATTTATCATTTAAAATTATACCTTATTACTTTAAGTATAGGGTTGTTAATCCATCCTATAGACGGCTATATAACTACCCTTCTCGAAAAGCAGTAAGGTATACTTTTACATAAGCACATGTTGATTTAGAAATGAAATTATAAGAGACGTGTGGACTAAAAAGGTGGCTGTGACAAAAGTTGAGAAAGGTATGCTTAGATGTCTTGGCCACCAGAGGAAGTTTGAAAGACTTTACCAGTCGTCTTCAGAAGTTTACTTTGCCGATATGTATAGAGCGGTCAATAGGGGAAGACCAAGGGAAACATTTTTTGACCAAAATGAAGGTTTTAGGAAAGGCCAGGGCAGAAGCACCCTTAACCGGCGAGCTTGCATGAAGAAAATGATGAATGTGGTGAAAGCAATGAAAGAGTAACACAATCGTAGAGATGGAGATCTGTGGTCTCTGCCCTCTCCTAAGGGATACACGTGACGATATGTGTGATTTAGAAATTTCCATTTTTATCGACCCAAGGCTTACAACTCCTTCATATCTATATACTGTTTTTCTTAATTGGTCTGCAAATATTTTTCTTGGACTTCCTCTGTTCGTTTTTCCTTCAATTTTCCCTCTATGATATTTAAAATAAAATTGTTATGAAGAATCAAATCTTCAATTATCCTTCCCATTTTATCGATGTTTTAATTTATCCTATCCAATACATCGCGGTTAATATTTCTTATCCAAGCGGGGTCAACTTCATCAGAAACTAAAATTAACTTTTAACGATATGTTTATGACTTCATGGTAATGGACAGTCGCAATTGTTTCTTAACACAATTCTCAATGAACAAACTTCCTGGTATTTCCTGCGTTGTGATACATACATCTTATTTGCATACGCAGATCTAACGATGACAGACAACTATGATCTTTATTCTCTAGCGAATACAGAGTACTGATCGAACATTTATTCTAACAATCTGTTTAAGTTCACCTTGAATCATCAATAGCGCGGAAATGTTTACTTGAGGAGTTCTTCATTAAATTTCAGCCATCGATCTATTTTTATGTATATTTTATTTATCTAGACCTGATCGGGATCCGTAGTTTTTAAAGTAGTCCTATTCTCATGTATAATAGTAAAACTAGTTAATCTTGTCGTGGATGTCGTATGAGGTACTATGACGTGCCAGCCGTACTGCTTACGGCGACCCCCGGGATTTTTAGAGGCCTTCTTCAAATAAAAATCTTCCAAATGATATTAATTTATTCTTGCGTTTCATTGTCTCAGTCATATAATATCTTCTTCATACTTTATTCTCAATTTTCAATTTAAATTTTATATCTCAATATATATATAATTTCAATTTCTTATGCCGGATGGGTGACATATCTATCGAGAGACGTACGACGAACTAATGCTTTTGTTTTAATATAAAACAATTTTTTTTTAAATTTTAAATAACGAATTTAATATATTTAAATAAAAAGTTTTAATATATTAGTGATACATTTATCAATGTATCACTACAGTACTTATGGGAGCAAATAGCAGCAGATGGACAGTTTGGTCTACCTGAGAATAAAAACCAATTGGCAATTTCCAATCTGCACGCCAAGCTTAAGGATTACGTCAACCCCTTAATTTTAAAGGATCCACAGCAATGAAGTGTTACGGCTGTATTAATGATGTTGATGCTGATGTATTAAGACGTTGCCTTGATTAGGTCGAACAAAAAGACTGACAAAACAGAAGAAGCTATTTGGTTTAGTATTAGAACCTTCAAAACACAAACCTATACATATCTAAAAGGCCAACAACGTTCATGAAATGCCTATGTAGTTGCAAAGGTGGGCGTTGATTGCGATACGCTTGTTCGTTTGCCTTTCTATTCCATGAAAAAGCATTTAATTTTTTTTGTTTTTAAATATAACTAGACTTTTTATTAGTCATTCCAACTATGCTTATAATAGCTTGTGCTAGGAAATGTTTTATATCAATAGTCCAATGGAGCCTACGAATTCACGACGCACAGATTGTAAGCCCGATTGTTATACAACCGAGCTATTGCTTTTTGTCCCCCGCTTCTTCCAACTTAGTATTTATTTTGATACAGATATGTGTGTTACTTTCAAAACAGCATCAACTGACAGCTCACTGCTTTATAATCGTGCTAGAATCAAGGCCTTGCTGAAAACTAGTCTAGTATCATTACGGACAGCGGTGTTCCAGGTGTGGAGTCACTCTTTGCGGTCCTTATTTAGCTGCCCGACTTAGGCAGCAGTTTGGGGTAATCTTACTAAATTGTGTAGTGTATTTATAATACGCTATAAGTATATAGTAATATAAGATACCAGGTCAGGTATAACAAAATTCGTTTGTATGTCACGGCGTTTAATCAGGGAGAGACAGTGTACCGGGTTGGCAACTTACAAATTACAAAAGTTTGGTTATTACATACATAAATCACATTCCATTGCACAACAATACAATACACAAGGTATCATAGTATTTTTATTCCTTAAAGTTAAAATTACATTTTCTATTTAAAAGTAATAATAAATAAACAATCTAGTCTAATTCTACCCCTTTTTAATTTACCTTGCGAATGTGGATGGAATGATCGGTAGAGGAAGACCACGAAAAACATACCTTGACCAAACGACTCTTGACCTGGCCTTTCTTAAAAACTTCAGCATTTTTAAGAAAGGCCAGGTCAAGAGTACTCTTAATCGGCGGGAATGCATGAGGAGAATAATGAGTGTGGAGGAAGCAAGGGAAGTATGCCGAGATGGTAGCAGATGGAGATCTGTGGTCTCTGCCTACCCCTACGGGAGACAGGCGTGACGATATGTATGTATGTAATTCTACCCCATACCTAACCTCGTTTTAGTAAAATTCACCAACAGTTCATAATGCATCACAATACCCATAACGTTTATTAAAGTAGCCACTTTAACACTTTATATTATTGTCTATATAAAGATTGCTCTATCTGATCCACATACAAGTCCCAATTGTCCTTAGCCTGGTCAAATGGCCCAATTTTACCCACCAACATTTTATCTTCTTTCACAAACTGAGAGATGATATGTGTCTAGCAGTAAATTTATTTCAGTAGGCTTATAACAATGTGTTATTTTTCTTCACAGGAGACAGGACAATTACTGCAGCAGAGGGGGCATGAAGTAGGCGTCACAACAAAACGGGTGCGACGCTGTGGGTGGTTAGATCTTGTCGTGGTGCGATACACCGCCATGGTCAATGGATACACCTCGTGAGTCTACAATCCCTTTTTTATGGCAGAGATAGGCAAACGAGCAAGCGGGTAAATAATGATGGTAAGTAATGACCAATTGGCTCAGTGGCGTAGCCTACAGCCCACGGAGTCAATAAACCCCGCC
Source organism: Baronia brevicornis (assembly GCA_031353405.1). Taxonomy (NCBI): domain Eukaryota; kingdom Metazoa; phylum Arthropoda; class Insecta; order Lepidoptera; family Papilionidae; genus Baronia; species Baronia brevicornis. Next base: position 4,869 of record JASFAT010003952.1, read on the forward strand.
AATCCGCATTGGTCAAGCGTGGTTGGTTAATCTCCGTTCCTCCACAACTGTTGCATATAGAATCATTCATAAGCGCCTAGATTCTATCACTAAATCATCATCACATCACATCACAAATCAATTTTTTATTTTTCAGAATATGTTTGACGAAGTTGGATATACTGGACACATTGAAGGAGATTAAAGTGGGTGTCGCATACAAACTAAATGGAAAAGTCATCGACTATTTTCCCTCATCAATGGCTGAACTCAGCAATGTTGAGGTAAATTAATTAATGGACATATATTATATCTTCCACAAAAATGAAGGGTGTCGCATTTTGGGACACTTTTTAAATTTAAATTATTTCCTTTTTGTTTATTTGTATAATATAATATTATTTAGCTTTTTATTTTAGTATTAAGTTATTGTAAAAAAGTGTCATGAATAAAGTTTTCTATTTCTATAGTCACCAATCTTGGTGGGCTTATTGGGGATCGGCTTGGTTTCTATTATTACTAGACACCGCATGCCATTCACTGGTATTTTTTTAAAGTCATCTCGTACTTCGTACATGTTTTAACAGCCTATGTTAGATTCATAGTAGGCATGAGGCCTCAAGACTTCTGGAGGAATGCCAGCCCACAACGCTTGTCCAAGGTGGAGTTTGGTAATATTTAATATAGTTCACTCAATTTGGTTCGTTAACTATATTTTTTTTAATTACTATTATTATCTTACAGGTGGAGTATATAACCCTTCCTGGATGGGTGTGCAGTATAGAAGATGTGAGACAAATGAGCAACTTGCCCGAGCCGGCCAAGAATTACGTCAAGGTCATCCAGGATTTCTTGCAGATACCCGGTAAGTAATAATGCGATGCTTGCTGGCTCTACTAACAGTGGAGTTGACGTTTCTGGAAATCACTGTTTCGTCATCACTTGTGGTGAGGGTTTGTTCTAATCGTCACTTAAAACAAATAGAGTGACAAACTAGGCATATTTTTTATTTATTTAAACTTTATTTAAGTGTACAACAGGCGGACATAATGCCATCGGGCATTTTCTACCAGTCAATCTACAGGTGAAACAGAGAAAATTGGTTTGGAGGTGGTGCACCTTAAAATAAAATAAAGTAAAAGCTACTTAAGTTTGACTACACATATACACACAATACACACGCAATTTGCGCCCACACATCCACTGTACATACACCCACACCTCATCACGACGGTGTAAAGAAAAACTTTAATTATGTGTTTGCTTTATAATATATATGTTTGCGTATAATAAAAAAAAAGTATTTTTTCATTCGCAGTTAAATACATCGGCGTCGGTCAAGGGCGGGAGTGCATCATCAGCGTGGAATAACGTCCGCGGTGACACGCCCACTTTTAGTACATTATCTAAATTAAACGGTCGCTTCGTGCGTTGGTAGAAAATTTTTTTGACGCGCGTTTATATCCGCTAGCCAATCGGGGATGCGTTTCGTTACAAGTACAAAAGTCCGTTTTTCTTTTCGTCATGTTTGAATGGGTTGTCAGACAGTTGTTATTATATTTTATCTTAAAATTACTTTAAGGTAGTGAAAAATTTCTACGACTTAACATTATCAAAATGTATAATATTTATAATAAAGATCAAATCTGTAATATTTATAACATCATCAAAATTTATAATATAATCAATTTTATTAAACCTTTGTGGTAAAAAAGTAAGCCACATAAAAACATCCAAACTGAGATATATGTACATAGGCATACAATTATTTCTTTTAATAAACCGATGAAACAATGTTATATGTAGTTAGCTTCGTATAAAAACATCGACGGATTTTTTTGATAGCTTTCTAATAATTGTGTATAGCTCTAATAAAGGGATGAAAGGAATTTGTTTTAGTCATATTCGTATATTTGTATCGCCCACAGCCTATTGATTCTGTTTGACTCTTTGGGCTGTGGATATAAAACATTTTCTTTCTCTTGTTTTTTATTTCATTGGACTATTATTTTCTCTAATGGCCGTTGAATTGTTTTTGACAACCCTAAGTTTAGGGACGACAAATCTTAAGATATATTTTAAAACATTTTTCAGTTTAAATTTTTGCAAATACGAAAACGGACTTCTCGTGATCATAGCTAAAGGAACAGTTGGACTTTTGTATCGGTGGCGTGATGAGTCGTGAAAGGAGACTTTTACTCGAATATTTTTATACGTAGGGGTTGCGTATACGTTGAAAAAGGCAATTATATACAAGAAATATTTTCAAATAAAACAGATTATCTGGACCTAGCTAAAAGTGTAACATATATAATTTTTTTTACTTTTGAATGGACGGGTTACATTAACGGGGAATGCAGGACGAACCCAGTTTTATTTGTACATCTCTTTCTAATACGTTCACAAACATATAAAACCATTACTACGGTGGTTTGTTGGTTTATTCAAATTTGTTAGCACTGAATTACGTTTGCAGCAACCAGAGACTCGGAAAAACCAAATGTACTTAATGTATTTAAAGATAAACTAGTAACAAAAAGAAATTAAAGTCTCTTTCTACTTTTTTCCAGCGATCTACACGCTTCGCATACTATTTATTCCTAAATTCATATCCTGTTAAATATCTTATATAAGACAATTTTTTTCCTCCCATATAAAACTAAAATTAATTTATGAAATATATATATGTATGTATGTGTGTATGTGTGTGTATATATATATATATATATATATATATATATATATATATATATATATATATATATATATATATATATATCTACTCTAGTAACTTCGAAATTTCAGTGTAACGGTGGAGATCGCCTCTGGTATGTTGCGACTGTAACAGATTTTTAGCTTGATTAGATGCGTTGAGCCTTCTTTTGGTATAGGTATACGTAACTCTTGTATGCTTGTTTCTTATATGTTATTAATTTATACGCTTTTCAATTATATATGTGATTGTTTTTGAAAATATTATCTACCGATATATATATTTTTTTTGTGGTTTCGTTTTAATTAGAAAACCAGAGTTTCACAATCGTACCGCCACCGAAACCGTTTTTAAACGCGCTATCAAACAAGTGGCGATCCACTTGACATCGAAACAAAAAAGCGAAAACGTATTAAACCGCAATATTAATACTTACAGGCGGTAAGTATTAATTTTGCGGACCGCTCAGTTTCACCACCAGTCAGTCTCAATGCTGCACAAACTTTTCTATTGGTCGTGGAGCTCTGACACTCAGACCATTCGAGGCGGTATTTTTATTTTGGTCCGAATATACGATAAAAATAATTGGACGTATGTCATTTACTGCGTTTTCGCTTTTTTGTGTCGATATATATATATAAAATTCTTCTTAGTAAAATTAAACTCGCTAATGCAGAATTAAATTATATGAATGTACATTAGATTAAGGATTCTTGATGGATAGTTTGGATTAAATTGTTTAAATGCCAACAATTATAACAGGAATAGATAGATGCTTGGTGAGGGTTGGATTTATGAATGCCATTGAAAGAGATTGGAGTGCTTATTTAAGATATATAGAAAAGCAAAGTATACTAGAAAGCACTTATATGCTTATCATCAAGCGATAGTCGGTCTTTGGACTTTCGCCATTCGGGAATATTAATTCCGAGGTCTGAGTATGCCTCCATAGCATATTCACATGGCTTACAAAGAGGTGACCTCAGTTTATATAAAATATTGTTAACGTCTTGTAAAGCACCGATTACATTCTCTCAAAATGAAAGGACTCTCTCAAGATGATAATGACAGATCCAGGCGTTTCTTTCCATCGGCATATTTTTTCCACAGCCCCATTTCTGGATGAACGTTCCTCCATTTCTGGAGGAACGCTTCGTCGAACGTTGTCGCCATGAAAATGGAAATATTAATTTAAAAAAACCCAACCCTAGACCAAAGTCTATCTTTTCCTCTTATTGAAGTGAAATAGTTATTTAATTTGTTATAAGAATTTATTAAAGTTTTGATTGTACTTATAATTTTGAATATGATTGAATCAATTTTTATTTTAATTGAGAATACACAAGTTTAAAAGTTGACATGTTTCTTAAATATTTAATTTTAAATTGTAAAATGTAGTTGTTTTGTGAATTAATTTATCTATCAGTTAACAGTATTGATTTTAATCTAGTATTATGTATTGCAAAATGATGCTAAAGAACCAAAATTATTAGCAAAAAATATATCTGTGACGTTTTTATCTTAACTCAAACATAATAATGACTAGGTTGCAATTTACCTGTAATATGGATACTATGAAACCAGTTATTACACAAAGATAGGTAGTTCTATAAATTTTTATAGTATTTTATTTTAATAAAAAAAAACTACCATGAAATATCAAATCACCATAGAGATATAGATAAAGATCATACATTTGAACTTAATTGTATATGTTACCCAAAAATGTTTTAGATAGAACGGTAAAAAAAATTGAAATTCAGTGGAATGCTATAAAATGTGGTATAGTGACATCTATCCGACTAAACCAACAATCACTTTAAAAAATATGAAACATCTGAAAATACCTTTTTAAATACCGTTCGCATCGGATGAAAATGCATTGTTACATCGTAAAAAGACTATTGCATTATTTTTAAAGAATAACCATAGACAATCTTATAATATCCACCATATAGTTATTCATAATAACATCACTCTAGTCTGTAACCAAGTAAATGGAAAACAAGATAATCTAGAAAATAATAACGAAAAACTTCGGTTAAAGTAAAAAACGACGACGCTAAAAATAGTGGCTTAATTATATCTTAATGTGTCCATCTGTATGTTGTATAGCTCTCGTAGCCAGTACAAAACAATGTACCTAAACGGTGTTTTGTAAAATGAATACCAAGTTTTCGGGTAATCATCATTAGTCAAAATATAAGGCAAACAGTTTAAATTTAAAAAGACAATTGTATGCATATGTTACTAATATTTGGTAATAATAGGGTCGCCATTCTTTGGGGTTTCTCCGGATTTGTCCTACTTTGAATGGCGTTTGGGAAGCGTTTGATTTCTTACCAAAGAAACGAAGATAAAGGATTATATGCTTTAGGCTATAATCTGTAGATAACGTAAAATAAATTTTGTTTAAAATAATTCACATGTTTCCGGTTTTATTTCTATTTTGTAATAAATTAAAAAAATAATACTATTGGATATTGACGTTTTATACAAATGAATGTACTGTAATCCTCTCATTTGGCAGGTTATATAAGTGCTCCCGGTTTCCTTGTATTTATTTGGTTCCATAGCCGCCCTATATAAAACTGGCGACAAAAAATGGGGTGGTCCTATTTCTATGCTGGGGACTAACATAAAATAAATAGAAAATGGCAAATTATAATAATTTCATTGTTTAAAATGTAGTTTAATTGAAAATAAAATAATATAATTGGAATAAAAAAAAATTCAGAATTTGTCTCAAAAATCCGGCGTTTCGATTTTTCATATGGTAACCCTATTAACACTAAACGAATAAGAACGTATTAGTAGAACTTTATGAACATGTTATTATTGTTTATTCATCTGGTTTCATCTATATCCAAACTGTATAACAAATATGTGTTCAAATTACCAAATATACATACATTTGTTCGTATTTTGGTGCTATTACTTTTACTAATAAAAACTTTATATAAAATCAAATATGTATTCAAATGCCGTATAAAATTCATATTTTGACAATGAAAGACAGTGGAATTATTAAGTATTTTAGTATTGACCGTTAATGAAGGAGCGCATTTTTATTGAATATTATATGAACGGATTTTTAAAACTAAATGGCTTATTTCGAAAGCGAGAAAAAGTGCATAATTAATGTTGTAACGTACACAATGAAGGCAGGATGTAATAGATTCCCCAAAATATCACAACTTATATGGCGGCATTCGATGTTTTTTAAATATTTATGGTGCCGCGATAAGGCGGTATTCGTTTGCTAAGGGTTAAAAATAAAAATTCCTTAATTTCAAATTATCAGAAGTTTTTATAGGACAGGGCCACATTTTTTTCTAGTAGTATATGCGCATTAGTTTAAAAAACAAAGGCAATAAATCTACGTTAGTATAACATGGGTAGGATCAAAAACAATAAGTTTATTTAGCTAAAAGTCAAGTGAAAGACACAGCTTTGAAATGGTTAATATATAGTTCCTATATCTTATAATGAGTAGATTCGAAGTTTTTTACAGTACATAAATGTGCAATTAGCTACGTACTACTACTACTATTTTAAATATAATACTTATGATCAGTTTGTCCGCCTAAAGGAGCATCAAATAATATTATCGATTTTTAAAAAATGGACATTTTCTTATAATAATCTAACAGCGCATAATTGATTTCCAACGCTATTTTTCGCTAATTAAGAAGTAGTTTGAACATGTACCAAGTATAAATTATAGTAAAATTTTTGTCGTTTAAAACTTTTGTTCGAAAAAAGTTCGAAATTTTAAATTATGTGTGGAAAGCTACTTTCTTTGTGGATATTTCTTAGCTATGAGATATAACCTTTTGACGTACTCCTTGTTTTCCGACATTCATAGTTTTGTTTCTAGAAATAGTCTAAATTATCATATGATTACCATTGATTATATATCGCTATGATGAAAATGTATAATATCGTTATTGTACGTCTGTCTTTGTGAACAGGCTTGTGGCTTTATGGTGTTGAACCCTTTGCCGAATATTGAATGTCTTTTAAAACGTAAACAGATCAAGCGAATATAGTTTTCTTACATCATATTGTGCCGAATATGGTATTTCCATAGATACAATACTCCGTTATGATTTAACAGAGCCATTATTTTAAACAACACGTGTTGAATTTTGTTAACTAATGTCTCATTCCAAGATATTTTGACAATTTTTAAGTACTTACTTTATTAAAATCATTGTTTAGCTTATATAATGTTTTGAAGGTGTGTTTTATGTGATATCTATATTTTCATGTAAATATTTTCATTACAATTACTATTATACCAATAAAGTAATGGTTTATTCTTTTATGACTGTGTATTATTTACCGAGTATCTTTCTCTAAAATGAATGTATAGGTAGTGTTGGAGGGGACACGAGACACGTTATTCATTATTGAATTAAACACATTTTTACAATTCTCATTTTATAACTATCACATTTTAAATAAAACAACGTATAACAGAACGTAAGTGTACTCGAGTCTTTATTGGACGAATTCCAAATTCAATGTTAAACAGTAGCAAATGGTGCCATCTAGTATTAAACTTTAAAACTGTTATGAGTTTGTAATTTGGGCAGGTACCTAGAACCACAAAATATGTTATGCCATGCAAGTTAGGGCTAAAAGCCAACCTTCAAACTGATAGCGTATCTTTTGCATTCTGGCGTTTGATTTCAAAATTAAAATCTATTTTACACAAAAAAGATAAAATAGACATAATTCCAGGTTTTTAAATGTATTTTTTTTATATTACAATAGACAAATTTAGAAATAGAATGGGGTATACTTTTCTGCGCATGCGCATAACAAGTATAACATTTTAATGTTACTATTCATATTCGGTATTATATATACGAATTGTAGGCTAGAATTATATTAAAAATATGACCTTCTTAAATATTGTATTATATAATAATTAAAAAGTGACGTTTAAAACAACGTAAATGGCGTACTTGCTGATCAATTCAACGTCTTGATATTTTTAATAAACCACAAACAAATACCACGCTTGATATTTTTGTATTATCTCATATTTATTACTGGGTGTTTGTCTATGTCATTTATATAAAATAACACCCACGAGACATCGTCATCCTAATATCGTTAGAGCTATTAATTTTTACGTTTTGCTATTATAACCAAGTATAGTTCGAGCAGCAGGTTTAACGTTTTATTATTTTTTTTATAGTCTTACTAAATAATCATCAGGCCTTCTAAAAGCCAGGCCTACCAAAATCGTCGTCCCATCTGACCCTCGGCCACCCGCATTACTTTTACCATCACACGGTTTCCGGTTCTTCGATAAACGTAACCCGTTTCTTGTATATTTCTTTCACACTGTCGATAAAGTTACCGTCATAACTCCCCCGAGTTACTTTATGTAAATATTAATAACTGTATTAAAAACGTGTTTATATATGATTATATAAAATGAAAATTATGATCTACATAAACTAACCAACGAATATGGAAAAGGTTAGGGTCAGGATGGCATGCCCAAATAAATTCGAAAATCGACCGCGGGCTCTGGTCTAATCCGCTCGTGATTGGTGGTGATATGACAGGGTTCATTGGCTTCGACGACTGAAAGAATAACTTGTCTACCACAGCATCTGTCCTGCTTCAACACTCTCTCTGTCTCTCTCGTCTGTAGTACGTGTCAGGCACCCTTCGCTGAACTACCGATAGTTTACAGTCCAGTGCAGTTAAGCTAACGCTTACAACTTAGTTTAAATAAAAATACTTCTGCTCAACATCAATTCATTTATTTACGAAAAGATAGATACATTATCATTTGCAAGATTCATTTAAAGTTACATTGTATGCCTAACTAAACTAGTGAGACCGTTAGAATTACATACTAGGTACATTCCACAAAATATATATCAATATTATACAATATTTCTGTACAGAGCTTAGCTTCAAAGTGGATTTTTTTTCAGTTCAGAATTTTGTTAAGCAAGCATAAATGATATTGGACATCTTCACATGTGAAATTATTCATATATATATATATATATATATATATATATATATATATATATATATATATATATATATATATATATATATATATATATATATATATATATAATATATATATATATATATATATATATATATATATATATATATATATATATATATATATATATATATATATTTAATAGTGATAAAGCCATGTACGTGTGCGTCAGCTCGACCGGGGAAGTATTCACATCCTCTCTTGGGCAGCGGTCATTTTTTACCATCTGGTGACCCGCTTGCTTGTTACTATTTATATCTATACAATATAAAACGGTGTTGTTTTATAGAAAAATATCTAGCTTTTCACGGCCCGCCTGCAGCGGTGCCAAATTTCAGCGAAATAGACCTGACGGTAGTTCTATTATATAGAAGTGAACAGATCAAGTAATAAATATTTTTTTTCTGAAAGGATATTAATCTGAAAGGATATAAATCTGAAAGGAGGGGATAAAGGAAATAAAAGGGGAAAGGAATTGGACCTCTTGCAGTCACTATACAAAACTAGGTAAAACATTAAAATGCTACCACTTGGCACGTCGACATTCTGTGATACTTTCTCAGTGGAGCCAGCCCATTCATGGCTTAACCACTGTTAAGTCTAGATTTACTCGTTATTTTTAGATCACAATAAGGTAGGTCTTATACACTTATACATTTAAATTTACATTTTTATAATAAATTGTAAACACAAATTTAGCACTAGATTGACCAGTGAGTCATTTCGATATGTATAATGATACAATTTCTTAGAATTTTGTGGCTTTGCATACAGTTGTATGTTAGTAAAACTAAAACGCAATGCTGTCTCAAAATACTAAAAAATTGTATAAACATATAATTATTTTCTAAATAAAATTAAAAAGCAGTCAAAATGACTTCTTGGACAATCTAGTGTTATTGCTTATAATTGTTCCTGTGCATTATATATTATAATGGCTTGATAGAAAATGCGACTATTATTTTATCGTGAATATAAATAGATCTTAATTACTTACAATACAATCTATTTCTCACTGAATAATCATTTTGAAAAATTCTTCTCTTCTTTTGACGTATAATATATATTAGATAACATTTATTTTATAATTCGTATTATTAACATTCAATTGAGTAATTGATTTTTAAATCTGATATAATATTTCACTTACGCTTGATGCAAAATTGTTTTCCTTATAGATAAACAACAAAGAACTGTTTTTTAATAAATAAAATACACCTGCAAGTATATAATAAATTCACATTCACAAAACATTTTTCTATTGTTATTTCAACATCATTGATTCTATTTCAAAAATATTTAGGAAAATGGAATAACTAACTTAACTATTCAATACTGTATTCAGGCCAAACATTCAATACTTCGCTTCTTCACTACATGCATTTCTTAATACATCTATAAGCGACACTTATTTTTTCAACGTTATTTCAACAAGTATTTATGGCATAAAATCGTAGATGACTTATAATTATGTAATGTTATTTTTAAGCTGGTGGTATCTCATATGTAACATAATTAAAATATGCACAATTTGTTTTCTTTTAGTAGACGAATATTTTCTATATACAAATAAACGCTCTATGTAAGTTGTTCACATCGCAAAATATAATTAACACTGGATTGCCTAAGAAGTCCTTATGACTGCTTTTAAACTTATTTATAAATACTATATTTATACAGACGCAAACGACATTGAATCATATATTGTATATATTTGCATATGTTGAATGAAAAAAAAAATGTATATATATATATATATATTCTTTTTTTTTCATTCAAAGAGTCAAAATGACTTCCTTGGCAATAGTATAGTAACACTATATATAGATATATATAATTTTTGGAGCAACCTCTCATATACCTGGCAAAGATTAGAAAAGAAATAATAAATGATTGTCTTATTTATATTTCTTAATATGCCTTATAGATAAAACATTCCTAATACTTTGTAGGGTAAAAAATGTGAAATGCGTAGATTTTTTTTTAATTATTTCAGTTTTGACAGTTCGCTAAGGACTTTAAGGGTTCGCTTTATACTTCGCGTGGTTAACATATATATATAAACACCATGTTTTCGAAATAACTTTTTTTTAAATAATTACTCATAGCAAAAACAGGACAACGTCTGTCGGGTCTACTAGTAAAATAAGTGAGGGCCATTTAAATATAGAAAGTTAAGTTGCATACATAAAATTAAGCTAAAAAGTTGCCTTAACCTAATCAATCAGATGATTTTCTCTTCTCTTCTATATATGTACACAAGTACACGCACCCAACTTTTATCCCCTGACCAACTTAGTGGGAGAGTTCTATACTGATTTATGTCTATGATGAATACAATTTTTCACACCACCTAAATGTATCATATCTATTATATATACAAAAAGCAATCAGTCTCATATAAGGGAACTTTACAGAACAGGTAAGAAGTAAAATACATGGGAGAAATTTTGTCTTAATCCCTGTTATTGGGGGAGATATTCCGATCCCTTTTATTCTTTGTCTTTGGAGGAGCGCGATGACGATCGCGCTTGCGACTCGAGGAGGAACAAGAAGACGATGGACTGGAGTCTGGGGGAGATCCTGCCTCATCCGCTGCTAGACCCATCGATTGTGATTCTGGGGTGGAAGGTTCCAGAACGCTGTTGCGTAATGCCCGACGTTGCTCTTCTGTATGTTGTGGGCATCTTGTGGATCTGGAGTACAATTTTGTATTGGATTTGTGTTAATCGTGTTAAGTGATAGCATTTATTAGTGTTCAGACGATCAATTGGCTCAGTGGCGGGGCCACCCGCCCAAGGAATCAATGGTAGCAGTGTTCGATTCCCGCATCGAAATAATCCTACAGATATTTATTCCGAGTATGGTAACCCCACCTATCCGCATTGGACAAGCGCTTTAGTTAACGTCCGTTTCACCAGAAATAGAGAACTCCGTGCTCAGCAGTGAGCCATATATGGGATGCAGAAAAAAGAAGAAAAAATTATCTGTGTTATCGCATTACGTATGACTCACGGGTTCCTAAAGCCCAACTCCTGCATTTCACGCGTGGATAGAAATCGCTTCTTCGTCGCCAATTATGGTTAATTACTTAATCAGGAATGAACGCAAAGTAAAGAGCCGACACTGCGTATTGAAGTCATCAGTGCTGGCGTTAGGACCACTGACACCCCAGACAAAAATATTGTAACGCCCACTTAAGGAAATCAAAATTGAATGTTAAATTTTTTCGAGAACCAATATGAACACACATTTAGAATTTCATTTCATCTTTACTTTAGCATTACACAGAGCTACAGAGAACGATATTACGGCGACCTCGTGATACCCTCGAACATAGAAGGCCCCAAAATTTCCCGCCATCCAACACGCGTTTTCGTTTGGCTGTGGAAGTATCCTACCCCCACTAATTGCGCCCTCCCCCATTTTGCGCCCTGGGCCATCCCCCCTCCCCCTAATCCCGGCACTGAGAGTAACGACCCATGCCATATTACCTTCAAATCTAATAATTTCCATGTTTTTATCTCATAACTTCCTTAAATACTTTTTTTCCACCCATTGTAAATAATGGGTGGAATATTGTTGCACTAAGGTAAGTAATGCGTCTGCAGTGTCCTTAGTCCAGATATCTATAGGCCGGTCGGTGACTACTTACTATCAGACGATTCCTCACTTGGATAGATGATCAACTCACCTGGTGCACAACTTCTTGGTGTGCTCAGAGACGACGCCGCAAATCTGGAGCAGCAGATTCTTCTTCTCGTTAGCGGTCATGGTCTCGTATGTGGCGCCGCCCTCGTTCGAGTCGGACGTGTGGTTGCCATTGTTATTTCTGTTGTTGCCACTTCAATTTAAAAAAATTGAGTCACTAACAATCTGCACGTAAACATCACCGATACAATTTTATAAAGGCGTGTTTAAACCAAACGAACATAGAGCAAGAGCTAGAACAAGAGCATTCTATCTCGATCTCGATTTAAAGTAAACAACGGGTCGTACTTAGCGTTTAAACCAAAATATCAACGAACAAGAACGAGAACCAAGAAGTAGAATTCTTGCACGATAGATCAGTCGCAATAATGCTCATTGCTCATTGCTTGAACACTTAACATAACATATGCAGCTCACAAATTATATATAATCCTTTAATACTAACTTATGTAACTTGGATTTCCTATTGTTGTTCTTTATCCTGCGTTTCCTACGCTCATTGTGAAGGGATCCCCCCGCCCAGTCTGCATCATCTTCATCATCACTTAATAATCCGGCATATGAGGTTGGTTCCCGACTGTTGGATGCGATACGGCGTGATGCTATACGCGAGCTGTTTCTGCCCATACCTAATTAGATAATAGATATATTCATTATTGTACACCAAAAAAACAAAGTTATACAATTATTCATTGTAATATTTATATACAAATGGCGGTCTTATCGCTAATAGCGATTTCTTCCAGAAAACTGTAGGATGGACACAATGTTAAAAAGATAATTTGATGTAGTTTGGTGTACATAGTAGTGTAATATACACACACACACACACAAATATAGGTTAACCGTAAATAATAAATGTGTAGTCATTTTTAACAAGCTTTTTGAAAATTGAGAGAGACTTCGCTTGTCTCACCTCCAGCAGCGAAAAATTACGTATATGTATAAAAAACAAAAATAGATATTAAAAAATAACCCACCCTTTACTACATTTACTATCTATAAAATAAAATTTGTATTTTCATATCACCTCTATTAGCTCAACTATCAATCAACTTCCTAAAAGAAAAAGCTATACCAAATTTATCTGAACTCACTGTAATTTTAGATAAATCAAATACAAGTACATAGTAGATCCGCACTAATCAGACAAAAATTTTGCAGTGATGTTGGATTGTTCAATTTTTCAGATTATACATAGTTTGGAATTTTTAAATAAGAGTACTTGGTAATCCACAAAATTAAAAATCAAAGCATCTATTTGAACTACAAATTATACTACATAATTATGTACATATAAAATATGAATGTCGAATTTAGAAAATTAAACATCACAATGAAGAGCGCAGGAAGCGCTGGATGCTGGATTAGACAGGGTGTCTAATGTGGCTGCCGCTGATACATGTTTCGCCTCAACACGAGGCATCATCAGGTATAGTAGTCTTAATGGAATATAACTGTCACTTAACGGTTGTCTTCCGTAGTGTCCTTTCTAAGGTTGGGTATTGCAACATGATGTTTATTAATTAGCAAGACGCTGCTATCTACTCTGTTTGCTCCCATTGCCATCTATTACAACTTCCTACAGGTATAAATGTGGGGTCCTTTTTGAATTCTATGAATCATATCATGCTTATACTATATTAAACTCTCAAATAAATAAAACTGCTTGGCTCAGTATTTGATTTCTGAGAGAAAGTTACTGGACAAATTCTAGTGTTTTATTCTATTCTAGCTACAAACTATAATATATAATATTTAACAGAGGAAAGTGAGTGTCCAAGATCTTTTTTTCTAAAAAAAGATGATAATCTATGTCTTTAATATTACCAGAATTGTTATGAATTATTTCAATTAAGCTTAGTCTACTAGGTTCAATGGAGGATATGAACTTACAACATCAGATCATAAACCAGACCCTAACCAACTGAGCTATTGCCTCCTACACTTAAACCTTTTATCTACCTAAACTGCATTCCACACTACCGTAACTGTCTTCCAGCATATCAAAAATCCATTTTAATGGAAAAGGGAGAATTAGTGGATTTGATGAGAGTGCCTTCTTTATTTGCACATATATTTAAATAACTTTACATATCCTGCACAATTGACCTTGTTTTAGAGATGATGTAATAGGTGAATGAGTTAAAAGAATATGATACTCAAATATTTTTTTTTCATATTTTGATAACTTGGGATATATAGTTATGTGACATATAAAGTGAAGTAAATACTGTTCAAAATTCTTTTAAATATATTTTCGTAACCTGTAAAAGTTGCTGGACAAAAATCCTTAACAGAATACTGGAATATTGTAACGTTATATCCATAACTTGTATAGATGGGCATTATTAAAAATGAATTAGGTGTACTTTCAACGAACTTTTAAAAGTTAATTTATATTCTACAATTGATTGATAAGTATTACACCTTTATATAAAACAATATTAACTACAGTTCACTACTTTTAATAATCACCATATTTTTACTGAATTTAGTAAATATCAGATTCATGAAATTATTTAATTAAATAACTCAAACGACGAACAATGTTTCAAAAATAATACTATATAATCAACTCACCCATGCACTTTTCCAAATGTGGGGCAAATCTCGTAGCTGACACAGGCCTCTCGCAGTTTGGGCAAGCACAGTTGGAGTCTTGAGTCTTTTTTAATATTGAAAGTCCGAAAACATCGCATTCTGGAGAGTTCACTATTTTAAAATTCTCGTCATCTTCCTTTTCTCCTTCTATAAGATCAGTGAGGCCAGTTTTGAGACCATGATGAAATTCAAAAAGAAAGCCCAATGTAACATCGTCATATACACTCTCATAAATAAAATTTGCTGCTTCCTCCGCATTACTTTCATTTTGCATTATTTCAAAAAATTTATTATTTAAATCGTTCATACTGAGTTCACTTGCAATTGTATTCATTTTAATAATTAATTATTTTCTGTTTTAAATTAAGGCCAAACATACAATCACCAAACAGCTGATTTTAAGATAAGTAAAAAATCAGATTGATATAAAGGAATAATAGAGATATATATAATACATGTACCTATGAATTACATATGTTTTCTGCAATGTGCAATGCAAAGGTCAATGTTCTTGTTCATCTTTACTCCTTACAGAATAACGATGTATTTACATTATATCGATTTATATATCGATAAGTATTAGCGATTTATTGTATAAAAATTGTCACAAAATAAATGTTAACTATTTTTCTAGAGTTACACTTCGGATGTTTAGTAAAAAGAATTCTGGTTTCTTATTGTTCACTTTATTTACTATTATAAATTATACACCATGCAAAATGAGACGCAGCAGAAGTCAATGTTGCGAAAACACTACTCCGATACTCTTCACTCTACTCGTCTCACAGTCACAACTTTTTTCGCTATGGGATCACGTATAATGGTGGACCAATCAGAAACCTTGTGCCGTCAGATGTATTGTATAAATCAAAATTGTTAAAACTCTAAACTTCAACTATAACATAAACTTCAACTTTGACCAAATCAATCAATTTGGAACGATGATTTTCAAATTAAAAATTGTTAAACATGTGACATCATATTAGAACGGAGGGGGGGGGTCTCCAGTCCAGGTCGTGTGATGTGCCAAAAGGGCTTGAACCCGGAGGCGAAAAACCATTCAAAACAAAAATATGTTGGAAACTTTGCAAGTGATATTATGTATTTTATGTCTATGTTATTAGTAGTGTTGTGTTACTTACATATTTTACATTATATTATTTATATTAGTGGTATTACTATTATTAGTTTGACTACCATTTTTCGGCAATAATTTTAATTATTATTTTTCTAATCAAAGGATAGTTGTATGGCTGTGAAAAAATCTATGAACATGCAAATATTAACAGTAAAACATAAATAAATACCCTAAAAACACACATTAGACAGGGTTATAAGGATTCTTTTTCAGCCGTTTTATTTTTTTGTGTGTTATGACTGCGGGACAATCTATTTAAATTTATAAATTGATAATTATTAAAATGAAACAAACTGTAATTTTAATATAATTTATTGTACACCAAATTGTAATGTGACTTACATATTATAATGTTGTAAAGATTTAACTGATAATTTATAATATATGCATCATATATTTTATATACTAACCCATTAAAATAATAAAAAAACAAATTACTGTGTTTATATTCTGTCCAAATACAATATTTCAGGATATCACGATATTTATAGCAGATTTATACCAGGATAGTTGCTGATGCGGGTTTTTGTAAAATCAGCAGACACTGATGCCCCTAAATGATTTATCTAAAAAAAATAATTAATATATTATAAGCCATGTACAAATGAGTTAGCTCTAACAGCAAAATGCCACATTCTCAGAAAATATTACATTTATGTGGTACATGTTTCTATGTACAAAGTTCTTTCTACCTCCTTCTATTGTTCACATTGGTGTAGCACCTTTAGTACTGTAGATGCCCATAGCTGGCCATTATCAATTAAAAACAGGTGAGTCACTTGTTTGTTTTCCTCTGATTTCTATAAAAAAAATTTTCTTTGATCTTTCATATGTATAAAACAGAAGTTTGACTTTATGTACTCTATCACTTGACAGAACAAATGATTAGTTTAACATTTCGAATTTTGACCTATCCCTAGTTGTAATGACTGATCATAAAAATCAGTATTAATTCAATCTATATTTCATATAAGCTAAGCTTTAACTTGCAAACTTATAGTTTACTCACTTGAAATATTTCAGTCCACATCTTCTGGTCGAACTGGATGTGCTAAAGGTATAACAGACTTTTTATTAATATCTCTTGAGCAAGCTTTTCTCATATCTGCGAAAATAAAATACAACTAAGTTACTTTTAAAGTAAACAAGCATGGAAAACTTCATCTGTCCTGGTCAAGGTGCCTAGAATTGAGGGAATGAATGAAAAGGAGAAAATTAAAATACAAGTAAGCTTGTTACTGCATTCATCTAGTGAAGTGATGAATTGAAGTTTAACACTAACCATAAGCATCTTCATCTGGATCACCAGAGTAATATTCAAGTACAGTTCTATATACAATGTACCCGAGATTTTTGTACATGTTTATTGCTATTTTGTTACTAACTCTAACAAATAAATCAACAAAATATGCTTTTTTCCTGCAACAGAAAATCTTATTAGGTAAATAAAAATGTCGCCTAATATAATTTATAATATCATGAATTAATTCACACAATGACTATGGACCTACTTTTCTGAAACATCTTCGAGTATATTCATTAATGTAGCAGCTAGGCCCAATCTTCTGTAATCAGGGCTGACAGTTAAAGCTGTAACATGGCCATGCCAATTTTCTCCATGTCCTTCTGCTTTTCCCATAACTAAGTAGAAAAATGAAAGTAGTAATCAACAGGTAACATTACAGGAAATATTAATGCTATCACAGAAATTTGAAACTACTATTTATTATTATTGATTCAATTCACTTATAAATAAGTTTCAGTTCTGTATTTTCTTTATTAACTGTTTTAAATTGTGTAGAATGTTTGTGGTGGGTGGTGGGTGTTTATCAATAAAAATTTAAAGTTGTATGCTATAAAAGAGCCCAGCGTGTAGCTCGGCAGCAGATACTAACATAATTAAATTAATTAATCTAAGCTGTAAACAAAGTTTTATTTGATTTATAAACATTTGATACAAATGTAATTTACATGATTTTAATTTATAAATATGTAATATTCAGCATCAAAACTCAGCAGAAAGTTTGATTCTTTTTTGTTTTACATTTTATAGTTTGTTTTGCTTTTTTCTTTACTTTTGTATGTGTCACTACAAGGTAAGGTATCATGTGTTCTTTTGTATCTTACTAATATAAGTCGGATATTACAAAATAAAAAAAATTACTATATCCCATTATTTCCCCGCTTGGCGATTCTGCAACTTGAAAATATTCCGGCCAGTGAGCTAAATACTGCGTGTAAAATGATAAGCCATATGTCTCTGTTAGGGGATCTAAATTCCTGTAATGAATACATATTTATTAAACAATTTTTATGTTATTTTAATTAAAAATATTTATAAACGAATGCTACATACACGTTGTTAAAATACAGCATATCTTCACACGTAAAAGGACGTATGGTCGTCATTATAATGTTTAAATGTAAATACTCTATATTCTTCTCACCGAAATCAGGATTTGACAAAAACAATAACACGTTTTTTATTTATAATTCATAAGAACATAGAGTCCATAGAATAGAATACAGATTATCACAGAGCAAGTACTCAGTTAATCGAAACATTTCATTCGAGCACTTTTATGTCACTCTACGACAAACGCCAAAGCAAATAAATCTATGTAATACAAAAAAATTGCATGAGATTAAGAATGACCAAAATGAGAATTATAATTAAAAATATAATAAAATATGTGAACAGTCTGGCCACCTCTCGAAGCTTAAAAACTAAGTCTGATGTCAAAAGTGAAAGAAACCACTAGAAATCACTATAGGCATTGCAAGAAAAATCTTAACGCAGATTAAATAAACACCAATTTATAAATAATGTTCTTGAGTTTGTCACCAGGATTAAATAAGATTAATGAGCTAATTAAGTGCTGCCTCTAACTTTTTAAAATTATACTATATCAAGTACTTGACACTAAGAATATTTAATGTTAACAAACTCAATATAATAGCGTTTTCAATTAGCGAATAGAAAATTGCTAGTTTCGTAGTTTACTACATTTTTTATAGAATGTAAGGTGTTAGAATATGATGAAAATATTTTAAAATAGTTTCTAGTTATAAGTTCAAATTTATACTCGAGTCTAGTATACTACTAATGCCATCTATGTAAATCTGGCATAACTATTATATGAATGGTATCTTTTAAGAACAAATTAGTTTGTTGTCATACCCAAACGAGTCGTTTTATTATTTAAGGTTATGGGATTAGAGCGCCCTGTTGGGAGAAAATAATTGGGATAACGGTTTGTTTAATCAGTATTTTGGAAGGATTAACGAATTTTGCATTATTAGAAAACCCCTTATTTCGCTCGCATAAACAGACTACGAGTGGCGCGTCCCGTACCATGTGCAAATTGCAACATGGGGGCGAACTATTTACAATAATTATAGTGAATGTGTCTATAGATGCAAAACAACCGATTTAAACGTTTTAATAAAAAATCATGGTTTTAAATCCTAAATGAACCTTTTCAAACGATTGAAAATTGTCTTGAAAAAACTAAAGGCGCTGTGTTTTACAATTTATTATAAGAACCTTTTGATCACTTTACGTCATGTTTGGTTTAATAAGTTTATTATATATAAAATACGATCTGTAAAATGCTGAGAAATTTATTAGATACTAACACACATGATTAGACAATGCAGTCTTATTTGTGCATGAATAAGACGTAGTCTGTAGTGGTCAAATTTTGGATAAGCTAGAATTTGGAAAAAAGCGGACGTGTTTTCTTTTATTAATTAACCAATTAATTATGCCGCGACCCCCAGTACTATTTGGGAACATATTTTTGGTATTGTGTACAGATGACGGGAAAAAACATGTTACATGTTGTTTTTATTCTGGGCAATATACGCATGCAATGTCCAATAAATTAAAACAACAGTTATTAAAATGTAATAAATGCCCAACTGATGTGAAACAATTATACAAACAAAACAACGTTCCAACGATTCTGCAGTCATCTTTGGAAGCAAATGTATCTCCATTTACGTCTACATCGTTGGCCATGGCATTGTTAGCCGTGACACCGCCGTCTTCAACATGCAATTCAGATGCTTCTTATCACGATGGAACCAGTATGTCTAAGTAATATAAACCATAGATGTAAAACAACCGATTTAAAACGTTTTACGCATGTAGCTGAATGCCCATAGAAGGGAAATTTATGCCGAAAACTTCATGCTCATTTATGATAATAATGGACATGATCAATAAAGGAAATGGACAATAAAGTATGTTGTAATATATCAAGGATATGGCTCCTATGTGTTATAATTAATATTTAATTTCAGATTTTTTGTTATGATGTAAGTTTTGGTAGTAAATATAATACAGTGATTTTTTTCGAAGAGCAGGCAAACGGGTATGCCGGTCATCTCGTGGTAAGCGATCACCGCCGCCCATAATCATGCACCGCCGGAGGCGTCGCAGATATGTTGCTGGCCATTAAAATTTTACATTTTAGATGTCGAGTTTTATTGATAGCCCGTGTAGGGTTTACGGACTTAAAACCGTACATTAAGATGAAAGTCAAAAGGTTCCACCTATTAACTATAATGGTGCGGAAATACAGGCAACGCCCCTATAATCAAGTATCTTGAAATGTACTAGTTAGCTTGTCACGTTATGTCTTGATAAAATGGTGGCAATACTACCAAAATCTTTTATGGAATTATGCAGTAAAATTAAAAAGATTACTAGACAACTTAAAAAGACGCATTTTCTTCATATCACTCCACTTATCTCACTCCACAATTTAACATTATAACAGATATTAATAACATAAGATTATAAAGATTAATATGTTGGTTATTGAGATTGTGCGATGTTGTCATTAATTATATGATCAAAACATTCTAAGTCTCTAGTAAACTACGCCATCTATATAAATCTAGTGTAACTATTGTGTAAACGGTATCTTTTAAAAACAATAAATTAGTTATGTTGTCGCAGCCAAACTAGTAGTTTCGTTATTGTATAAAGTTAAGGAGCAAGCGGTTCACACAATGAAAAATATTTCGTACCGTCCGTCGATGTCTTGGCTGACTTTTATATACAGGCAAACATGCAATTACGTAGGTAAAATAACATATTCGTATCTTAAATGAACGCGGCATTACTATTATTATTAATGTCAGTCTGTTATAAAATGTTTTGTTATGCAACTACCGATAACCACGTAGTATTTATTTACGTTATATTCGGTGAGATAAGAAAGTACAGAATTGTATCAAGCTACATAACGTTAAGATAATAAATAGAAGCAAAACGTTTTGTCAGCGCTCCTCTCCATTATATTTCTACAAAATGGTATGTTCAATTTTGTATACATTATTTGTACATTATCTGTTACTGCACTTCATGTTTATCATAAAAAAATATTTAATTTTTTTTATGAGTAATGACTATGTCCTTGAAACATATACTAATAAACATATTAGGTGTGGAATGTGGTCGAAACAAGAAAGACTGAACATTGAAGACGATGATTAATTAGTGGTGAATGCCTTTAAACAATCTCGCGACACACTTGAATGCTGTAAGACGCTTTAGGATATTAAAATGAAGATTTGTAGCGAACCAAAAGCACCTTAGTTGAAATCAATACTACAATCGGGTTTTAATTATCTAGTGTAATTGTAAACGTAAATCATAAAAAAAATTATATTTGTTGAACGCTGTAGGAATGTCCCATTACAGCCTCTTCAAAGCCCGCTCCACATTTGTTCAGACGCGGTCTCTATTTCAGCACTCGTCTACTCCAACAGTTATCGTTTCTGCGGCAGACGGGACCAGTCTGTTGTCGCTTGAGTACACTAATTCGAAGTATTACATCGGCGGCTTACATTCTTCAGTGGATTAATTCATCTCAAATCATATCCACCAAAGAAACAAAGGCCTCTGAGCGATTTTGATGCAGTAAAGCAGACGGACCTTCAGTGTCTACATTTCGGCAACGTAAGAAAGTACTGGCAAGACTCACTGGCAATGAGTTCTCTAATTTTTCGCTGTCGGTGTAAAAGTAGGGATCAAAACGTTCAAAACGTATGTAAGTGGGATATCCTGTGTTTAAGTTTGAAGTTAAAATTTTCAAGCCCATTGTGCGCAGAAAACGAAAACGGCTGCCGATCAAAAACTAGTGTTTAATTTATTTTAAGACTAGTCACATTATTTACAAAAGAAATATCTTACTGTATAAAATTATAACTACATATTATAATGTAACAATGGATTAATTACGGACACAATATTTATAGAATGAAGAGAGACTGGAATATATTAAACAGTAGAGGACAGGACAGGACTTACATACAACATTTAATATATTTCATATGTTCGGTGTTTTGTTAAACACTATCGTAATGAATTAAATTAAAAAAAAAAAGTAAATTATGTATATTTTTCATGTGTTTGTGGTACAATTCACACAATGAAAAAAACGTGGCATAGAAACCAAACACACTTTTTATTTACTTAGAGGGAACTTTGCCCTCTAGTCGAAGAACATACGGTTTGTCATGTACAATTTAGTGGTTTTTAGGTCAGGTTTTTAGTGTTATTATCTATTATATACAAAAACTAGAAATAACGAATATAAAATACTAAATATAAATATCATATTAGGGAAAGACCGATATTTTAACGTCATAAACACTTCAATACTTTTTTTTACAGGTTGTTTTCACAGCTCGCGGTTTGATGCCTCCTGTTTTCACTCCACTGAATGATGATCACACCATTAATTATCATGTCATTCCTCAATATGCCGAGTACCTCACTAAAAATGGCATCAAAAGTGTTCTTGGTAAGTGCAAAGTCATATAGCATAACGTATATCAGATCAGTGCTATGTAGTATCAATGCTTATCCCCGGTATCTAATAGAGCCAACCCATTTCGACTATGGGAGCAGAGAAATATCAGTAGATGCGGTCAGTTAAAACTTTTGCTTAGCTATGATCCGCGACAAGAAAACTACATTAGATAATTAATAATGTGTGTTTTCCTGCTGGACGAAGTGGATTTACAAGGAACTTAAACTAAAGCTTACCGAAAAACAGCCGTCAGCAACTCTCCACTTACCAACCACTATACACAACACCAAACACACACTACCACTTTTCCCCCTTGCAAACGACACGTGTTTCGCCTCAACACGAGGCATCATCAGACATAGTAGACTCTACGGAAGAGAACCGTTAAGTGACTCTTAATGAGTTAATGAGGAAAATAGGGAAGTGCGATACGGACTATCTTAATATTAATATTAAGAGCTCAAATTTTAACTGGCGTATTGTTAAATCAAATCGGAAATTTTAAGCCTGTTTGAAAATGTATTATATATACACACACACACACACACACATACACACACACACGCACACATACACACACACACACATACACACATATATAGTAAGTAATACTCACTTTGCAGCAAGTACTCTCATCCTAACGAATTATCTTTACAATGTAATTTTAATACGTATCGGCCCGTTGATAATTTAAAAACAATGCTAATAAACTTATGATAAATTTATCGTCTTAACTATATCCAGTTATCGATTCTTTTTCAGTCGGTGGGACAACTGGGGAGCATATGTCACTGTCTGTTGCTGACAGGAAGAAGGTGATAGATGCGTGGGTGAAAACGACCAAAATAACAGGCCTGCACATCCAAGTACAAGTGGGAGGTGCTCCCTTGGCCGATGTGCTGGATTTGGTAAAAATTAAATATTTTTTGTTCCTATCCAGTGTTTTTCTCATTAACCCAAAGTTAAACTTTTAAAGAATGTCTTTCACCATTAAGTCTGCCTTATGCCATGACAAATGACAGGGAACAATACCCACTCAGAATATGAATGAATGAATGAATGAATCATTTATTAATGATATACACGTACACAATATTTAGAACAAAGCGAATGAACATACTATTGAGCTAATTACACAATAATTAAAAAAATGCAATCAATTTAATATTCCTGCATATTGGGTTAATAAATATCTATAGGCCATGAAAATACTTATCCTGATGTGGACTTCGAACCCATTACCGTTGTTGTAGAAAGTGAACATTTACGTAAGTACTTGTCAATGTAAATGTTCACTTTCTAATATGCTGTTTCAATATAGGCTACATAAGTTGCTACAATACATCTATCTCTCTCTCTCTCTCTTTTCTACGACGCTTCTCTATCTCAATATATTGAAGGCCATACGCTTCACTTCGCACCAGGATAAGCCATCTTTTGCACTTCTGCCGTCACAGTATGCCGCTAAGTTTATTTTAGTCGCCCACGTGTTCTTTTCCCCTGCGGATTCTATTCGAGGCCTTGTTTAGGAATATGACTGGTGTAACGCCGGAGTGTTTGCCCTATTCATTTCTATTTTTATCGACGTATCTGGACATCTATTGGGTCCGCCACCGCTCTTCGTTGGAGCTCATATTCTCCGGCCAATATATTTTTAAGATTCGGTGCAGGCAGCGGTTGAGGAATACCTGAGTTTGCGTACTAGTTCTTTTGTACTTTTCCATGTCTCACACCCCTACAGCAGAACCGACTTTACGTTAGTGTTAAACATTTTAAGTTTCACTCTGTTGGAGAGGTGTTTAGAATGCCACACAGAGCAGAGACATGCAAAGGCTCCTTTAGCCTTGGCGATCGGAGATCTAAGTCTCTTCCTCCAGTTGTTGTCACGACACTCCCAAGTTAAGTGAATTCAATAACTCTTTCCACTTCTATTCCATCTAAGTCCGTCGTTCCAGATCTTAGGTGTTTGGTTTTTACAACTTTTAAGTCCCACTCGTGCTGCGTTCTGCTGATATGTTCTTGATAACATTACATTTTTTTGCATCACACTAATGTTATCAGAGATATCTATATATTTCTTTAAGTTAAGATATGTTTTTTTTATGGGATAGGAGGGCAAACGAGCAAGCGTGTCGCCTGATGGAAAGCAATCAACGCCGCCCATGGACAACCGCGACACCACCGGAGTCGCGGAAGCGTTGCCGGCCTTTTAGGTATGTATAGTCTTGTTTTTTGAAGGTTCCAATGTCGTATCGGTTCGGGAAGACCGCCGATATGTTATTGTTATATATTTTTTCTGATTAGGTATTTCTTTTTATTTGTATTCTATAATCTTTAATAAGACTTGAGTATATTTTTATCATTTTATATATATTTTTATACTTTTTTTTTGTTTTATTACTTTCTCTAGGCTTCATACTGCGAGAAGATCGGTGTTAATTCACTGCTGACTTTACCAGAGTTGTACTTCAAGCCGCAAACGGTGGACGATTTGGTCTCCTACGTGGAGTTAGTGGCAAGAGCGGCGCCAAAATTGCCGGTTTTGTACTACCATATACCGTCGATGAGTAAAGTTGAAAGTGAGTTCTTAATTTGTTATCCTTTCAAACATTATTTTTTTTATTTTCTAGGTGATTATTAATACTTTCTTTACTGTGTTATAATTTGTGTTATATATATTTATATTTATTATAGTATATTTTTATAATATTATATGTATTCCACTACAGGGGACCGGCCTCCCCATTTTTGGAGAAATGGACATTATTCGCCACATTTATTCTAAAATGGATTAGCGATGTACACATGTACGAAGTAAATATCTGTCAGCCATATATAGACATATTTTTCCCGAGGCAAACAGGGGCACCTATCCCGGCCGGCAATTTAAGAAGGCATCGAATTCATATTTAAATCCATATTGTTTCCAAGGCGTGTTGTACTATCAATATCATCCGCAAGCCAAACAATTGAAAGCTTAATAATAACCCGGTAAAAGGGATTTGTGATTTTTTTGGAAACATTAATCTCAATTGTTGGAGAGAAAGGACGCCGATATCGGTGAGTTTATGTTGTAATGTTCTATGTTGCGTCACTCAATAAATCTCACCTTATAAACGTTTCAGTAAACATGCCCGCGTTCGTTTCGGCTGCGACAGCTCGTATTGCCAATTTCAAGGGCATCAAATTTACGTCCAACGACTTGAGTGAGGGCGCCCAAGTTTTGCGAGCGTTAGAGGATGGCCAGGAAATGTTCCTCGGGGCTGATACTGTAAGTTCTTTTACACAATTTGAATAAATTACTAGCTTAGAGTGAAAGCATAAACAATATATATATATATATATATATATATATATATATATATATATATATATATATATATATATATATATATATATATATATATATATATATATATATATATATATATATATATATATATATATATATATGTTTGACAAGAAATGGAGTAAAATAGTTTTTTAATTGTTGTCACCTATGTTAAAAAAAAAAGGGATTTTTGTTTCAGTTGATTGCGCCGGCAGCATTGCTGGGAATAAAATCCAGTATTGGCACTACTTGGAATCTTTTCCCGCGTTTGGCGCAAGACGTATTAGACGCTGTGGAAAAGGGAGATGTACCACAAGCACGGGTACTGCAGCAAAAACTAAGTCTAGCGGTTGAAGCACACACAGCCGAAGGTACTGTTCCGACTAACAAGACATAAAATGTATTTTTATCAAAAAGCATAGTGTAATTCGTTAAGAGAAAGTGTTGTTTGCGTTAATTATAATTCCAAACTTTCGGCGGAGTTTTGGCTGAATAGCCTGAATATTTGGCCGAATAGCCCGAAAATTTGACCTAGCTGCCCGAATATTTAGCTGAATTGTCCGAAAATTTTGCCGAATACTAAAATATTTGAAACTCATGTAGTCTAGTCATGGTAATTGAAATTGTGTTCGACGACAGGTTCACACCCTTTCATATAATTTTACTTCGCCGTCGTAACTAGGTATTTAGCTTTAGTTTGTTTATTAAACAGGAATAAACTAATTGGGCATATATGCGATATAATAGATGTATAAAGCTGTTATTATTTTCAGGTGCGTGGGTGCCTATAATGAAAGCCGGTATGGAGATTGTATCCGGTATCAAAGTTGGCCCGCCTTCATTACCCCAAAGGCCGATCTCCGCGGAAGCTCGGAAGAGAATCGAAACAAAGCTGAGAAATATGCGACTCATTAATTGAATCACATCTATTTTGAACTTTATATTTCGAATAAAAATTTAAAATAAAATTGTACTTTATTGTGTTTTATTTTCACCAAGCTAATTTTCGCTATTTTCCACCCATATTTTTTTTTATATTTTTTTAAAAAGAATTCTCAATTCTGCCTGGGGTATAAATAAGGTAATAAAATTTACTTCTTAAGTGCCTTACAATTAATAGTTTTTTCTTGAAAAATATTTGTAGTTAAATTGTGATATTAAATATATACTTTTGCGAACATATTATTAGTGTATTTAAAAACAATTAAGATTCTATATAAAGCAATCAATATACATAAACTATTTATAAAGGGTTTCAACATATAACAATTTAACACAGATCTAGCATCATCATCATCATCAGTTCACATTGGCTATCAATTAATATGCTAGTTTCAAGCATGCTACTAATAAAGCACGCTCAAAGCAAATAATTGTACATATGTATATGCTATTTAAGCACAGGCTCGTGGCCAAAATGGAAGTTTCGCAAGAAAATTACAAATCACCGTGGTTCCTTATAAACATATAATAGTGTCGTTTCTATTCGTAGAGAACTTTATAAAATAATCGGTTTATATATTATACATCTTTTGTACCCACTTCGGACCGTTTTGAACTGTTATTTTTTTTTTACTTTCGAATGGTACACAGTTCTTATTCTTTTCATTTTAGTTTTAATATTCCTTTTTGTCAAATTTGTGTCATTTATGTCTTTTAATAAAGTTTTACAAACATTATATCATTCGTAACTTCGATAATATGTTACGAAATGTAACGTTTTATCTTCTCCCCAATGCGAAATATTTGTTTTAATAGAAACGCATTTACAGGTCACAGATTAGAAATATATCGTCACTACCATGCTCCTAAGCAAACCTGTTCATACATACTAGAAAATGTCTCCTCTCCCCTCCACCGGCAGCACAAGTAGCATGCTTAAAAATAAAACGACTGTCGGTTTTTGAGCATGCTCGAAATAAGCAGCTTTCGCGCCAGTAATGAGCGTGTGTGTCAGTAATTTAAATCTGTTCACTGCCCTATCGGTCGCTCAATTAGACAGACCAGAGGTGGAGACGGTTAGAGATGGACATTGAGAAACATGGATGTGTTTTCCGATTATATTATATCGCATTATGGCACCGATTTTATATCGATACGTAAAAAACTACATAGATGTTTTTGCTATACATCGATTTAAAAAAAGAGAAGGGTCATAGGATGCTTGGTAGATGTGAAATATTGATAACGGCTCGGTCTCTACCGTAAGGTCACGGCCACGTGTAAGAGACCCCGTATAGAGTCGAGTGGAGGGCAGCGTATCCTAAATCGAGACGACGTCTCGGTCTAAGATTTCACTCCTATACTCCGTGATACGATGAAGTGAGACACTTCAAAATTGTAGAAATAAGGCGTAAATAAACTTTAATAGGTGTTCAAATTCAGCTTCTCCCAATCTCAAATAATTTTTGGTATCATCTGGTTCAAGCAAACTTAGTATCCGCATATTGGAATTGTTTTTCTCTTTACAAATATATTTTGTTAACGTTAATTTTTGTTTGCGACAGCTAAAGTTGGAGCAATTTCTGCTTTTTGTGGTTTCAAATACACAGGCGCTATACGTTCACTTATTCTTTAGAGATGCTATACTTGTGAAGTAAAGAGAATAAATATTATTTCAATAAAGGCGTCATGGCAGAAGGGTTCAAAGTTTTGCTTGACCTTTATAAAAAAATGCAAATAAAAAATAGTATACAGACTCAAAAAATGTAAACATGCGCTCAAATATTCTATAAATATTCTCGTGCTAATTTGTTTCATTTTGGGAAAACAGCTTTCATATCTTCTCATTATTAGTTTTAAATAAAAGTCTGTTGAGTAGAATGTGATTGGCTAGATGGCGTTATCTTAGTCCTAGAGTCTATACATATCGAAAAGTCTCTCAAAATACACCTTTAATTACGAAACCCCGCAAAAAGTCTCATCATCATACTTTGTATCAGACTTTTATTCATTGAGTATCTGATACAAAGTATCGAGTACAAAAGTATTGGTATTGAAAGGCAAACTACTCGATGCCACAAAGTGTCGATACTTTTTCCGTGTCCGATTCCGAAGTTCGTGACTCAATGTCGGCTGCGTATTATACCGGCGTTGTAGACTATTAATATATCAGCGAGAACGACGTAGTGTACTGTTTTAAATAAATCCGTTAAAATGAATTTTATAAATGTAATGACAAAAGAAAATGACACATCTAGTAAAACGGATCAAAATATTTTGAGAAATGGATCAGAAAATAAAAATAACGAGAAAGAAATTAATGGAAGTGCTAAAGTTGCTGCAAAATTTAACAAATCGAAGAGTTTTATGGAGCTAATGAACAGTTCTGTGCATAGTTTTGATAGTAACGAGAGGAAAGTTCTTGTTATTTATACTGGCGGGACCATTGGAATGGTGAAAAATAAGGAAGGGGGTAAGTATTATTCAAAGTAAATTTTATTATTTGTTTACTGTTGAGAAAGAATGTTTTGTTTCACAGGTAATTAAAATGTTTCATATCGAAATTTATAGAACTAAAAAATAGAATTTATTCAATTTTATAAAATAAAATTTAATTTGATTTTGGTTCTATTACCTGTTTTTAAATTTAGAATATTTAATTATTTTTAAATATTCTTAATATGCACCTAAAAGCTAATGAGAAGATATTCTAATCACCATAAACTATAGATATATACATATGTGTGAGTGTGTTGGTTAAACCCAAGAAAACTTTATGAAACAAGTCTTTGTAATGATTGATGTGCCCAATTAATAACAAATCAGCAAGCTCCCAGAATAGGGATGAGGATAATATAAAAAAATCTTTATTTCTAAGTAAGTTGAGTAACGATAGCTTAATAACTATCGTTACTTAATGGATAATTAGGATTAAATACATCACTTATTTTAACCCTTTTAGTGCCATTGTTTTTTATTAAATACCAAATAAATCTTTGTTTTTGATGTCATTTACCCTTGTCGTCCTTGTGATGCCCATTTCAAACATCATTGTAGCAGCAAAATAATTGTTATCGTCACTATTATCCCTATTACTCAAAATTAACTGATGCGTGCGAGCGACCTTCCATACCGCGCGCTAAACAGCAACTGATTTCGCGAGCGCTTACGCGCTCGTGGCAAGCTTTTGCTAGTGAAGACGAGCGCTATCGCGTCACTCTAATGGTAAATGTGTTAAAGTAAATTTTATTTAAAGTGAATTTCATTAATTGTTTACTAAAAGAAGAAATAAGTCGGGAGCCAGCATCTGAATCTGTCGGCCAATTCGTCTCACCTTAATTTAAATTTACTTTAAGATAATTGAATTGTAATAAAACTATTATCGTTTAATTGCAAATAAAAATTATTTTTTTTTAAATAAAATTTAAAAAAAGAACAAATTATGATTCCTAAATTTGTCTAGCGCAGCCGGTATCGCCACGAATAATTGCGCCGTTCGTGTAAAATAGCGAGTGTCGAAATCTGCTAGAAATACGCGAGCGTGACGCTACGCGAAGCGATCGGCGAACTACAAAATTCGACAAAATACGGGAAACGAAGATGATTCCGGAACTCAGCCGCTCACCGTACCAAGCGCGGTAGCTAGGCTACCACTCAGATCCAGGTTTTCTGCGGGAGTGTGGTACTTCCCCGGGCGGGCCGGCCCATTCTTGCTACAAACAAATGCTACGGAAGACAACCGAAAAGTACGAAGACTTCGGTTGTCTTCCGTAGAGTCTACTATACCTGAAGATGCCTCGTGTTGGGGCGAAACACGTGTCGTTTACAAGATGGAAATGTGATAATGTGTGTTTGGTGTTGTGTATAGTGGTTGGTGGGTGGAGAATTGATGGCCGACTTTCGGTAAGTTTTTGGTTTAAGTTCAATCCACTTAACCAAATAAATCCACTTAACCCAACAGAAAAACACACATTATTAATTTTCTGTTATTGTTTTGCTTGTCGCGGATCTTAGCTAAGTAAAACTTTTGACTGTCCATATAGTGATGGAATTCCGCAAAGTAACGCCTGACTCCATTAATAACGTCATTAATGTAAGTTGACGGGAAAAGTCCAACAGGTTTCATTATTTATGTTGTCTCACTGACCATCACAGGATTTATTGATAGTTGCTATAAACAAAGAATTATTTCCAATTGAGGCCATCGTAATGTCAAGATCATATTTGACATTGTGACTTTATGATTATTTCTCAGTAAGTAATAGGTCAGGGCAAAAGTATTTTCGTATTTTGAATGTATTATTAGTAATCAAACCTCTTTGGCTGTACTAGTTCCCGCCATTTTTCAATTGTTTTTCAAGCAAGCAAAATGAACGTATGTGACGAAGAAATTTCGTACATTTTAAAGTTTTATTACAAAATAGGTAAAAATGCGACGAAAGCCGCGAATACAATTTGTGCGGTTTACGGACCTAATGCGGTATCAATAACAGTAGCACAAATGTGGTTCAAGCGTTTCAAGTCTGAAAATTTTAGTGTGAAAGATGAGGTTCGCTCTGGACAGCTCTGTCACAGATAAAATCAGTGCCATCTTTGAGAATGTGGAGCAAGATCGACATATTAGTAGCTACGACATTGCTAAAGAACTGGATGTTGATAATTAAACCGTTTTACGTCATTTACGAAAGTCTGGGCACAAGAAAGAACTTGACATTTGGGTACCACATGATCTCACTGAGAGAAACCATGACAACGCCAAACCGCACTCATCTATAGCCACGCAGCAAAAATTGAGAGAGCTTGGCTGGGATGTATTGATGCATCCTCCGTATAGCCCTGACCTTGCTCCATCAGATTTCCACCTGTTTCGGTCATTGCAGAACTCTTTAGGAAGCATAAAGCTAACCTCAAAAGAACACTGTGAACACTACCTGTCAAATTTTTTTAATCAAAAATCTCAAAATTTCTACAGGAATGGGATTATGGCACTACCCACAAGATGGCAACAAGTCATCGATCAAAACGGCACATACATATTATAAATAAATAAAAAATTATACCTAAAAAAATATTTTACAATACGAAAATACTTTTGCCCCGACCTAATATTTATGTTTGAAACTACATTACTCGGGAAATCCAGAACAACAATTTAGTCATAAATATACGACTGATCGACACATCATTGATTTTACATCATAAATGCATGCACGCAATACTTATAAACATGTGATTTTGATAACATTGTTGATCCTAATAAATGGTAGATTGCTATGGTTTAATAGCTTTCTTATTCAGAATTATAAACTATGGATAAGGGTATTTCAATATTTATAGTATAACCTATTAAACTGTGTTTTTATCAATTTTATTGCATTTTATGTAGCTTTAAGTGATATTTTCCCATGTGGACAAATAGAACTTTTACTTAGCTAAGGTCCGCGACAAGCAATGTTTACAACAAAAGCGCAATTGTCCATGGGCGGCGTTGATTGCTTTCCACCAGGCGACACGCTTGCTCGTTTGCCCTCCTATCCCATAAAAAAAAGCAAACCTAAACTTTAATCCGAATATCCTTTTTTACAATGGAACAACTTTCTCAATACGATCGGAAAAGGTATGGGTGCAGCGTTTAAGAAAATTCTAATAGATCGAATCTCGGTTGATATTAAAAAATTAGTTTCAAATGGGATTCAAACCTATGACCATTGGAGCAAAATAAACTTCTGATACATTTTGACGGGGGATCCCGGGACTTTATTTTTGAACATATGCTTCGAAATATGTAGTAGTCATAGTTATATCAACTAATTCGGACACAAAATTGTTACATATTATATGGACAGTCAAAAGTTTTACTTAGCTAAGATCCGCGACAAGCAAAACAATAACAGAAAATTAATAATGTGTGTTTTTTTCTGTTGGATTATGTGGATTTATTTGCATCTTAAACCAAACTTACCGAAAATCGGTAAGTTTGGTTTAAGTTTAAGAAAACCAACCACTATACACAACACCAAACACACATTACCACTTTTCCATCTTGTAAACGAGACGTGTTTCGCCCCAACACGAGGCATCTTCAGGTATAGTAGACTCTACGAAAGACAACCGAAAAATCTAAAAAAAATAAATCCACTTAATCCAGCAGAAAAGAAAGAAAAAAAAACACATTATTAATTTTCTGATATTGTTTTGCTTGTCGCGGATCTTAGCTAAGTAAAACTATTGACTGTCCATATAGTGGTTATTCACCCGATTTAAACGCGCGCCCGAAAAGACGACGCCCGCGTAACGTGTTACACGATCCGGACGACAAAACAGCGTCATTCGGATCCACTCACGACACTAACACTCACACGCACCCCGGCTCTAGCCGAGCACGTAGAGTAGGGAACACTTCTACACCGGCCGCTTACACGAGATTCTCTCACGTACCCGGTCGGTTCTCACCCCCTAGACCTTAGGGTCTATGGGACTAATAGGGACTATAGTTACTAAAGTTCAATCCTCCCCTACATGTTTAACGTAGAATCATGACGAGTTTAAAATCAGCACACACACATATGTGTACCTCCGACACGGCGTCAGGCCGATGGAGTCTACGATTTGCGCAGATTCCCAATTATATTTTAATTGCCCGCGGGCCCTGAATACGATAAAGCTGTTAAAGCCAATAGGCTACCAGCATTAACATCTTCGAATCCAATAACATCTTCGAATTCATATAGTGATGGATTTCCGCAAAGTAACGCCTGACTCCATTAATAATTGTTACATATTGTAAAGAATTTGTTATTTTGTTATTTTGTAAGAAATTGTTATTTTGTTATAGGCACTCTTTTACTATTTTATTTAAACATGTACTTAGGCCTTTACCAATAACTTATACCGTCGACATTTGTTGAATTTTTCTGGAAGATGTTATAGTTTCATTATGTGTTTAAAAATAATCACAAAAGTAATTTCAATTGCTTTTCTTTTTCAGTGCTGGTTCCTCAGAAAGGTGCTTTTGAAACTTTGTTACGGGGCTACCCCCAACTACACGACAATGCAATGTGGAAACAGAAACTTTCTTTACCAGGTTTCGACGCGTCGTTGCTTATTTTGCCAGGTTTGTCAATGCAATACTATTATTAATAATAATGAATGTCCTCGTATATAAAGTAAATAGCTTACGCGTAGAAATAATGTTCCATTCAATTAAAAATGTGTAAACGACCAATTGGCTCAGTGGCGGGGCCCTCCGTCCGCGGAGTCAATGGTTGCGGGTTCGATCCCCGCATCGGAATGATTATATGTATCAATCAATATCAATATCAACCCGCGGCAGTCCACTGCTGGACATAGGCCTCACCCAAGGCGCGCCACCTAGCCCGATCTTCGGCTACACGCATCCAGTCTCTGCCAGCCGCCTTGCGCAGATCGTTGCTCCATCTAGCAGGAGGGCGTCCCACACTACGTTTGCCGAGTCGCGGTCTCCACTCCAGCACTCGTCTACTCCAACTATTGTCGGTTCTCCGACAAACGTGTCCAGCCCATTGCCACTTCAGTCTGCTAACTTGAAGAGCAATGTCGGTGACTCTGGTTCTCCGGCGAATTTCTTCATTTCGAATTCTGTCCACCAGAGAAACCCCGAGCATAGCTCTCTCCATAGCCCTCTGAGCGACTTTGAGCTTGGCGAGGAGACGGACTGTCAGTGTCCACGTCTCGGCACCGTAAGAGAGTACGGGCAGGACGCACTGGTTGAAGACTTTTGTCTTCAGACTTTGTGGTATGGGCGACGAGAAGTATTGACGGAATTTCCTGAACGCCGATTATATATATGGATTACAAATATTTATTTTAAATCTATTAACCCCGCCAATCTGCATTGGACAAGCGTGGTGGGTTAACGTCCGTTCCTCCGGAAATAGAGTTCCTCCAGAAAAAACAAATTGTGTAACAAAAATACGTGTCAGTAAAACGCACAATGCCGCTTTTTTAAAGAGATCACCCATCCTTTTATTTTTAAATTGGTAACTGATTCCTTTACTTTTAAAGAGATCATTGTTTTCCTCACTTTTTTCTACGTCATAAACTCACAAAAGACAAAAGTCTTTGACCAGTGTGTCCTACTGTACTCTCTTACTATACCGTCGGTGCCGATGCTGACAGTCCGTCTGCTTCACAAGCTCAGAGTCACTCAGAGAGCTATGGAGAAAGCTATGCTCGGATTTTCTTTGGTAGATATGATTCGGAATGATAAAATCCGCCAGAGAACTAAAGTTATCAACACAGCCTTTCGATTTAGCAAATTAAAGTGGCAATGGGCTGATCACGTTTGTTGGAGATCCGACAATCGTTGATGCAAACGAGTGCTGGAGTGGAGACCGCGTCCCGGTTAACGGAGTGTGTAATCCCCCGGCTAGATGGTGCAACGATCCGGATCAGGCTAGGTGGCGCTTCATGGGGGATGTCCAGCAGTGGACTGCCGCAGACTGTTGATTGATTGATTGATGTTCAAACCCCTTTATTTTTACAATAATTTTTAATTAAAACAAATGATGAAAAAATTAAATAACATCTCTATATTTGTAGAGCTTATCAAAAAGATAATAAATATACATATATATGTATATGTCGTATTCATGCTAACGTTATTTTTTTT
The DNA here is from genome assembly GCA_031353405.1 of Baronia brevicornis. Taxonomy (NCBI): domain Eukaryota; kingdom Metazoa; phylum Arthropoda; class Insecta; order Lepidoptera; family Papilionidae; genus Baronia; species Baronia brevicornis. The sequence goes on from JASFAT010003952.1 coordinate 40,816, forward strand.
GTGCCGAAAGTTACCTTTCTCGCACATAAATTATATGTTATAAGTAGTATATGTTTTAAATTTATAGTTTCATAAAGAAAAAATCCCATATTTTTTAATTTCGTAATTGACTGTATTTCATTAAAAATATTGTAACTTTCAATTGTATAGTATCTGCTATGCAAAAAAAAAAAAATAATATTATAAATACTGACATGTTGAGGATATTTTTTTGTCGGTAATATATTTCCTTCTCTAAAGGAAGGGGAGGGCCCTTCCTTTCTGCCAATGTCTTTTCTTCGAGCGCCTTTTTTCTTCTTTATCAAAGTTAGCAAATATATCTGAAATAGCGCTTGTAGTAGAGATGTATCCATGGGCGGTGATTGCTATAAGGTGATTCGTAATCCGTGATCTTGCTAGGTTCCATCTAAAAATCTTACTTTACAGAAACAAAAGATTTGGACCTGAGAATAATGTACAAGATAATTGAATACGAGAACCTCCTAGATTCTTCGAATATGTCGGAGGCACAGTGGATCAAGATTGCTGAAGATATAATGGTTAGTGAAAAATTATGTGTTTGTGTGCATAAATATAACGCAGTGGAATCGCAGAATGGTTTCCATTACTTATATTGACGCTGTTTTCAATTAATTCAATTCAATATTATATAAATCTGCATTACTACTGACATACGCTGACGTGTTATTGGCGAAATTATAAGAGATGGGACAAGTTTGTTTTGGAGAAATGATCGGGAACGACTCGAGGCAGAGGAATTATATTCAAACCTGAAGATGTGAAGCTGGTAAAAAATGCTTGACGGCCCGCCCGAACCGTAATACCTACGGATGTCGTTCCCGGTATAAAATGGTCAAAAGTACAAGTACTTAAGTGGTGAAAAAAAAAACAGAATAGCGGAAAACAATATGATCGCAATACAAAGCTAAAATAAAAGTGAATATTCTTATGATATAATATGTACTCTTTTACGGTCCTGAAACTTATATACTGACGGTACGTCTACTTCACAAGCTCAAAATTGCCTCAGAGGGCGTTAGAGAAGGCCATGCTCGGTTTCTTTGGCAATTGAAATCGGAACGGAACTTCGCTGGAAAACCAGAGTCACCGACATAGCTCTTCAAGTTAGCATACTGAAGTGGCAATGGGCTGGATACGTCTGCTGAGAAGGGAAAACCGTTGGAGTAGACGAGTGCCGTGGTGGAGACCTCGTCTTGGCAATCGTAGTGCGGGACGCCCCGCGAGTGGATGTTTGTAGCCGAAGATCGGGTTAGGTGGCACGCCTTGGACTAGGCCTATGTCCAGCAATGGACTGTCGTAGGTTGATACTGATTTATATATTGTTATACCTTCTAGAAAAATTACGAATCTTACGATGGCTTCGTCGTCCTGCAAGGTACCGACACGTTGTCATACACCGCTTCAGCACTGTCCTTTATGTTTGAGAATATCGGCAAGTGTGTTGTAATAACAGGCTCTCAGGTACGTTTCATTGCATTTGTATTCCTTAATTAATAATGTCACAAATAAATCACGAGATACCAAATTCTAAGTGAGTTCTTTGTTTTCATATTTTTTTTTTTAATTTTTGCAATTCAACCAGTAAAGTATGTATTGGCGTCAATGGTGGTTCGAATTAGAATGAATTTAGCCTACGGCTTTTATACACAAAATCGAGAAGACATACAAACACAATGAATAAAGAATCTAAAAACAATATCTTTTTTAATAAACAAATGAAATTAGTGCAAAACAATTGCTAAAATACAGGGCAATATTCAAAATATATATTTATATGAATTATACATAATTCTAAATAATTTATTTTACCCAAATTACAATTATTATAATTATTTTAAATACGTCAATATTATTTTTACATAATCTGCCACCAGATGTCGTCACAATACATATAAAATTAAGTCTGTGTATTGCATAAAATAATTAAATAAGGATATTCTAATACGCCCACATATACATCCTGTCAAGAAAGTACCGGGAAAAGTTCAATAATAAACAAACTGTTTGTTATTCATCCAAATTTGTTTTATCACCTTCAAAGTATGCTTCTTCAGAAACAATACACTTACGCCAACGAATAAACCAATCATCAAAACATTTTTTAAACGCTGTTTCCGGAATTGAGTTCACTTCTCGCCGCGAATTCTCCTTTATGTCTTCTACCGATTGAAAACCACGAAGTGGTAATTTGAGTTTAGGAAAAAGAAAAAAGTCGGCTGGAGCCATATCTGGTGAATATGGTGGTTGCTCGATGGTATTTGTTGAGTGTTTGGTCAAAAATTCTTTCACGATGATGGCCTTGTGCGAAGACGTATTATCGTGGTGCAAAATCCAAAAATTTTCTTTCTACAAATCTCGCCTTTTTTCGGCGGCTATCTTTCTCAAAGTTGAATGAGGATTTTTAGTCACTGTTTTCTTCACTTTTGCGATTTTAACTTCAGTTGCATACGTTGATGGCCTACCAGAGCGAGGCAAATCTTCTATTACATCTCGACCGCTTTTGAACGCTTTGTACCACTCATAAGCACGAGTTTTTGATAAAGTCGATTCACCGTAAGCCTTCTGTAACATTTTCATTGACTCCGAACACGAAATTCCATTGGCGATGCAAAATTTAAGACAAACTCTTTGTTCGATGTTTTTGTCCATTATGAAATTCGCAATACACACTAGATATGATATAACTCAAAACAGCACTGTATTTAATATATATATCAGATGCAACTCAAACGCCGCGCCAAAATGGAAAACAGTTGTGCCAATCTAATAACATCAAAAAAAAAAAAACAAAAATTTGAATTTGGAACCATAAACAAATAATCCATTCCCCATACTTTTTTGACTGAATTTATGTGTATTTACAGTCCATATCTATAAGAGTGGACATTAATTCACCACATTTGTCCAAGGTGATTTGCGGGCACTCAGATTCAGAATAATTACCTGCTTGTAAGCCATATATGTATTCTTGGAAAGTGAACACTTTGCCATTGAAACATTATCGTCATAATTTTATGCAGGTATTTATTTATCACACAGATTCCGATATTCGAACCTCGAAGTGATGGCGTCGATAACTTTGTATCGTCACTTATGATAGCGGGCGGACTAAATATTCCCGAGGTGACTGTGTTCTTTTCCAGCCGCCTCTTTAGAGGAAACAGGTATATATAATTTGTTTTCTTTATGTCACAATTTATAGGGTGATACATTAAAACAAGTTAAATTTGCTAAAACATTAATTGATATAAAATATTGCGCAAGGCGGCTGGCAGAGACTGGATGCGTGTAGCCGAAGATCAGGTTAGGTGGCGCGCCGTGGGTGGGGCCTATGTCCAGCAGTGGACTGCCGCGGGCTGATATTGATATTGATTAAATAACGATGAACCATTACCTGTTTAGGAGGTGATGTTGATTATAGGGAATTATAGAAGGAAGTTTCTAGTCTTATACTGGACATATGAGATTGCATAGGCAATACCATAAATGTACCAGCAACTTTGCAATACTACTGGACTGTGCGTGTTTCATCTAGGCCATAAGTTCCCTAATGGGCGCTGGAGCTTTTCATGGTAGCGGGTCCAAAGACAAATGACGGGCGTTATGAAAAACCTCTATTTTTATGAAAAAACGTTTTATCTATAATAGTTCTCTATTATTGCGTAAATAAATATTCTTTCTTGTTAGGGGGGAGGTAGTATATAAAAAGTTGGGAACGTATGATCTAGGTCCTTATAAGAATAGTTAGTTTCCCGTAAATCCACTTCTTCCAGTAAAACACACATTATTCTTTTTTTATGTTTGTTTGCTTGTCGCGAATCTTAGCTAAATAACAATTCTGACTGTCCACATAATGTTACATAATGTTTAATTATATAATGTATGTGTTTAATTACATAATGTTACATAATGTATAATTATTTTTTTATTAAACATAATGTTTAATAAAAAATATCATTATAAAGCTTCTTACATCTACATATTGGTATTTGCTCCCATAGTTGCCTCCCACGACACCCATGGGTAGCGTAATTAACGTAGTAAATACATGGATTGAACAAGGGTTTCCAACCTTCTATGGAGTACTGTCCCCTTTACAAGAAAAAATGTTTATTTACGCCATAATAAACCGATAAATATTTTAGACGGCTAGATAAAATATTTTTCAGGTAAATAGAGGTATTTCATAACGCCCCCCATTTCGATACCTTCAAAGAATACTACGTCAAGTCGAAAATCGTAGGTTTACAAAAAGAGCTTCTAAAGAAAAATGTCTATATTATTAAAGCTATTTTAATGTAATTTACAGGTTGAATAGTTTAATTATTGTAAGTTAGAAATGCATAATTTTATTATATTTATATTTGTTCGTTTTCAATTTAAACTTAGCATAATATTCAATTCAAAATTAAGTTGGCGTAGTATTCCTTGGAGGTTTCGATTTGCGTTTGGACTCGTTCATGTCCCTATGAAAAGCTTCAACGCCCACTAGAGGGCAGTACGGCCCCTTAGGGACCTATGGTTTATTATATTCTCATTTTATCAGAACAAGTAAGATCTCCGTGAATCACTTTTACGCGTTCGACTCGCCCAACTGCTTGCCGCTGGTCGAAGTGGGCCTCGACTTTCAAGTCAATAAAAAGGTTATCTTCAGGCCCACCGTGATACAAAAGTGTCAGTTGCACGCTAAGATGTCAAAGAACGTTGGGTTATTGAGAATATTTCCGAGTATCAGTTCGTCAGTGATAAGAGCTTTTTGTCAGCCGCCCATTGAAGGTAAGCCTACATGAAATATATACCGTAAGGGCCTAATTATATGCGTTCGCGCGGCCACGTGAAAAGCGGCTGGTATACAGTGAGATTAGTCGAGATCATATGCATCCTATTGTATGAACAGCGAATCGGCTGCCGGCCTTGTTTTCGAGTTCGTACCTGCTTAGTACCGTCTGCTACCGGCCGCTGCACATAATAAGCAAAGCGGCGGTCGCTTTACCTGTTTAAGCACTAACAGTATTGTAGCAAGTGTAAGTATTTATACGTGTAAATATACAGCTGTTAGATGTGAAAAAAAATATTTTATTTATTTATTTATGGACCATAAAAAGGAGTTAAATTCATTATAAATTATTCTAAATAGTTCTAAAAACATACTTAAATGTAATCCTAATTATAGATGGACACAACATTAACATAAAGTGAAAGCAGACAAATCAAATATTATACAGACTTGTTAGATTTAATACGGTGTGTGAATTGTACCACACTGTCGTAGAGACCTTTAGCCTTTGTGTTTGTGTGTCTGAATTGAAAGGGTGATCATTGACGAGGGTCTCCAACAAATCAAGCAAAAACGTGAACTTTTGCAGACCGTCTAAGGTAGAAAAGTTGCTTACCTGAGTCATATCACGAGACATGACAGGTATAAGTTGCTGCAACTGATCATCGTGGGAACCGGGATAGCGAGTGCTCCAGAACTGCTGCATCTTGCGAAGGAGGAGGAAAGTTGTGCTGAATTGGCTGCCAACATTCGCTAGTCGGAGAGGCATTCTTAGAAGAAGAAGTCGTAGAGAATGTTTAAATCGTAGTTTCTTTTTATGTATTATATTTGTGATACAGTTCACACAACGATCGAAGCGGATAGATATATACACATATAACACTGTTCATAAACCACTCCAAGATTAGAAGTAAGGCGTTTTGCATCAGTCACGTCGCTCTCGGTTTTTGATAATTGTTAACGTATACACGGTCTTAAATGTTATTCCATCTTATACGTACAAATGACAAAAATGTCGGCGTATTACCATGGAGACCATGGATATTAACGGGGCTTCTTCAAATAAAACTCTTCCAAATATGTTGATTTTATTATTCCACACAAACACATATAAGTAACCGGCGTCTAACTACCGTGCTTCGTACGGTGAGCGGCCGAGTACCGGAGGCCCAACACCCTCCTCTCCCTCCCACTCCCATATTCACATTTTCCTTAAAGGTCGGCAACGCTTCCGCACTGTCTATGGCGAATGTCTATGGGCGGCGTTGATTACTTTCCACCAGGTGACACGTCAGCTCGTTTGCCTTTCAATCCCATAAAAAAATCATTACTTTAACAGAAAAATATCACTTATGTGTGCATCCAAGGGCGAGATGTATATTATATACAATAGCTAGTGGGTCTGTATCCTCTACAAATGAAAATAAATACAACTTTATAATGTTTTTTATATTGCAACAATACAATTTGTCTTCACATTACTTATAATTATTTTTATTATAACACATTATGAAAAATAAATGCCCAGCTTTATTAAACCAAAGTTTTTGTGACATTAATTATCATTAAATTATATGCAATATTTTTTTTTACTTATATCGCTCGTGTTTGACTTGTTAATTTCAAATTCTCACTCGCATTTTCGGCAAACGGGACTATTTGGCGTGCCTAATTTTGGTTTTGAACGGGACAGTTGGCCGAAAAAGGGACGATTCCGTTAAAATGGAACGTATGTTCACATTGTGTGTGCACAATACAGACATATATATGCTATCTTTGTCTCGAGTGCACGTGTCATGTCATATATGGAGGTTTTCTTTGTTTCTGACTTCCTTTCACCGTAATGTTAAATCATCCAACAAACATCTTCTAATTATGCTATGCTGCTGTTATTTCTCCAGGTGTAGTGTTGGAGAGTTACGGTGCGGGCAATGTTCCGTCGAACAGACAGGATTTGTTCGATGTGATATCGGCGGCCGTGAAGCGTGGTGTAGTCTTTGTCAACATCACGCAATGCACCACTGGAGCCGTGGCCTCGCCCCTCTATGAAACTGGACAAGTGAGATATTTTTAAATTTAAAAATAACTGTTATTGCTATTACGTTTTAATGCAAATGAGTTATAGTCGGATTTGTAGCATAAATATGCTTCGTTTTAGTATTATTGTTTCGTTTTATTGTTAGTGATTGTGTAGGGCAGGGATTCCCAAACTATTTTGGGCAAGAGACCCCTTTTCGAAAATAAAATGAGCTGAATCCTAACTCTAGTTTTTTCCTATTGATATAAAATACCATTTTAAAAACTTTGCAGTTATAGTGGTTAGTTTCGACCGCAAGGGTTCGATATCAACTACTTTGGGAATCCCAGGTTTAGGGAATCCGGTGACAGAATTAGGTTATAGGTCGAATAATCAATAAACGCATGCTTACTCATTATTTTTTGCCAATATTAGAGAACGTCCCGTATTTACTTCACGCATATGCTTTCAACAAGATGGCGTCACCCCTCACACTGCTAAAGAGACTATGAAGCTTCTTCGTGATTTCTTCCAGACCTTCCCTAACGAAGCAATAAACCGTTTCGGCGATATGGCCTGTTTTCTGTGGACCATTTTGGGTATCATAAAAAAGTCTATGAAACAAATCCGACGATCATCTTAGCAATAATAGAAGATATCGTCCGCGATGTCAATGCCATCCCGACGTTATTACTTCAGCGAGTGGAACAAAATACTATAGCTAGATTCTTGAAGCGGAGATTAATATATAGACGAAATAATTTTTGCAAAATAAAACCCGCCCTTCTCTTTTTCGTAAAAATTGTTGAATTTTATGTTTGTTGCGGCGGTCTCTTATAGATCTACGCGAGTATTTCGCGTTTAATCATCAAAGTCCCGTAGGAAATTCGGTTCGGGCGGGCCATCGAGCAACTTTTTACTAGGTTTAGATTTTCAAGGTTTGGATTCGAAGATGTTAATGCTGGTAGCCTATTGGCTTTAACAGCTTTATCGCATTCAGGGCCGCTGAAAGCCCGCGGGCAAGTAAAATATAATTGGGAATCTGCGCAAATCGCAGACTCCATCGGCCTGACGCCGTGTCGGAGGTAGTCAAGGTTTGGATATAACTTATTTAGCTCGAGGACTATCCGAAAATTTCTCTAGAACAAACTTACCCTCCAACTCTTACAGTTTCCTAAATAACATGTCAGTGCGTGAGTCAGTCTGTCAGTATTATGCCAGTGCCAATTCACGGTCTGCCGTGCCAAAGGTTTCGTGGCTAAGGGCGAGTTTAGTCGCAAGCGTGCCGATTGACCCGAGATCGGGCTCCCCCGGGTACTATGGTGCCTTACTTCAGCATGCAGGGCTCTGCTGGGGCTGACCTCCATCCTCCCTTGCGGCTCGTGGGATTCACTTAGACGAATTTAGTATACCTAATTTGTTGAAAAATGACGGTGACTTGGTCCGCCACCCGTCACGTCCTGATTCTCACGAGGGCGAGAAGCGACCAATGGAGAGCCGTTTCGCTGCCATGAAATGGTAGCGGATAGAGCTCTGTGGTCTCTGCCAACCCCTGCGGGGGATAGCCGTGAATATATAAATAAAAAAAAAAGTAAAATATAATAATATCAAATCAATTCAGCTTGATAAAATAGTGGCTATTCTATCAAAACCTACTATGTACTTTTTCAATAAATTTAAAAACTCACTATAAACCCATTTATTTCATATCATTTCACTTATACGTCTAAATTCAATTATATTGTATAATACGCCACCACAATTAAATAATATAATAATCAAGACTATGAAAATGAAATAAAAACACTTCACTGATGTAAGTTGGCGGGAAAAGTCCTATATAATAGTTAATTAATAATAAAATGTTTTATTTTGTTTATGATTGAAAACTTATAAGACAGAATCTCATCGGACAGTATCTTAACTGGCGATCCAAATGGCGCAGGGCCGAGATGTTGTTTTTTTGATACAAGGTTACTTGAATAAAACACATTATTTTCCAGCTGATAGCGCAGTGCGGGGTAGTTTCCGGTTATGACATGACCCCTGAAGCGGCACTGACCAAGCTATCATATGTGTTATCGAAGACGGAACTCACTTACGAAGAGAAGACTGAGGTGATTGTGAACCTTAATGCATTTACTTAAATCTTATATTTCCGAGCTTTATAGTTAAAATAGATAATTATATGAATTGAACTAATAATATCATTAATTGATTCCAGATGATGTCAAGGAATATAAGAGGGGAATTGACGAACGCTTCAGCTATTGCTCTAGAGGTATGAGATAAGCGAAATTTCTCCCGATTTTTAATAGTCTTGTCAAAAACCACTACTTATTTTTATAACTTTCTGTGTATTTATTGGTAGCCAATAAGTATATATTTTATACATGTACATCACAGGCCTACACCAAAGATCTATTTAACCATTCAACGGTTGTTTGGAAGAAATCGCTATTATCTCATACAATACAATACAATATATCGGTAACTGGTGTAGCGTAGTGTTCTCAGATGAGGCTCGAATTTGTCTGTATGGTGAGGACTGACGTCGCCGAGTGTTACGAAGACCAGGGAAACGTAATGCTGACGTTTTGAAGAAATCACGCCTTATGGTGGAGAAGATATTTTCGGCGGGCGATATTTCCAGCTATCGTACCGAGATAGTATTTTTTGAAAATAGATCAGTAAATATGCAAAGTTGTATAACAGGAATCCTTTGTCAATGCACTACCCGCACTGACTCTAATTGGTGAAGATGCCATTTACATGGATGATAATGTTTGGGCACACAGTTCTGGCAACGTATATTCTCGCTTGTATGGTATGGCAGGGTACGGTATTCGTCTATTGATTTTTTAATACAATATCGGGAGTTTTTACATATCTCATACTAAATTTTTCGGTCACCCTACAGTCACGTGACCAAGTGTTTCTAATTTTTTATATTTCTAAAAAGGATATTTTTTAGGACAATACCCTCATAGATGCCATTGCGAGCAGCTTAAACATTCAAAGTCCGAAACGGTTGGTGGACGTGACAGAGAAGGTGTTCATTGCTCTTTTACTGTACGCCATTGAGCGCGATGACTTCAGTGGGGTTAAGAAGATGTTAGGTATGCCAATCTTGGATTATTTAATAATCACTCTGATATACCTACAGATTGTAGAATATTTAAGGCATACATGGTCTATCAGTCTTTAATACGACCGCGGCAGACCAAGCTAGATATTTTTTGTGGAATGACAAGTCTAGTCTTCTTTTTTAACTTTCATATATCGTTTTATGAACTTTATATTTTTCAACATTTTTTTATTTATTATTAAAAAAATAAAAACTTATGTGTATACTTATATTAGGATACTCGCCAAACTTCTAAGTTTAATGGCGAGATGCGCTCAATTTCACATAATTACTACTATATAGATACTATATTTTGAAACAATATTACTATGTTTGAAATATTTACTAGTCAAATGTTTACATAGTTCATCAAGAAACCACTTTCTGAGTTTTGGTTTCGGCTTATTTATATTTAATTCCAGATTTCCTCTCTTCTGAAACCTTGTTGAAGAAGAACTTTGTAAAGTCCAATGTAATAATTATTATTTTGTTTCGTGTATTTAATTGTTGTTGCCCTATTATTGAATAATGTTGAGGTACTATAGCGTGCCAGCCGTACTGATACGGCGACACGTGATCTTTAGGGGGTTTTATCTTCGGTATAGTCAAACTCTTCTAATTGAAGTTTATTTATTAATGAATCATTTTACATTTTATATTTAACATTAATTTCTTATGCCAGGAAAGGTGTCCCTCGAAAGACATCAGTCGAGCCAATCTTGTTTTTATATAAAACTATTTCGTTCTATTTTAAATTTTATATCAAACAATTTATTAATTATTTAATTAATAAGTTTTAATATATTTATCGATGATCAATGTACTACAGTACCTTAGAGAGGTAGTCATTTATAACTCATTAAATTATAATAATAATATTTCTAATACTACAGTTTGTTGTTTGTTGTTTCTTAAATAAATAAATAAAATTATGAATAGAATCCGACATATTCTATTGTAATCTATGTTTGTATCGTATTAGAATTACATAATATATAACATTATTTTATTATTTAATGCATTAGATAAAACTAATTTTATATGTATTTTGGCGCCATCTGTTGGCAGGTTATTTAAGGATAATGTTGGATTATATATAATAATTATAATTTGTGTAAAATAACTAATTTATAATTATGTTAAATTAATAGAAATATGTCATTATAATATTGAGTTGTGTTTTATGAATTGTTTTGCAGTTATTTCATTTATTTGTTAAAAATATATTGTTATTATGCTGAAGCAAATCTTATATTAAATTCCTTTACTCAGTGTATATTATCTTTGTTTGCCTTCTCGATTTTGTGCATAAAAGCCAAAATTCATTCGGGGGGGATTCATTCTAATTGGAACCGCCGCTGAAAACGCCAAAAAATACATATATCAGAGTTTATACTCTAACTATCATTGTTTTTTTAACTGTTTGTTTAGCAAATTTAAATATAATTCCAGATATGGGGGCATATGTGAACGCACAAAATTGTGACGGGCAGACAGCGTTGCATGAAGCTATAGTCAAAGGCAACGTGGAAATCATCGAGTATTTACTCAAGAATGGCGCCAATGTGCATCTGAAGACCAGGTAAGGGATACTTCGCCATTATTTGCCTGCACACACTGCTACTGAGTCTATATTTACAATAAGGAATTCCGAGATTATCTCTGGGCACGAAACATAGAAATAAAAAAGGAAAAGTAAGAAAATGGATAAAGTTACTTAGTAAGAATAAAGTATGTACTTATTTATGTGTATTTATATATGTATTCCAAATTTGCATAATGACCGAGTCGGGAGGTCTCAGCACGGGCCAGCCTAGTGAGACCTACTATGCTTCATCCAACTTCATCTGTAAATTGTCACAAATTAAATAAAATAAAAGAAATAAAATATATCAATATCAGCCCACGGCAATCCACTGGTGGACATAGGCCTCACTCAAAGCGCGTCACCTAGCCCGATCTTCGGTTACACGCATCGTCGCTCCATCTAGTAGGGGGGGGGGGGCGTCCCACACTATGTTTGCTGAGACGTGGTCTCCATTCCAGCACTCGTTTTCTCCAACGGTTGTCGGTTCTCCGACAAACGTGTCCAGCCCATTGCCACTTCAGTCCGCTAAGTTGAAGAGCTATGTCGGTGACTCTTGTTCTCTGGCAAATTTTTTTGTTCCATAGCCCTCTGAGTGACTTTGAGCTTGTGAAGCAGAAGTATATTATAGCTTAATAGTACTTATATGATACAGCATCAAATACTTACTGCAGCAGCAAATACTTTAATTTGTGTTGCACCTGTGCAAAAGCATTCTCGTCCGAAATACAGAAATATAATTAATATATTATATTTATATATTTCGGACATATTGTTAAATTATTTACAGACATACCCGCATATACATAGAGATAATCTCTCAAGACCAAGTGTTCATTTCATCATCTCAGTGGCTCCGAAAACACATTCGTTTCTTATTTCAAATAAACTATTCGTATAAATCCATAGTCACATGTTGCCTCGTTAACGTATCACTGCAAAAGCAAAAGTGATCCTTATTCACACCAAAATATTAATCCGGCTTGAAGGACTATACTAAATAATTAAAAAAAATATATATATTTAATGCCAGCTGATACCCATTTAATGACGTCACACTACTACACAGATATATCATGTTGTTTGCTTTTTCCTACTTTTATTTTTTAAAGTATTGTTCAGTTTAATCAGTTTGTTAATTTGTTTTTTTTTCTAAATGTTTTGTATGTGTATATAATAAAGGTATCATTCATTCCTTTTTTCATTCATTCATTGATTTACTTGTATATTAAGCATGCAATAATGTACTTTTAACGTACTGCATGCTATGCTTGACTATTATAAGTTTCATACAGTTTGTACTTCGTCGTGAGAATATGTGATATTGCACTAGTCGAGGAATATGTATTCATTTAGTTCAGGCATAGACATATTTATGTACATCATAGGTAATTTCCATATAATATGACCTGTTTTGTTAGAATATGAATATGTAATTGTATTTTACGATTAAACTTATTTGTTTATATACTTATTTATGTATAATAGTCAACCAAGTAACAGATGGACATTGGCCTTACTCACAAATATGGACTGTTGTTTTCTCTACGCTTGAATTTTAACAAATTTGTGAATCCCATAGACGTAGCTCAGAAGATGAATGCTCCCTCACTATGGGATCTAAAATATTATTGCGTAATACGTATGAAAAATCATTTTTTTATAAAAGGATTGAAATCTCATTTTAAAATCTCAAAATCCTGGTCACGCAAGTCATTACAACTTTTAAAAATAAATTGACAAGACGTCTGTCAATGCGTGAAAAGACCAGTTAATAGAAAATAGCTGCGCGCGGAAAAGAGACAGGACGATGTGTAGAAAAATATTGTTGGAACATTTTAGAATTTTGGGAACGCTAGAACTTTCGATCATTTTACCTATATACCTATACGAGGAGTTTAATGTTTAATACGAGGTGTTTAAAAGTTTATTACTGAAGAGAATCGGAAGAAAATCGGAAAAATAGTAGAAGAGAAGAAGTGGAAGTAAAGTGAAGAGAAGTGAAATTAGTGGCTGATTTCATTTTTCCGATCTCCGAACCCCAGCTCGTAACAATATCAAAGCATAGGATATAAAAAAGCTGAAAAATAACCCTCAACTAAGATAATATATTCTCAGGTGTGGAGAGCCTCCACTTCTGACTGCAGTGAAGTGTTATCACGAGCCAGCGATAAATTTATTGCTGCAATGCGGCGCTCACCTTGCGAGCGTGGACTGCAAGGTATTGACCGCGTTGGTTTCGCGTGCAGCGCGCAGCGGGGACGTGCGAGCGTTGCAGTTGCTCAAGCTCGCCGGGGCGGATCTAAATCTGAGCGATGAGTTGAAACAGAATGCATTGCATCAGGTGAGTTCACTACAAAATTTTATACAAATAAAGAAAAAAATACAAATAAAGAATTATTATTATTCTTTATTTACATATTTTTCTCTTAATAACAATATTAGTAGTACAAAACAAAATCTCTGTAAAAATAATATTATTACTAGGGTTATTAATCCTTTGTGGCGGGATAAACCAAGCACCAACGATTATGCATCCAAGGAAAGGAACCTTCTCACGATCCTAGCGGTTCACAATATGGCTGCTTTTTAATTTTGAATTTAACCCACTTACCTAAACCTAACTTGGACAGATGGGCGTCCAAATTTTTACCGATAAGTCCATTTACAGAGACCATTATAGGTACATTGACAGTTGAATCGACGTGCCATATGGCGGAAATCTCATGCGCGTGGTCTATGTATTTTATTTGTTTATCTTTTTCCGCTTTAATGAGATTCTCGTCATGCGGAACACTAATATCAATTATCATTGCCTCGCGTGTAGTTCGATCCACTATCGCAATATCAGGTTGTATTATTATTATTATTATAAACCCTTTTTGAAGTAGTATACCGTAGAACTTGACTGACTGCTGATCCGAACCCTCAATTATCCATACGTTGACTTAGTTTATCCGAACCATGACTTAGTTTATCCGAAAGATGACTTAGTTTATCCAAAGTTAACTTCAACTAACCTAAAACTCTAGTTTGTGATAAATTATATGTTAGATTTGATATCACCATTCATGTACCTACTGTTAATTTATTTAAGAAGCAAACCCACTTAAGCCGTTGTTGTTTAATTTTCACATGCTATGTAAAAAAGATGCTGTTTAAAACAAAAAGAAGGGTTTCGGGCGGCTGGTGGATGATATAACAAAAAAGTTTGAGAAACAGTATTCTAACAAATTTATTTTTATTATTTATTCATTTTATCATTTATTTCCAGGCTGTTCTCTGCAATCAACAAAATGTAGTGAAATATTTACTGGATGAAGGTGTCAGGCGAGAGGACAAAGATCTGATTGGTTTCACTCCGCTCGAGTACGCCAGCAAGTTAGGCTACGCTCTCATTGCGGCTGATTTAAACAATAAGACTGAATAAATCAGTTCAATTATTTTTTTTATATATATTCACGCCTATCCCTCTCAGGGGTTGGCAGAGACCACAGAGCTCCATCCGCTATCATTCATCGCAGCGAAATGGCTCTCCATTGGTCGCTTTTCGTCCTCGTGAGAATCAAGACGTGACGGGTGGCGAACCACGTCGCCGTCATTTATACAATAGTGTTTTATTTTACTCGTAGTCGACCATTTCTAACTTAAATTAAATTCTACGCTGTCTCCACTCCAGCACTAGTCTACTAGTTGTCGGTGCTTCGACAAACGTGACTAGCCCATTACGCTTCAGTCCGCTTATATGAAAAGCTACGATAGTTTCTGTTTCTTCAGCGGTTTTCTTCTTTCTGAATTATACCCTATATATATAACAGATAAACCTCGAATTTAGTTCTCTCCACAAGCGTCACTCAGATGTTGCTTTTCTGCCAGACATCGATATTTGATGAGTCAGTTTATTGCTACTATGGAGTATTTATTTCAATAAAGTGATTAGCGTGGATTAACGTGGCTTTAGCACATAACATGTTTGAAAGGTGTTATGACAAAAGTTGAGAAAGAGATGCTTTGATGGTTTCGACACAAAGAGAGGATGGATGAAAGAAGATTGATAAAAGAAATTTACGTTGCGGATGTGGATGGGTCGGTAGGGGAAGATCAAAGAGAACATATCTCGAACAAATTACTGAAGTTCTCAAGAAAGGCCAGGTCAAAAGTAACGTTAACCGACGCCCTTGTATGAAGAGTGTGATGAGTATGGATGAAGCAAAGAAAACGTTCCGAGATCGAAGCAAATGAAGGTCTGTAGTTTCTGCCTAGCTATGCGAAAAACAGGCTGAGTATATGTATGTTTAAAATTTTGCATAAAGGACTATTAAATAAAAAAGTAAATATATTAAGATGTTTTATTTTGTAACTCATATGTTAGCAAAATGTCGAATTAATAGTAAAATGTCGTCTTCCTCTAATGGGCAAGGACTAAAAGATCGACAGTCTCCCCCGTATCTTCCTGTGACTATTGCTTCTTCGACAGCGGACGTATTGAATATTGATGACACAAGTTTATTGCTGGAAAAATTAAAAAAATTTTAATAATCTAGTCTGCTTACCACGTTACGTTTTGATAAAATGAAGTTTCGAAAATTTTTTTTCTTTTTTCAATCAACTTGAAGAGTCATGATACACGCATTCGCTACACACTTCACTTATACGCCTTAATCGAACTATATTGTATCAATATCAGCCCGTGGCAGTCCACTGCTGGACATAGGCCTCACTTAAGGCGCGCCATCTAGCCCGATCTTCGGCTACACCCATCCAGTCTCTGCCAGCTGCCTTGCGCAGATCGTCGCTCCATCTAGCAGGGGGGCGGCCCAAACTACGTTTGCCGAGTCGCGGTCTCCACTTCAGCACTCGTCCATTCCAACGGCTGTCGGTTCTCCGACAAACGTGTCCAGCCCATTGCCATTTCAGTCCGCTAACTTGAAGAGCTATGTCGGTGACTCTGGTTCTCCGGCGAATTTCTTCATTTCGAATTCTATCCATCAGAGAAACTCCGAGCATAGCCCTCTGAGGGACTCTGAGCGACTCTGAACTTGTCAAACATATTATAATAAGACTATTTTGTATAATCCACCAAAAATAAAAAATATATCTGATAATAATATGCGATTATGAAAATGAAATAAAAACTCATAGTCACTCCAAGTTGAGTCGTCAATTATTTCAACGCACCCCTTCCGATCTCTTGTATAAGGGTACGTCGCCTGTATTACCCGTGTAATGTTTTTATATTGTTCAAATTAAATATTGAGATCGATCTAAAACTGTACCTTGTAATTAGACTCCAAGCATTCACCGACTCCTTATCGTTTGACCTTCGGCTCACCCAACACGCGATTTTGGACGGACAGTGACGGCTGTTTGTTATTATTGTATTTAGGTAATTTAAGGCCTCACTCAAGTAGTCTGCGCCTATTTCATCTGAAAAAAATTACAAAGCAATACCTTTTAAAGATCATTCACGGACTTTTCCCGCCAACTTACATGAGTGACGTTGTGTTTTTATTTAATTTCTATTATCTTATATAATAATCAGTTATATAATTTAATCGTGGTGGTGTATTATGCAATAAAATTCGATTACGGCGTATAAGTAAAGTGATGTGAAATAAATGCGTTTATCGTGTCTTTTTAAGTTGACTGAAAAAGTCTATAGGTTTTGGTAGAATGGCTCTTTCATCAAGACGTGACAAGCTGATTAGTCCATTCCAAGATATTTGATAGTATTATATTGTACTTGACACTGGCATAATAGTTATAACTAATTGCCATTAAGGATTAAAAAAGATTCATCGCTGTAATGTAAACATTTTTAATTGTGTAGATACCTATACGAATATAGCGCGAACAGCTGACTTCAGGTGATGTATATATAAATGTTATGCTGCATAGATAGATGTCTTTATAAATAGTAGTTTCTATGTGCAACCGGGGATCCGCAGGGAAACGACAGTTTGTACGAAGCGCCCATAATGACGTGTCGCTGTCAGGTAATCAATGAGTAAAGTGCGTAAATAAATCTACGGACGATAATGTCTAAGGTGCAGTAAGTGAACAGTTTGGTCCAACCACAGAAAACAAAGACAGCATAATCATGAAAATGATTAATCATCATTATGCCTGGGGCAGTTCACGGTTGCACAGAAAGCATAAAGTGAGCGTCCTACGTAACCCGATCTTCGTCTACATGCATACGGTTTCTGCCAGCTACCTCGTGCAGATCGATATTTCATCTAGCCGAGGGGTATTCTATACTACGTTTGCCAAAGTCACTGAAGGAAGTTTTCGAATTAGTAAACTAAAAGGACAATGGACTGATCACGTTTGCCGGAAAATGGACGATAGAGTAGAAAACGGTAATTGCATAAAAAATATTCAATATATCGTTTAAAAAAGAAAATAAAAATAATTAATTGTATCCACAGTTCATAATTTTGTATGTTCAATAATTGTATACATATGTATTCGCTGTAGTTTCTTTAAATTAGAAAAAATATATACTATGGCTGGCCTTTTTCTCAATAGACGAACAATTTCTTCTGGATAACCTATGTTAGGAAAAGGAGGAAGTAAAATTTGTCTGTGGGTTAATATTTCATAGACGAATATTAAAGAAATAAAAAAGAAAAGAAAAATTATATGTATAAACGTATAAAATACATAAATCTAACTTGTAACAAACACACAATTATGTGTATACTTGTAAATAATTACATATTTTATGTTTAAAAAAACTTTAGGTGAGCTAAAGTTAAGACATATTCAAATTGAATACAATCATATTTATCCTCTTTTTTAGTGAAAAAAGTTCACCAAAAAAAAATAAAGTTGGCTATGGAGTTCTAAATTCAATATCTAATAGCATTGTAAAATTGTCAGTTGTCTCAACGCCATGGCTTAAATTGTAGATTTTGGGTTACAAAATAAAATTTCAGTGTATATCACAACATTAAGATTTATCAAAACTTTATATTTAACGTAAGTACTTTTAAAAATACTCAACGTTATGCACTTATTTCCAAAACTATTTTTGGAGATGGATGTGTATCGAATCTTGACTAAATTCAGGTCACGGTTTGTCTTAAATAGAAATATCTACTGCAAAACATATTTTTAAATAATAAAAAAATATTAATATCTAATATTTTGGAAAATGTTTAAGTCCATTTTTCATTTCTTACCACATTTTATCTTAATCGAATTGTAACAAATTCAACATATATTATCTACGTTAGGCCATCTTATTTAGTTTTAATAAATATTCTTTTGAACAAAATTGTAATTATAAAATATTAGCCACTTATATTGGTAAAATCCTACCACAATACTTCCTTCTAAGAATATTATATATTATAAAATACGAGTATATAATATTATTATTCCATATCTGTTCTATTCTTCATATATCCACAATATTATCTTCTATATTTATGTAGACCTACCTTTATAGGTAAATTAAATTCTTGCGAAATAAACTTTGGAAGATAGATGCCTGATATCGCTTAAAGGGATAGACGCCTGTGATGGGGGATAGATGCCTAAGATCTATCTAATAGAACAACCTAAATATAGAAATTTCAAATTGCTAGTGATTATATTGTCATACGGCGTGTTAGGGGTACAGATTACAACACGGAAAAGTATAAATCGATTTAATTTTTGCTTTTATAACAACTACCTAAGATTAGTTGTTTCAAGATTACCTACAATGAGAAATAGACTAAGGTGAATAGGACTAAGGTGAATGCTGAACATACTACACATGGAAATAGAAAAATTACCTATCACGCTTAATCCGTTTCGTAAATAACATTGTTTAGTCTACGTTTAGGTGTTTTTTAATAAATAAGCGGACGTTTACAACACTTAAAAATATTTTTGTTTCGTGGGCGCAATGATAATGCAGGATGTAATGTTTCTAACTAGACATCGGCCGTGTCTAGTCGATTGTGGCAAGGCTAAGAAAATAAAATTAAAAATACCTTATAACAATATTTGTGTAAGAATACTGATTATGTAATTAATAGATCACGTTTAGTTAGTAAATAGTAGACTGAAAAAGATAAACATGGAATAAACTCGTAACTTCTTTTCACGCACCACTAGTTTGTGGAACTCTCGGCGGTCTTTCCGAACCGATACGACATTGGAACCTTCAAAAAACAAGCCGATACATACCTAAAGGGCCGGCAACGCTTCCGCGACTCCTGCGGTGTCGCGGTTGTCTATGGGCGGCGTTGATTGCTTTCCATCTGGCGACACGCTTGCTCGTTTGCCCTCCTATCCCATAAAAAAAACACCCTCACTGACTTTTATGTTTTGCTAATAATGTTGTTAGCTTACATATTTGCGAACTTCACATACATTAAACTTTAAATAAAATATTTCCAATTAGTAACAAGAAGATATGAATATCTATATAATGTTATAAGTTTTTTAACTTTCATTTTAATTTATTGTTTTGGTTGCTAATGGACGTTTATAGAAAAACTCTAATTATATGAATTAAAAAGCATATATAGAATTATTTCATGGAAGTAATTATGCTTATATAAATTTTACAAGGGGGAAATATTTTACACTGTGAGGAAGAACTTTTGATTACATCTACGGTGCTAATATACGCACCGAGTACAAATACGAACGACTTATAATCTGACATGAAACTATTAAACTTCACAGATCATGGAGCAATTATACATGATAGAGATATTCATAGACAAAGTGACAGTATTTCCATCCGAGGAAGATGAAAATAATCCTAAAGACAAGCAATTGATAACTAAAGTCAAATTTGGTCCCGAAGTTGAATTTATTATAAAGGAAGGTCAGTTAGCTGTGAATGAAAAATCCGATGATGTCCTAGAGACTGATGAGAGAGGCAGAAAAAAATGGTCAAGGGTAATCAGAGTTGGTAAATCATATCTCTTCCCATCATATCCTGATACACTTGTTGTAACGCTCAGCAAATTTCCATTGGAAATTGAAGTATGGACTGATGATGATAAAGAATTGAATGAATTTATTGGTGTTGGTACTATGCATTGGCAAACGGAGTTCTTCCACATGCTAAAAGAAACTTCCGATGTTTGTAAAGTTCATGACCCTCTAAGTATAAAAGAAAACACACCTTTGATGGCTGAATGTTGCTGCGGACAAGTTGGAGAAATCTCCTTTATTATAAGGCTTAGTGCCTTAGGAAATAGTATTATAACAGAATTTCAGCAACCATTACAAAACCCAGATACATTTGTTTTTAGGACAAATAAAGCGCCAAGTATGTTTGAGTGTAAAAGAATTGAAGGCGATAATCCATACTTCTGTATGGTGGGTAGTCTTTATGAGACAACTACGCTTGAAGACCCAGACGTGTTGAAAAACGCAAATCAAACTCTAGAGATTTGTACAAACTTGCAAAGTTGCAAAAGTAAAGTAGCAAACACCTGTGAACATAGCGGTGGAAAAGAAGACGATCAGAAGAAGAAGAAATATCCAATAGATAAAATCCGAATGGGTGATATTAGAGGTCCTTGCGGTAACCCTAATTGCCCGTTGGCTCATAAAGTGAAAATGTATATTAGAAATTTGGAAGGTTATAAGCGCGAAGCTGGTGAGGTGACTGGAACGAAAGATAATACAACTAAAAATGTTTGTGGGGCCTGTATATGTAAAGATGATCGTTGGCATAGGGAAGATTGTCCAGTAAAAGATGATGAAAATAAGTTAAAAGCGAAACCTGAAAAATCTATTTGCTCAGGTTGTGACGGTATAACACTCAAGGGAGAAACATGCGAGGATAAGAAACGAAAGTTATTTGGTACTGGTGTTACGCCAAAAAGCAGCAAAACCCAAGTAAATTATGTACTTAACTCTATAATATTTCCGGGATATAAAGAGGCTAAATATGAAAATGAATTTATAACTCAGAATTTTACAACACAATACCATTTTCAGTCTGAAAAATATGTTGCAAGGTGTCAATGTTCGCACGCACCATTTAATCGAAATGAAGCAGTTACTGTGGAAAGAACAACTGATAAAATCAGTATTGAGAAAAAATTTTCAAGTTCTACAAAAAATAATAATTTAAATGTAAAAGAGGGTGATAGCAAAGGTTCGAAACCTAATTTCTCTGTGTATAATTGTGTGGTCATATCAGACGACAAAGAGTGTAGTTGCAATCCTCCTAAACCTACTCCACCTTGCAAGACTTTTGATTGTGACTGCATCACTGAAATAGGAAACATAGCAGCCAGAAAAGCTCATAAACCTTTCTGTCCACAATACAAACACAAAGCAAACTGCCCTGTAAATGAAATGAAAGAAGAGGAAGCGTTAGAAAAGGACGAAGAAGATGAAGCCGAACCTTTGCCTTACGGTTTGCCTCCGATAACCCTCGGTCCTTGTCCTGTGTTAGGTAGACCCTGTTCGGTGCCTGATGGTTTCGCAAGGATGTATAGGACCGCAGCATTACCTCCACAACCACCGAGTTATAGCGATGCAGGAAAAATCTGCTGTTCCAAACAATACGAAAGGATAAAGAAAGCATTAACCGACTACATGAAATACGAAAAAGATCATGACTTACGATGTGTGAATACATTTAACGTTGATACTGAAAGAAGATGTTGTGACAAGGAGCAACGATTGCTGTCGTTGATGGGAAAAGAATGTTGCGGCGCACATAAATTGGCCATCCAAGAAAAATTTAAAGAAGAAAAAAAGTGATAGTTCAGTGAATTTAGTGAAATATTTCATTGATATTTTATTTTGTAATCCACAGAGAACATCATACACACTTTTTCAATATAAAATCTTATATCCTGCACTTTTTGGTTTTATATTTAATACACGGGCAGACTTTTGTAGATGTATATTAAATAATATAATACATTAAATATCATGTGTACCATGTAAACACCTATAATACACCTTTTTGGAAGTACCTCCCATTTTATATATTCGAGGTCATTAATTGGCTTAGTACACCTGAACCCAGTTCTTTGGTTTCTTTAATTGCATTTTATGCCAAACATTGTTGAATTTTGAAACGTTATTCGTGTAATGTGTGGTGTTTTAAAATAATAATATTCTATTCAAAATGTTATAATTGTATTTCATAATACACTTCAGAGTTGATTGACACACTTGGCCTATTTTCTAATGAATTTCTATTTTTAAAATAACCAATTACAGTAAAACGAATCGATGTGGATTATTATATAAAATATTTTTTAAATGGAGCGACAATATGCGCAGGGGTGAATGTAGAGATCGGATGCGTGTAACGGAAGATGGGAGTAGGCCAGCGCCTTGGGGGCGGCCTGGAGGCTGCGAGGAGGCTGGAGAGGATGCATTACAATATAAAATGTATAAGGCAAAGCTAAAAAGTAATTTTAGTAAAATTTACTAAACCCTCCTTTTTGAATACTGGGGGTGGGTAATAAAAAAATGTGTGCGTCATGATAATGAACGACTCATAATAATTATTAAATTACAAAATTATTACCATACTATTCTAGATACATTCTAGAAGTACAGACAACATCAAAAATGGGAGAAGATGAAGAAAATGACAAAAAGAAAAAAAAGAAGAATGCCTCTAAATACAACTACTCGTTTGGCGATGATTATCCAGGTATAAAAGAGATAAGCGTTTTTTTCTAAACATAATTTGTTTTCGATTATTTTCATTACCATTATGTTATGAAAGAGACAGACAACGCTCTACTAAGCTGAAGATAGTTTCTTATAGTGTATTGTTATATTTTTTGGTAAACGATTAATGAAGTATCGTTTTGTTAATGCTGTGTGTGACTCGTTAATACTTTCACATTTGTAGGTGTTAATATCGGCCACAAAACATGCAATCCTTTTTTGGGTGCGGGTGCCGGGTATATGGTGCCAGCGCGGATGGGTTGGCTGTGGAACGCAACTAACGTGCCCGGATTGAAGGTAAGGATAGAGTATGTTAATATTGATATTAGGACCTAAATACAGTAATACCCCGGACTTACGCGATAGGTGGGACTGAGCGCTGTCCGTGTAAATCGAATTCGCGTATAATTTTGCATATAACGACATACGAAGTATGTTTAGTTGGGACCGGAGACTAAATAAAACAATAATTAAATAATAAAAAAATACAAAAATCTAATTTTAAGTATGCAGTCAGGAACTTATTCTTTTGGATGCGGTGAATTGGGTACATGACTCAGTTGTTCTTTAATTCTATTGTACTGTATGTGTATGTGTATATGAGAATGAGTAGTTATATATATATATATATATATATATATATATATATATATATATATATATATACACATATATATATATATATATATATATATATATATATATATATATATATATATATATATATATATGTGTGGTATGTACGAGTGTGTCAATATGAATGTCGTCACTGTGGTCCGCGATCTGACCACATTGGTTCTTGCTGAAAACCAGCGCCGGGTGCTTCAATAGAGCGCCCGGCATATGCTGAACAAGAACCATTTTATGACACTTGTTATATTAAAATTATTTTCTTTTTGTTTTGTATGTATAATATTATTAAGGATTTAATTTTAGTTATTGTAAAAAAAAGGTGTCATAAATAAAGTATTTCTATTTCTATTTCTAATTTAGGAAATTAATGTGAAAATTAAAAAATCGTATAACTCCGAATTCGCGTATGTCGAGGTAGCGTAAGTCGGGATATTACTGTACCCCATATGTGCTCTCTTGGCTCCTCACGTGTATTTGCACAACGGTTGAAATAGACGAGTGATGGAGTGAAAACCGCGTCATAGTAGGCGTAATGTGGGACGCCTCTCGGCCAGTCGTAATGATTTACACAGGGCAGTCGGCAGAGACTGAATCCGTGTAGTAGGAGATCTGTCTACGTGGCGCGTCTTGGGGAGGCCTATTTCCGTATAGATTGGCGTCGACTGAGGATGATATCTGTCTACTGTTGTTGCCTTCCACGGAATTCTAGATAATATGCCTATTATTGGGTTATTATACTATAGTAACATTTCAATTAATTTACATTACGGATTACGGATGACCCAATCGACTCAGTGGCGGGACTGCTCCCTACGGAGTCAATGATCGCGGGTTCGATCGCCCGTTAATAAATAGGGATTAATATATTTTCGAGTATGCTTGCCCCACCAATTCTCATTGGACAAGCGTGGTGGATTAATTAATTCAATTAACTGTTATTTATTATCGCAACGAGACATTTCTGTTGATAGCCTCGTCGTGGTTGGCAACCCGGAGTGATTGGTAAAAGCGTGGCGAAAATGATGACTTTCAAATGTCCGAGGGGAGGTCAGGACAAAGACAAAAGCAAGAAGAAGAAGAAGAAAGGCCAGAAGCCAGGCATGAATATGGGTGGAGGAGATTCTGAGCCGGAAGAGCCATTGGATCCGAAGCCTGCGCTGAAGGTGCATCGAAAAGGGAATGTTTTTACCATACAGGTTTGTGAATTAATATAGGTAGGCACAATATATTAAAGTTGGTAAAACATCAACGCTAATATACGGTAGTGAAAGTTGGGTTTGGCAGAAGAAGCATGAAAGCAGATTGAATGCGGTGGAAATGAGAGCATTAAGAAGTATGTGTGGTGTAACCTTGAATGATAGAATAAGAAATAAAGATATAAGAGACGAATGTGGAGTAAAAGAAGGTATTGTGACAAAAGTAGAAACAGGGATGCTTAGATGGTTTGGGCATATAGAGAGGATGGATGAAAGACGACTGGCAAAAGAAATTTACCTTGCGAATGTGGATGGAAGGGCCTGAAGAGGAAGAACACGAAAAACGTAACTTAACCAAATTGCAGAACTTTTTAAGAAAGGACAGGTCAAGAGTACCCTCAACCGGCGGGTTTGCATGAGGAGAATAATGAGTGTGGAGGAAGCAAGGGAAGTATGCCGAGATCGTAGCAGATGGACATCTGTGGTCTCTGCCTACCCCTACGGGAGACAGGCGTGACGATATCAATATCGATAGACGATAATAGCCCGCGGCAGTGCCCTGCTGGACATAGGACTCACCCAAGGCGCGCCACCTAGCCCGATCTTCGGCTACACGCATCTAGTTTGTGCCAGCCGCCTTGCGCAGATCCTCGCTCCATCGATATGTATGTATGTATTTTACGTTAGCAAGGTTTTTGAAGTGAACGTTGGAAATCCTCTTATCATCGGTAGAATTCTCATCGATCATTCCAATTAAATTAAATTGCATTTGTGTAGGTTAAAAATAGTTCATTTCAATAGCTTTTTACGGCAGGTGGAGCTAAATGAGCAAGCGTGTAGCTTGGTGGAAAGCAATCAACATTGCTTGCAACATTGCAACATCGGAGGTACCTACTGCAGAAGCGTTGGCGACCTTGCGAAAAATCAGACTTTTCTTTTAGTAGTAAGTTAATAACGTAAAAGGTATCGATTCAGAAATATAGATGAAATTTGTGAATGGAAAAATGTTATTTAAAAACTCATGGCACTGGTACAGCAGTCATGCAAGCGGTGATGATTATTTTATTTGTTGTCAATCATATCAAGATCAATGTACATACATGTATTAAAGTGAAACTAATCAAAGCGCAACCTCTAATCAATCCGGCTATGGCAAAAATAAAACTATCTTATGTAAATAGATATAGTAACAACTAAGAAGTAATTGACACTACAGTTTTCAAATGTGCTTGAATTTTTTTAGTTATAACGTACATATATACATACGCATGTGGTATACCAAGCACCAAAGAATTTTAATACTTAAGTAAAATAATAACAGAAATAATAATGATCTATTTTAATTTTAAGGTCAATCCATTGAAAGATCTAACAGAAATCGCTGACAATGAAGACCCGTACGTGGACTGCGATCCGATGGTCTTTAAAATAATTAAAAAAAGAAGTCCAGAAGAGCAAGCAAAAGTAGAGGCTCGCAAAATGGTGAAATTGAAAAAGCAACGGGACGCCGAAATTCGGAAAGTGTTGGCGGAGGCTGTGGAAGATATCTGTAAATGCGCATACATGGATGTATACTGCAATGATATGAGTGCCATAGACAAAGTTATAGAAAGTTGTCCAGCGTTTACGGAACCGGCGTGTATTTGCAAAGAGGAATCATTGAGTTCCTTGTCTAGTAATGCAACGTGGGATATAGAATACACCCCTCCGTTTGGTTGCTTCGATCTAGCACCACGTAAGCGTAAAAACTTTATCCATGTAGAAACTCAATATATACCGCAAGATGCGGGTATTGTAGATGTCCCTAAAACCAAAGGCAAGTCCTGTACATCAATGAAGCCGAAGAAGAAGACGTTAAAGAAAATGTGTAGTCCGTGTCCCATGTGATCAAATTTGATTGTTCCGGTATTTGTATTAACTGTATATTTATTCAAGTTTTGTTTTCAAGTTTTGTTTATTCAAGTTTTGTTTTGTTTTTGGAATAATTAAAATAAAGCCTTATGTATATAGCTTATTATTTTAAATTTCCTCACCAAAAATGAATTTTTTATATAATCGATACTTCAATTGTATGATCCTTTGACGACAGTTTTTGAAACGCCGATGACGAAAGAAAAATAAAAAGATAATATATTTGACAATCCTAATAGCTGCTCAGTGGCGAAGCATTCGCTTTCTAAATCGAGGGTAAAAGGGTATTTTTTTTTTATATTAGACCTTAACCCGTGGCAATTGCAGCGCCAGCAAGCGCCGCGCAGTTAGTGCCAACCATTAGGATATGACTGCTTCAAATTAAAAAATTGTCTTAAAAGTGTGTATAAAATATATTTTAAGTTGCTTTCAATTTACTTTTCTTCGTGCCGTCTTTTTTTATTTGTGGACTATCAACAGGAGTTACAATTACATACAGAAAACATATTAAAATGTAACCCTTATGGACGCAACATTAACATTGAATGAAAGCAGATTGGACAATATCAAATATATATATCAATATATCTATATATATCAATCAAATAAATATATCAAATATATATATATATATATATATATTCCTTTTATTATTATTAGTAATTATTCAGTAATATTAAAAAGATTGGTAGTATTAAATAATAATGTAATATTAAATTTAAAATGAAAATAATTTACTCACCTCTGGAATGGCGTCCATAATATTGATTTGGAGAGAAACCCTTGTTGAGTAATGGAGCGAGAACACTCGTCATCAAAACCATGACCGCTCCGAGAGCCAGCGCTGACGGATTGAAATTAATCTTTGGGAAGCCCTGCAAATAATTTGTATTTAATTAAGTGCCTTAATGAGATAGAAAGGTAATTGAATAAAAGTGGCTCATGCCTGATTAAAAGCAATCAATGCTGCCTGTAGAGATCTGCAACTACGATGTCCAGAGAGATGTCGCCGTTATTGAATCACCTAGCACCAATCTAAATAGGGGCCTCGGGTGAAGAGCATCCACAAGTTTGTGGTCCGGTTCGCTCGGAAGATGTTCAACCGAACCGACAATGTACTACACCCACACTTAAATAATTTCGCTCCTCTTCATGCTCGCCCACCTGAGGGACGTCCGCTCCCACGCGAAATCCTCCTGTCACCGCCTGGCTTCCGCGAAGGAAGAGGGACGGACGGACCCAACGTAGGAATAGGTTCAGCCATATCTCGACGACGCGAAGTCGTTTAAGGACGCCCAAAAGCCGCTAGGAATAGCGGCACCTAGGACCGGGGGGCGGTTGCCCCATTGAATTGCTACACGAGCAGTGGGGTTCATCCCCGAGGCTCGATCCCACACCTCTGCGCGGGGTGTGGACGTCCCCGATTGTATTGTATCAATCCAAATAACATTAAGTTTTTTATTTCCAAAAGATGTACAAAATCAAAATCGCTAAACGTATCTGAAATAAACTTGTATTATTCATAATTTATTAATAACAAATAACAAAATATGTACTTACTATCCCAGAAAATAAGAAACTTGGATTAAATGAGCTCTTCGTCGGTATTTTAATGAAGGGAATGGAGAAATCCAAGTTTACCTGAAAATGAGGAAGTCGGAAAATTATCGTTTTTGTGTGATATAAACAATCTTCGGTGGTCTGTGCTTGGTTCAAGGGTCAGCACACTTCTCTTCCGAGCTAGGGATTCTAAGTTCGAACTGTAACTGAGGCTAAAAGTTATAAGATATGATTAGAAACGAGAAGTTAAATGACTAAGGAAACATAAAACATGAGGTTTATATTTTAATTTTTATATTAAATATATTTTTTTATAATACATTATATTTTGAATAAAATAAAATCATGTTATTATTGATACATCCTTACACTTATCGCGTTCTTTAATATATACAACTATATACCTTACCTGTATAGCGAAAACACTAAAACAATAAGTTTCACAGCAAAACCATTTATTATACTGAATTTTGTTTACGAAACAAACTCGGGTAGAATAAGCTTGCAGTGTAAATTTTGGCTAATTACCTTAAAATAAATTTGAAGAAAAAAAATATTTGATTGATAAACTCGATAATACAATACTACTTGATAAATTATTTTCTACGTTTTCGCCTACACCATAATATACTTGTTATGTATTTTTTATTAATATATTAAAAAATTGTAACGTAATGTAATTTTTAAGGATTTTAAATTTTTCGCATGAAAGCCCCACATTTTCGGGGTACAAAAAGCCTATACATACAGTCTCACAAACTCTTTCATGTTCTTGTAAAAATTCCGAAATTAGTCCGGCTTGGAAATAAGATATTCTAGGAAAAGAAATTTTTAAGAACGAGATTGTCGATTCGATAAATATAGCATAAGCCTAGTAAAATTATTTCAAAATCTGGTATAAACATTAAAAATTTATATTTATTTATAACCTTACTTCTATATCTCCAGTTCCCGAATTAAACGAAACGAATCTTGATTTTCTTGCATCTTCAATTTCATTTTCTACACTAGCCACTAATACAAATAAAGAAAAAAATAAAAAATATTTCCACATTTTAAATTAACACACTAACTATAATATCAGCTAATAAACACCGTGTCCCTCATCCGTAAGCGAGGCGTTTGCCGCCATTTTAACGGTGTAATAACAGAAATAAGCAAGGAAAACGAACTGCGTTAGCGTGAAAAAATTTCCGTGTATTGTGTACAAATAATGAAAGAGATTTTCGAATAAGATGTTACAATTTAAAACATTGTGGTATCATATAATCACCATAGATACAGGTAAAAGCACGAAGTGGCAGTTATTTTTTGTTATGCTCTTTTAAATTATGGATAAAATTATCATCAATAATAACTAATGCAACTATTTGATTACATCCAACGGAGAGCCTTTAGAATCATCGGCGACCGCGGAATTTCCGATATGCTCAATATATTTATCTTTACGCAGAGATGTATTATCTCTGCGTAAAGATAAATATGTATATCTTTGCGTACTATATCGAATTTATTGTGGGGAATATTCAGAGGAGTTGTTTAATTTCTTCCCATCCGCACAGGTCCACTATCGGACTATGCGTCACAAAAATAGGTTCCATACACATCACCAGCGACGATCTGTGCAAGTGTGGAAGAATTTATCACCTGCGGTGTTCCCGAATAAATACGACAAAGGGGTATTCAAGAACGAGCGTATGTGTTTAAGACGCATCAGACGTTGCAGATCTATTAACGGCGGTGATCACTTATCATGAGCTATTGTGACCATCAGGTGACCTGCTGTTTGCCTACTCTGCTATTAAAAAAGAAAAGCCGGAATAGTTCATTGCTGGGCAAATGTCCACTACTTTCAGTGTTCAGTGGCATTGCCATAAAACAGCCCAATGCAAAATATTAAAAGAATAACATACACCGTCATCTGAAATCATTCATTATATTCTTGATATATTATCTATAAATAATCAGCTCCTGTTCCTTGATTGAGAGAAGTCTTGTCTAAAAGTTTAGAACTCTTTATGATGGATTTAAGCAATTTGTAACAATTTCACGTACCTTGATTTTTGATGTTTGAAAAATTTACTGCAATGAAAGTTTTCAATTCTTGAAGGTAGATGGCGCTGTGTACGCTTGTACATTTAAAAGTAAATGAAATCAATTTTGTTTGATTTTATTATTTAGCATTTCTATATTTTAATTTAAATAGGAGTGATTACATAAGGTCTTTTTAATTTCCGTGGTATTATATTGAAATACAAACGAAAAATATTTATTAATGCTATAAAGATTTAATTTAATAACGATATAGATATTTTAAAATTACGTTAAGAATTTAGAAATCTATGAACAAAGGCAGTTTATTTTTGTAAGAAATAAAAATTCCCGTACCGGGAATCGAACCCGAGCCTCCTGGGTGAAAGCCAGGTATCCTAGCCACTAGACCATACGGGAGATGTTAGAATGAGTAAAATATTATTATCAAATTCTTAATAATTTTATCTTCAATATCCGATACAAATGAAACTTATACTTTTTAAAGCGATTATGACCTAGTCTAAATTTAAAATCTTTAGATTAAAAATGTCTATACGATGTACGGATAAGAAATAGATTTGAAATGATTCGTTTTTGGCATGCAATCTTTACACACAAATAAAAGAGAATAATATAATATGTAACACTTACTATTATATTATATATCTACATAGGAATATTATTTTTTCTGTGAAGATAACAATATTAACTAGAAGCAAGGGAGTTACCGAATGGTCAGGATAGTGTATTGTAATAATAAGGGCACTGCAGATGCATTGCCTACCTTAGGGTAAGAAGGATTTAATAGGCAGGAAAAAAGGATAGTAATAGGAGGGAAGAAGGAAGTAAAAGAAGGATATAAGATATGCCCTCACAGATTCCGGTATTCATCTTGCGAAATTCGGTAACAGTAAAATTCTACCAATTGACGCTGATTTTTTGTGAGGATTAGAACTACCTCTACAGAGCCTGCTCACTCATGCGTAGCTCTACCATTTTGAATTTGGATATTTAATAAGTAATGAATAAATCTTTTACATTTGATGCATTAGAATTGTCTACCTGAAAAAGTCGACAATTTTGACAACAAAGGTATGGAACGAGTTCGCATTTTGACATCATTATTATTAAGTTATGAATGATTATTATCACTGATCGGAGTGGGTATATTGTTTTAGGATCAAGGATCTCAAACGTATGTATATGTTAATATGGACATGCTTCCGGAAGTCCAAATAAATATCGGAAAAGTATAGACATTCAACTCAATTCAAATTAATAAGAAAATCATTTTAGTATAGTCTTTAAATAAAAATATTATAAGGGTTTACTATTATTACCTTAAAATATCAAATGAAATATCACCTCAATCGTAAGTAGAATAGATTAGGATAGATAGATGATTTATTTGCAAGTAAGTTTAAGAATATTTATCTAAGTCCCGGAAATTATATAAATAGTATTAAAATTGTATAATTATAATAATATATAATTTCCATTGTGTGATTCTAATAGTCAATTAGAATCACAATTGCTAGTATTGATTTTTGAAAGAGGGATGTCCACGTTAGACACCGTATTGCAAGTTCGTAAAATCAATATACCTACTCCGATCACTAACTATTACCACTATAAGCCCTATGTAAGCTGTATCTATGTATACGAAATTGTGATTATAATATGAGCATCGAGTATCTGGGGCGTAAAATGTGACCATTGTTACTTTGAGCCTTTTTTAGAAAACATAATGACATTGTATGCGCCGGTGTTCCGATAAGTCACATAAGATGAACATTTTTGACTAAACTTGATAAAAATTAAATTAGAGCTTAGAGTAACACGCTTTTGCAAAAAGCCGACATTTGGGTAGACACTTCATTGCAGCTGCAATGAAGCTTCGTTTCACAACAATTCCTGACGAAGAGCTCTTCGTTCGGGAATTGTTGTGAAACGGAGCCCAAGTTTTTCCCCCCTTTCATTTCCTACTTCCTCTTCCATTACTTCTTTTTCCCCGCTGTTATTATTAATATCTTAATTTTAAGGTAACGCATCTGCATTGCAATTGGAGTTGCGAGTACGAGTTGTCACCATCAGATGAATAAAAATGAATATGTGTGCAAGTCACACGCGGTTGAAGTGAAACCTTCGACTTTTTCCGCCAAATTATATCAGTGACGTAGTGTTTTTATTTCATTTTTATAATCTTATATTAGTACCAGATTCAGATCGATATAAGGCATATAAGTGAAGTAATATGAAATAAATGCGTGTATCGTGACTTTTTAAGTTAACTGAAATAGTCCATAGAATGTTTTGGTAGTATACCCACCATTGTATTAAGACGTAATGTGACAAGATGACTAATACATTTCAAGATACTTGATATTATTGTATTTTACTTGATAACTGGCTTAATAGTTGTAACTAATTGCCAGTAAAGAAAAGAAAAAGTGAAACCTTCAGAAAACTAAGCAACGCAAAAAGAGGAGACTGAACATTGTATAATATATTCTATCTTATTCTCTCGCAGACTAAATCCTATAGATTTATGTTTATCTCTTTTTGGATTCATCAAGTTCAGAACAGCGGTAAAGAAATTTAAACTTAAAAAAAGCTTATGATCATCCGTTTGATGGTTTCCTATCTTTTCTATAAATAAAAATACGAAGTATTCACGAAAAGTCAGCTCCTTCCCGGTTCGATAGCATCGAGCTAAACGGCGTGACGCTTCGGTCACAATAAAAGTGGTGTTGTGTAATTCATGCGCACGGAGATATCAAAACACACGCGACAATGGTGTTTCCCCATGCAATTGTTTTGAACCAAGCTTCGGAACGTCCAATATATAGTATAACTGTGAGCGGGAAACGCGGCAGTACCATCTTAAGATTCAGCAAGATGGGTGACAAGATAACGTCATTCATATTATTCTTGATAGCGTATTTAAGTGTAGTGACAGCAAATTATAGAAGCGATGGGTATATCTTTCATTCCTTAATTATGGTTTTATCTTGTAATATTATTTTTCTTTATCTGATCTTATAATATCTTTTTTGCAATTATATATGTTAAATCCTTTTATTTTGCTCAATCCGTATTGTTTCTTTTATTGTTGTCGGGTATACTTTATTCAAAGTTATTGTTTAGCTATATATTCTTTTAAATACTTTATTTAACCTTAGAATTCTGTATGAAATGTTGGCCAAATGTGCGTTTTTGACAGAGCTTTAGATTGTTTTTTATGAAAGACTAGCTACGATATTAACATATGTATTTTTAAAAATTATTAGCACTTTGAAGTTCTATGACTGATGAAACAGTAAACAAAAGCTTTACTCCTCCTGTATATCTATCGGTAATGTATGTTATCAACTTGTGAAGAGGTGCTGAAGATATATACTTTTCATTTTTTCTTAATTTTAAACATTACTTTTATAAAGCTAAAAATACTTTAAATATTATTTTGCGTTTATTTTTCAGAGGATTCATGCCAAGCTCGGTTTACCAGCGCACAGAAGACCAATTGGCTGAGCCCTCAGTAAGAGCCGATAAGAGTAGAGAGGATAGGGACAACCAGCCAGACAGAACTCAACGATTTGGTATATCGGCATATGGAACTACAGGAGTAAGTTTTTCGTGGCGAAATTTAAGATAAACGTTTTTAAGGCCTTATAAGTATCATTTTCGAACGCGCATCATCTGATAGAAGCTGATAGATGATTTCAAGTCCCTTTTATCTATAAATATCAAAAATAGAAGGGTTTTGTTGCTATAACTTTAGATCAGGAGTTTAACTTATCTTAACCATAGTTTTGGTGAAAAAAAAAAAAACATATGTGTTCGTACCACACACTAAAACAAAAAGGAAATAAAGTTTGGTTGTTATTGTGATATCGAATCAGTCTCCATTTAAAACGTGATAAATTAAGATATTACTAAGGATATATTTATGGATGCCTTTTGTCAATTTGATATAAAAATCGAAGTGTCTAGTTACTTTTTTGACACGAATGGGTCATTTCGATTGAGGAACTAATTAACCCTGTCAGAATATTTTTTTAGTTTCGCACAGAAAGTGAAAGGATCCTTTTCTTTATTTTCTTCTTCCCTATCCATTACCTCTTTTTCTCCCTTCCATTGAATCCTTCTTTTTCACATTATGTCTGGTTGGT
This sequence comes from Baronia brevicornis, assembly GCA_031353405.1. Lineage (NCBI taxonomy): Eukaryota > Metazoa > Arthropoda > Insecta > Lepidoptera > Papilionidae > Baronia > Baronia brevicornis. The sequence continues at coordinate 75,513 of JASFAT010003952.1, forward strand.
TGGTTACTTATAAAGCAATAATATGATACCAATCATGTTATTTGTTTTTCAGTCGCCTTACGGTGGATCTGCCCCGGGTATATATGGACCTGTGAAAATTGACTTAGGAGGAGTTTTGCTGGGTTCGATATTAGGGTTCGGCGCAGTGATAATACTGCCAAAACTGATTCACGCCTTCTCATACGGCTATGGCGGCGGATACGGTAGAAGTATGTAAAGCTTTTCTTTTAATTACACTATTATAAACAACCTTCAGTAGTCAATTAGAATCATATAAAGCCATGAAGTCTTTATTTTTCAAAACAGATTCACAAATAATTATTTTTGACGTCAAGATTAAAACTTTTATTAATTCGTCAATACTTTTATAAAACGTCATAAATAAATAAACACTAATAAATAAACGCTTCGTAGTAGTAAGTACGATATTGCCATCAAAGTAAAGATCTGTGAGAGAAGAAACGGCGCAAAAAACTCCTAACATTTTTTTGCCCTTTTAGAAATGACGTATTTGATAAATAACTAGACATTTTTATATATTTCATCCCACGCCGTTTGATCATTTTGGTAATTTTCAGTCGAATAGTGAGCTTTGTAATGTCATAAACGGCGCAATGTCTGTGGAGAAGCAACTCCATTTACGTTCACCATCATCATCATCATCAAGGCATTACAGCCTCGGGTGGGCCTTAGCCTGGTTCAGTAAATTTTTCCAGTCGGATCTTCGTTAAACTTTTTCCCTTCAACCCCTCACACCGATTGCCTTTAAGTCGTCCTCGACTCCATCTAGTCATTTACGTTCACCAAGGCGGTACACTACTCACCTCCACGATACTCACACGTTAGGCCTGCGGCAGGGTGATCCGATCCGACCTCGAAGACATTGCTTTGTTAATCGTCTGTAAAAGACGCATAGGCCAAAGATGTAATAAGGTTTACTGCATAGCCTGTTTAAAATATAAGGTTAAAAAGGGGACATTATTATATATATTATCACCAACAGCCTGCGGCAGTTCACTGCTGGACACAGGCCTTCCCCATAAAGCGCCACCTAACTCAATCTTCGGCTACACGCATCCAGTTTCTGCCAGCCGCCCTGCGCACATCGTCGCACCATAGCCGGGGGGCGTCCCACACTACATTCACCGAGACGCGGTCTCCACTCCAGAATTCATATTACACATATGAAATTGGTTAATTAATTTAATTATAACTCCAGGCGTAGAGACGGATTTCAATCAAATATCGGATATGTTGGGCATGTTGGATGAAACACTCAGCAGGTACAACATCGACTCGACTACTTGCATGCAACGACTGGCTTGCTCCTACGTGCAGCTGGCTAACGACAATATGGTCACGGGCAACGCCACGGACTTCGATGCACTGCTGTCTTCTTTGTCCACGTATGTGATTCTATTTTTTTTATAGAAAGTGAGAAATGATAAAGGATGGAAAAAGATCAAAGCTCAACCAACGGCTAAGAGTCACAGCGCCGAATTTAACCTAAATTCAGAATAAGTACTATGATGATATTAATTTAAGTACAAAATGGTAACGAGTAACAAATAAAATATCACAGATTATATATACATTCACAATTTTTGTAACATTCGTAGAAAGAAAAAAAATATAGTATGAACATAACAATATGGCCTAAATTATAATTTTTGTAATAATATCCAAATAATAAAAAAAATACATGCCTTGGAGCTAATTGCCCATTACATAGGCTTTTCTTCGGGGCTTTTTCTTACTCCTGGAGCTGCCATTTCAGAGCGTAAATTGGGATCGGCTCTTGATGCCGAGTCCTTCCCTTATCGTGACAAAATTTACAATTTGGTCTGCGAGTAGGTGTCCCTCATGAGGAGTGGTTGTCTGACTCGTTGTTGGCTAGTGTGTTCATTCTTAGATCCTTCGCTATTAAGTCATTAAGTAAAAAAGACTGGTGGGATGGTGTCCCTCCCATTATATCCCGCTTTTTATTATTCACATCTTACTCTAAGCTCAAAAACTAATGCAGGAACCTTGGTGTTGGAGATTTCTATGTTCGGCACTGCTTACTTACCATCTGATGATTTGTCTCTTGCATAAGACAGTGCCTCAGTTAAAATTATGAACGATAATAGTTCAATGAAGATAGTCACTTATCATGATGATGATCTTATTTTAATAGCCTAGCAGGCAAACGAGCGTTCAGGTCACCTGGTGGTAAATGATCACCGCGGCCCATAGACATTCACAACGCCGAAGGCAACGCAGATGCGCTGCCGGCCTTTAGTAAACACATACGCTCATTCTTGAATGTTTCTATGACGTAGTCACGTGGGTGCACCGCAGGTATTAAATTGTTGCTGGTAGGAAATATATCGTAATACAATTCTAGTATATCTAATGCTTACCGTTTTACACTAAACGTAATCTATTAGAAAACTATCGTATAAGCAGAGATTGTAAACATATTAATACATTTAAAAAAAATTCTTTCAGTAATTCTCTTGTGAGACGGATGTTAGATGGTACGACGATATTCGAGGCAATGTCTGCTGGCAAATCCTTGGATGCTGACTGTCAGCTCTTGTACCCAAAGTGCAAGCTGGATAAAAAGACCGTGATCAAAATCATGTCACAGTTAGTTCCATCGTAAATATTGTTATAGTGCTATTCTCACTGAAAATATTACTGGTAATAAATTCAATTTTTAATAATAAATTTTATTTTTTTCATTTCGGGTACCCTCTGTTATTCCGCAGCCCGGATGTATTTCTTTTTTGTATGGTACAACATTGTTGGCATCAAAGGCCTTTACAATAGGTGCATAATATCCAGGTTTCAATGCTATATTTTGTTCGTTAACCAGCACATTTCGTCTTTTTATATAGTCTTTATCACCTTATGAAGAGAGTGATGAGTGTAGATGAAGCGAAAAAATAATGCCGGTATGCCTACCCCTACGGGAAACAGACGTGATTATATGTATGTAAGGTTATGGCAGTCCACAGTTAAGGTCTCTCTCAAAGCGCACCACCTAACTCGATCTTCAGATACACGCATCCAGACTCTGACATCTGCCATGAGACGTCCCGTTTGCCAAGGTGCAGTAGCAACTCTAGCGTTAGTCTACTCCAACCGCTTTGGTTATCTGGCACTTCCCTTTAATTCGAGGAATGGATCTACCATGCTTGTACAAGGCGGATTGGCGGGAGCATCCCAATTCGGAATAAATATCAGTATAATAATAGGTCATACATACATAAATTTAAGCTATAGTGGGAACTGAACCCGCGACCCTTGACTCTGATGCGGTAACTACGCGATTGAGTCAATTAGGTCTTCAAGAATTGAGAATTTTACTAAATATAAAATCACATTAATATAATCTGTAAAACAGGTTTAAGATAATAATAATAATAAAACAAATATAATACAAATTTAACAATTTTATTAGGTAAACACCAAACCCTATCTACATTTGATATGCTCGGTAACTCCAATCTCGACCAAAAACGTTCGATTACACCTAGATATCCTGGCGATTAAACATTGCTGACACAACTATATCGAATACTTTATTAAGCACCCTATACACATACAATAATATTGTGAAATTGGTATAATTTGAGGGTTGCATTGAAATATTATTGAAAATGTAATTATGGATCAAAGGTATACTTTTATCGCACTATATTTATTTATTGTACAGTATGTAGGATATATTGAACAATATTTTTTAGTTTACTGTTCAGAGACCATAGCACGCAACGCATCAATTTTTTTAACAGCGAAAATGGCCAAAAAGCAGTAGCGTTAGAAAAAGAAAAAATCGAGTGCTGAGTTATACCATGATTTGCCTGCTATTAAGTCTTGAGTTTTAAAGAAAACAGCCTGAAACATTCTTTCGGCAAGTTTGGAAGGTTTCTGCGTACGTTTTGCCACAATCAACAATGCTATTATAGCTACAATCTAATTTTGATAAGGCGTGTTGCTCATCGGAAATATTGATAATAAATGATTCGTCAATTATATTGCTTTAATGTGTGAAGTTGCTATATAGTACAATAATATTGTAGGTTCATAGTTAGCTTTACATTAAGTCCCCACGGACAGTGTACATGGCATGTAAGATTCAAATCACATCGTAGGAGAGACGCCCGGTGAATTTTCTATTAATTACATTATAGTATTTTGTTCCTTACCTAAGAATTATTTTCTAATAAAAAACATTATTTTGGCAACTATATTTTGGTGCCCCTATATTATACATACATTGTTGAATGGTTTAAATATTTTAATAATTCCTATGCTAAAATGTGAAATGACATTTTTTTTCTTAAATGTATTCAAAGCTTTTATTCTAAATTAGTTTATTACTAAACCATTATTTTCTATTGAAATGCCGAGTTTTATTTCTAATTATTAAACCGTATTCTATCCTTTATTATTACAAGCTCTCTCCAATAGCACCTATGCTTTACTCCTATACTATTTCCCGCATATTTATTATTGTCCTTAATCTATATTGAAAACTATTTATAAATGCCTTCATATAGCAATACTGCGATCATGTAATAGAAATACATAGTAGACCCGCGATAAGTCGGACCCTATCTAATCCAACGCACCTTGTAATCCCATACGCCTATCATTGTTAATTGTACGTAAAAATATCGGCAAATCTTCACTACTATAATGCATGAATGGAAAGGTTGTAATTTGTACGCGTGGCGCGCATTACTGTTTTTGTAAGTTCTATAGAACTATTATGTTTTTTTTTTATAATAAAATCAGCTCTCCATTGTGATGTTTAATTTACTAAATTTCACATTCATATTATATATGTACATAATTATGTAGTATGATTCGGAGTTCAAATAGATTCTTTGATTTGTAATTTTGCGGACTACAAGGTGCTCTTATTCAAAAAATTCTGGACTACTATATAATCCGACAAATCCCATATTCACGCCCACAAAAAATCGACATCGCCCTGCAAAACGTTTGTCGGATTATCGCGGGTTCACTGTATTATACATTTAAACAAATGATTTTTTTATAAACTGCCTTATTTTGCTACTGCCTTTGTAGACGATAGATATAACACATTTTTTATACAACCCATATATTTTGCACTGCTGCGCACGGGCCTTCCCGTTTCTCGAATAATACACATAAATTAACCCACGATGCTTGTCTAAGTAATTGGTGGGACATCTAGGTTCGGAATATATACCTGTGGCCATATATATCGTCGGCTTGTTATAATACGTACGTTCATATGAGTAAATTTTACACAGTAATTTGTTTGAGTTTTTAGAATTATAGTTTGAGAAATTTTTATAGAACCATTCTTACTTTAGGTATAAAAAGAAGGTATTTTTTGGAACTAAAAACTGACTGAACCCATCGGTTTGACGAGTTATAAATAAATTTCGTATTACTCTTAGGGACTAATATCATAAATACAGCAAAATAAAATGGTATGCTGAGAACCAATGTTCAACGTCTAACTATATGTCGACGAAAAAAGCCTTTCTTACCACCAGAGCCAAAAATTCTTTTCGATTTCTGAAAAAATTGCATCTGATCACTTAAAAACAGTCAGTTTTAATGTTGTACAGTATGTTCTATTGGTCATAGAACTATGAGACTCAAACCATTCAACGGAATATTTTTTTCTGATCCGAATGTGCAATAAATATTTTTTGCCAATTGTTGATGTATTTAGACACTTAAGTATTACTTTATTATTTTGGATTATGAAAATGTGGGGGAAAAACTTTTACATAAATGGAGTCTTTATAACCTGTTGATGATTTTGGACTCATGGAAGAGGAGGGGGGCACCAAATCAAAGCGCGGAGATCGTCACACACGCTCGAGTATTTATTGGAAAGCTGTCGAGCTTTGTAATTTTTTGAACGAATTCAGCGTTTTAAAAATGTAATTCGTTAAGATACCACTTGCAAAAGTTTATTTTATAATTATATTGTCATATAATATTAGATATTTATTATTTTTATCATTATAAACAATAAATACCTAATTTATTAATCTAGTTCATGTTATACACTTATACTTTGTTTCCCTTAGTTATCTGTGAGTTTCTTCTCTTTGTATTTAAGATTTCAAGAAATGTAAAGTTTCTGCATCAAAATTACGTTATAAGGTAAGTTTGTGAAAATATAAAATATAAATGCTTATTTTGCGGAATTTCGCCATGTTTTACAATACTGGCTCATTTCAATTAGAAATCAATATCGTATGGCGGGAACGGACGTATGGCAATTAGCTATAACTATCATGTCAAGTAAAATAATAACAATTATGTTGAAATGTAAATTTAGGTTGTCATCGTACGTCTTCATAAAATGGTTGCCGTTCTACTTGCATAGACTTTTGCAGTTAAGTTGAAAAGACACAATACTCGCACCTATTTTATTTCACTGCACTTTTGCGCCTTAATCAAATTATAGTGAGTAATACGCCGCCAGAATTAAAAATGAAATAAAAACTTAACATCACTGACGTACCTTGGCGGGAATTGGAACTTGGAAAACTCGAGGGGACTCTTATATAAATATGCACAAATGAAATAGAAATCACGCCTTAAATGCATAAGCGCCTTTAAACATTTGCATATTATAAAACGCTTATTGCCAAATCTTGTAAAAGACTAATATATTATTAATCAGTAATAGATTAAGAATATAATCAAAAGTGGTTTCTATTTACCCTAAAAATATTAAGTAGGCTTTTTTAAATGCAATACAACACTAATTAACTAGACTGTTATTAAAGGTCCACCGAGATACGTATTAAAACTGAAATATTTCAATTATCCCATTGATTTCACTAATATTATTACTCGCAAATTGGCTGTATGGTCTGTATATACCATTGCCTATCTTTATAGATGAAAGAAAATAATAAATAATATTTTTGACAGTTTGTTGTCAAATGTCAAAATGTATCTTTTCAAAGAGACCGCAACGAAAGATAATGGATTAGTGGGGAAACTGAAAAATAAATTTAATTATATATATTATAATTATTAACTAATTATTTTCTGTTGTTCAAATTATGTATTTTTACATATTTCTATAACATAACTATTACTCTTTGATCCCTTTTATTGCTTGTGAAAAATCATCTTACCTTTAATTTCCAGTTTTTTGCAAAGTAAACATAAAACCAAAGTTAGTTAAAACAATAATAAGATTTGGTATCAAAATTTATTTGAATTTAAATAAATTAATCAACATTTATACTTCAGATAGGTCAAAGTCCTTGTCTCTAGTCTCGACTATGACTAAAATATTTAATGATTCAATTTCAATAATATTTAATACCGCTACAAATATAAAAATGCAGGGAAAACTTGGCAATCGTGTTGCGAATAATCATTGTAGGGGTCAAAAATATGGTCGCCAAAAGCAAAGCACTTGACCATTCAATTTTTATTCATTTCCGTGCATAGAAGTAATTCACCCAGTGTGTTTTTATATATATTTTTTCGCCCAATATATATATTTTTTCGATTTGTGAAAATAATTTTAAATAACAGATATTATATTCAACTAAATTTTATATATATAGCGATGGTTTAAAAAATTCTAATAAAAATTTAACTAATATATCAAATTAAACACAATAATTAGTGATAGAGCCACGCTGCAGACGAATACTTTGTCAAGAAAGTCTGTAGCATGAATTGAACGGCTCGCCCGGTGAGCGGTTGAGTTCCGGAGGCCCAACCCTTCTCCCCTCTCCCAAAATGACACTTTCCTTATAGGCCCGCAACACTTCTACACTGCCTATGGCACTGCGGATGTTTATGAGCGGTGTTGATTGCCTTCCATCAGGTGACACATCTGCTCGTTTGCCTTCCTATCCCATCATAAAAAATTAAAAATATAAAAAAATTGCCATACATAGTTTGCAAATTTATTTCATGTAAATTCAGCGAGTTAAGTTGCATTCAAATATGAATATATCCATCTAAAATAAATATGTAACAGATAATATAGTTAAATAAGGGATTGGAGTGATAAGTGGGCTTTATTATTAATAATAGTTATATTCCAATTTATATGAGCATAGTTATTTTATTACAAGTAAATGTGTGTTTGACTATTATATTGGGATGTAATCGAACAAAGATTCGAAAAATGTATGAAAAGTAAGTATAGTTAGAGTTAAAATAGTGGACTTAAATTAGTTTTTTTAATGTCTAAGTTTAAGCACAGCCACTTAAAATAACCTATACGTAGTTTATGGTATTCGTTTAAATTGTTGCCAGTCGATTTGATATTCATATTTAAAAAGGTTATCCCTCCGTATATTTACAGAATCAAACTATGAGTTATATGCATAAAATTAATTTATTTTGTATAAAAAAAAAACATTAAATTTTGATATTGGAGATTTTAACTTTTGCCAAATTCACTTTAAAACTATAAAATAACTAAACTTAATTATTTTGCTCTAACAAGATTAAAAATCGCTATACACGAGTGTGTGTGTGTGTGTTTCACGAAATATTTTAAACACCTTACCGTTGACTGAAAAATAATTGAATATTTCAATTGATAGGAATTTGGGCAAGTTATAATGGCCGGCTTTAAAGCCACGGTGGTCAAGTTTATGTAAAATAAAAGACACTGGTTTATAAGTAACGAAAATCGCCACAAAATGACATACATGTATAAAAATATATCTTGTTCACAATGGTCCACTGACACATTTAAATGACGACATTGCCATAGACAATAATACGTCTGCCGAGATGTTGCCAGTCTTGACTGATTATTTACCAACTCTTTAGTTGTTTTTACACATGATTATGGTTTCATCTAGTAAAGGAATTTTAATTTGGAGGCGTGAATATGTAATATATGCTCTAGTGTGCACGCGAACGTTGAATGTATGCGTGTATGCCAATGTGATATACCATATGCTAAGTTGTAAAAACACTTTTGGCCTAACACTGAATTTTTTTTCGTTGATTTATTATTTTGAGCTAGTTTAGAGAGTTGAAACTGAATCGCATCTTAGCTTCTATTTACTACTGATTCGCGGTTGTATTTACTAATATTGTTTCTCCTTAGCACTTTAATATTGAAGTAAATCATTTTTTCCTAACCAGTGTTATTTACTTAAATGGAAAGTGTTAAAAAGTATATTAGTAAAGTTAATAGAGTCGCTGATTTTCTTGATGAAAAATATATCTGGAATTGAACGTTACATTGATAAGATATTTATTACTTCAACATTTGTTGTGTATGTTTTTCGAGCATTACAAAATGGATTGGCATTTCCATTACGGTTCTAATACAGAATTAAAATGTGATAGTTTATGGCCAGAACATATTGAATAATGAGTTTGCATACGTCATCGGTCGCACGTTCGGATGAGGCTGGAAAGAGAGAATAATATGTTTTTTAATTCGGTAAATAAAAATACAGAAGTAGGTAACACAAACAAGCCGTTTGCAGTCGCTACCGATAGCAACGACGTACAGCGGCGTTGAAGCGAAATAAAAGTTATGACACAATCGTAATAATCTCCCACCACTGAAGTTGGGCTTCGTTGCAAGATCTGTGTATAAGACCGTGGTTTTGGTATTCTTTTACTATTAATTATTTTTTGTCCCTTCAGTCTTTAGGATCGCAATGGTAAACAGTGCTGTCTTAGTGTAAATTACTTAACAACTAGTGTTAATATCACACATCGCTCGTAGTTCTTTCTGCATTTTTTTACTGTTACCAAGTTTATAAAAAGAAAAATAAATTATTAACTTTTTTATTATGGCCTGGCATTTAATAATGACTAAATTGGAGGACATTTACTGACTGAAAATCGTAATATAACCCAGTTTATTGCAAACAAATAAACTATTAATGTTATTACCGTCATCCCACTTGATTGGAAAGTTCACATTGGGGTTCACATATTGGTTTTTATTAATAAGTTTGCTGCTTATCTACTGGTATCTGTTGCCGTAGTGAATTCGTACGAAGTACTAGGGTAGAGATGGGAATCATATACCAAGACAGATAAGAAAAACCTGGCGCAACAGACTCCAATTATTTGCTCAGCGTGAAAACTAGGACAGATTATCTGAATTTGGATGGGTTTTAAGGTTAGCCATAGACACTAGTCTATAGCTGATCTTAAAAGTAATCTTAATCATATAAAAAAAAAATTATCGATAGACAGCCTCTACTGTGGCTGGGATAAAGGGCTGTCGATAATGAAAATATAACTTTAATACTAAAGTTAAAATTATACTCACCACTGCCTCGTATGTTGTGAATTTCGGCTTAAGTTCCTTGCCGTTCATAGTGATAAATGCACCTAAATTACCCATTGTATCACTGTGGAAAGAAAATAATTTGTATCAACAAACAAGTCTGATTTATTGTTCAAATCAATATTGTGTGTTCAGTTTACATGCTAGCACTTATGGCACTTGTTAAAAAAGCTGACAATGATAAGTTTTGCCCTAAAAAATAAGCCTACACAATCCTCAAAGGCAAACGCTTCCGCAATGCTTATGGCTTAGCGCATTTATGGACGGCGTTAATAGCTTTCCATTAGACGAAACGTAAAGGAAACGAGCAATTCGTTTGCTTTCCTATCCCATAAAAATGTGAGGTATTGAAATTCGTTAAAATTCGACATAAATATTGATATTGTATTAACAAATCGAATATATTAATACAAGTATATAAGCATAGAAGTTATGTATGTATGGTATATATATTTTCAGAATAACCTAAAATTAACATTAATGGGCCAAAGAATAGGCCTTGGCTCAGCTTTAATGCTGTAGTTGGTTAACTACAGTGCTGGTCATTCTGTCAACACCTGTTAGAGTGTGTTACACAAAAAATATAGAATAAATCTAAGTATTTCTAAAGAAATTACATAATTTTTTATTAGTTAAGTAAAGGTACTAGCAATAAAGCTTGAGAATATGAACAAATTTTTTAACATAGTGCCACGGATAAAATATATAAAAACAAATAAATAAATATAATGATAAAAGAGAACCAAAGCAAGGTTAGTCAAGGTTAGTTCATCATCACTACGATAAAACTACGAAGTAGTTGGATGAAAACCAGGGAGAGTATATATAGTTGAATAAAAAAGATGGCAAACTCACCAATAGTTGGGCGCTGAGAACACAGTGATACATTTTCCGTCGTGGGCAATTTCGTATCCATCGTTCTTCACCTCGTGACTGCGAATGATGTAGTCTAATCCATTTCGCTGCAGGAAGTTTTTCGTCACATCAGGTCCGAACTGGCAGCCAACCCCTCGTTTAGACGGCGATCGACCTTCCATTGGCTGTGGATCGGACCATAGAAGCTCGCACATTATGCCTGAAATTACAAAAGGTTCATTCTTTACCATTGTTTTGGGTGATATGTAAGGACCAATTAGCTCAATGGCGGGATCACCCACCCACAGTATCAATGGTCGAGGGTTCGATTCCCACATCGCAATGAATATATGTATGGCCTACAGATATTTATTCCGATTCTGCAAATAATAAATATAAACCTATGTACTACATACATGAGGCAAACTTTTAAGTTTGATGTTGGGATGCACACAATTTCACACAATAACTACTACATAGTTACTATATTTTGAAACAATTTCTAGTTAAATCATAGTTTATCAAGAAACAACTTCAGGACTTCCTTCTCAACATATCAAATTTATTAAATATCTTAGGAAATAGATATTTTGGCAATTTTTTTCACATAATAATGAGTCATTCTCATTATAACCAGCACTTTACACTTCTTGTATCATTATTTATTATTTACATATATTTTATAATCTTTACTATTGTAGGAATGTAAATCAATAAGGTATCCGAGTTTTTTGTCTACAGGCCGTATTTTACAAATAGGAAATAATTTATTGATCCTTTTCACCATTATTTTTAACTTTTTTGTTAACCAGATACACAATCAGTCTTATTTATAAATTTTAAACAGGTGAAGAACGTCCGCCCATAAACGATATGTCCATAATTAATAGCAATTATGGACATATCGTTTTTGCAAGCGTAAAACGGAGAGTTTTACGCTCTCTTCATCTCGCTTCTCTCACCATGGACCTTAACTTATTATAAATCATTAACATGCGTTTTCTGCGGGGCTCTGCTGGGGCTGATCTCCATCCTCCCTTGCGGCTCGTGGGATTCACTTTGACGAATCTTTATATACCTAATTCGTTAAAAAATGACGGCGACGTGGTTCGTCACCCGTCACGTCCTGATTCCCACGAGGGCGAGAAGCGACGAACGGAGAGCCCTTTCAATACGATGAATTTGAGAGGAAGGATGGATGAAAAGATGGATGAGTGTGAAGGAAGCAAGGAAGGTGTGTCAGAATCGTAGTAGAAGGAGATCTGTTGTCTCTGCCTAACCCTAAAGGGAGACAAGCGTGACTATATATATATGTATGTATGTACATGCGTTTTCCAGTTTGTCTACTTTGTTGACTCACCGTCCTCTGGAGGTTGTTTATTCCTGTCGACCTTCCGAATATCATCGAGGGTGACCTCATCATTGGAAAATAGACCGCCATGCATCACCAGTACCCTGTTGTTAATGCAATGCGCTAGAGGGAGCCAGTTGTACACTTCGGTGAAAAAGTCTGCCATGTGAGCGGTGTATTTGAATGTTACCTCACCGCGGAAGCCGTACATGCGGTTCATGTCCAGGGTTTCGTGGTTTCCTGTAAAAAATTTCATGATATTTAATATCTCACTAGATTTCTACTGGCAGATGCATATTTGGACCAGTTTGATTAGGGCAGGGATTCCCAAACTGTTTTGGACAAGAGACCCCTTTTCTAAAATGATCTGATATATAACAAATACTTAACAATTTAAAAATTTTGTAGCTGGTGGTGAGTTTCGACTCTACTTTGAGAATCCCTGAATTAGGGAAATATCACACCTTCATAAAATTGTGGCGTCAAGTTGTATGATTTGTCTGTGTTGATGCATTTCATATGGTGAGTGTATGCATATATGATTCCAAGATCCAGGTCTATACCCCTTTTTAACCCCATCTTCCCTTTCCATTATTTATCTTCTTACCTTAAGGCAATGCAGTAAAGCAGATGTCCATGAATGCTTACTTACAGTTAGGTGATTTATTTGCCTAACTTCTTGCCTTGCTTACCTAACTATCAGATGGATAAATAATGTAACTGGTGTAAATATGAAAAAATAACACCAGATTGCCCAGCAAGTTATTTTAACTGTTTAACCCTTTCGGCCCGAGCGGTGACTATAGTCACCCAACGCCCGACGCTCGCTCTGTCCGAGCGGTGACTATAGTCACCCAACATTTGACGCTCGTTATGTACGAACGGTGACTTAGGTCACTCGCGACTCTTCATGAGCAGAATATATATGTTATCTCCATGGTAATCCATCGCAAGTATTTTGCATTTGTTTTACGCTGCCTAATAATAAACGGACGAAATGAGCAAATATTTTCTATTGCATTATGTTATAATTTTTTAAGCATTTTTTTTACGAGCGACTGCACTCGCTCTGCGTACGATAGCGTGGTATTGTGCGTCTGACGGGCGCTTGCAGTTATTCCGCAAGTACGGACGCTTGCCGCGACTGCTCGGTCAGCGGGGACGGCGTGACGTAGAATGCGTCCGTACCGAAAGGGTTAATGAAACAAATATATTTATAATACAATTTTTGAGAATTTCGTGGCTTTGCATACAACTGTATGCTGTCACAAAATACTAAGAAATTGCATCAGTATAAAAATAGCTTTTTCTAAAAAAATTTAAAAAGCAGCCAAATTGTCTTCTTAGGCACTCTAGTGTTAAAAAATAATAAATCCATTTAGCGCTTTTCTGGTACTGATCAACAAAACCTACTTAAAGTTAAGGTCAAAAATAATTTCCTAATATTACAACATCAGTATGTTTATTCATTATGTATATTAAATCTTACCTCGAGACATGAAAAAGTGATTTGGATATAAGAGCTTGAAACTAAACAATGTGAAGATACATTCAACACTGAACGATCCTCGGTCTACAAAGTCTCCATTGAAGAGGTAAGGGTTTGTTTCTGAAGGTAGCCCATTAAGTTCGAAAATGTTCATAAGATCATAATATTGACCATGGATGTCACCACAGACTGTGAATTTTTGATCATCTGCAACTTTTATGTCTACTAGTGATGGCTGGGTTTGTAGATATGCTTTGACATCTAAGAGAATCTGAAATGTGATAATTCAAAAAATCAATTTTGACATCAAAACAGTTTTGATATTATAAGCTTGGTATATTACCTTTCCAATATTTCATTCATTAACAAAGTTATATAATCTTTTCTATATAATCTCTTTAAAAAGCAACTGGCCACTAAAATTTCAAAAAGAACAATTCTGACTATCATCTAAACTGGGATATACTTATAATATAATATAAAATAAGACACATCTATGCATTTCACACACAGTAGTAGTGAAACTATCAGAAAACTAATCACCGCATAAAAATACAACAGAGTATTATATATATATATATATATATATATATATATATATATATATATATATATATATATATATATATATATATATATATATATATACATATATATATGCATGTGCATATACTGTATTATATTTCATTTTTCGCAGGCTGAATTCTATTCTCAAACATACATTTATTTTTAATGTATTTTGTATGTTTTATGTATGTACACTAACCTTGTAAGCGTACTTTTTGTGTAAAACTTTTTGTTTTTTGTAATGTTCCATTAGTTCGGTGACAAATTTAAGTGTCACCTTTCCATCCTCCAAGGCAGGACCTTCATATTCATCTTCAATCGCTGCACAATACAATATACAAATGTGAAATAGAATTTTAATTAATTAAAAGAAGGTAGACATTGCTGTCATTTACTGGTATTCACTGCCATAGTCAACTCTTACAATACCCTTAAACTATACATATATTGAATTATGTAATTAGGACCGAGCTATACTGATTTTTTGTGTAATCCATTGGCACTGTTACACTTAGTAACAATATATTATACTTTTTTTGTTAAGATGAATTTCTATTATAATTACAATTATAAGATATTTAATATTTTAAGATATTTAATGAGAACATATGTATAAATTAAGTTTTCATAAAAATATATAATTAATAAAGCAACAGTCAGATAGAAATCTAAATCCTAACCTACCAAAAAATGTTATAGAATGAAAGAACGAAATTAATTTAGTTCTTTGTGAAGAGCTTGCTTGATAGAGTATCTACAAGGACTGAAACAGAGACTTGGATTTGAAGAATGATATATAATATAAATTTCATCCTTTGTGAAAACTTGGACCATTTCACGGAAGTCTTGAGGGTACACAGGTTCACAGGTGAGGTTCAACAAACTACAGATCAATGTTTCTTACATATAATGCTAAAGTTATTATATAATTTATTCAATAACATACAATTTTAGGAATTTATAAATTAAATTCAATTATAAATAATTTTATTGTAAAGTAAAAGCAAGAAATTTTATGTATGATCATACAGAGTAACATTTATGGCAAATGATACATCAACAACTCTCTGCTAAATGTCTGGGAAAATAATTTGCCATAACCTAGGAAATTATCACGTGTTATGTGGTAGTTATGCTGCAGTTGAGTTTCTAACAAAAAATTTGATAAATTTTTTTGGTATATTTATTTGTTTTTGTTTCTAGCTAAAGTGCTACACTTTCACAAAAACTGACATCTGAGAAGGTTATATGCTACAAACCTATGATTCACTTGTTATTATTCTATAATTATTATCATCAATAGAGTCATAACAGGCGACTGGTGAAAATGGGATTTCCTCAAAAACGTCACCCCTTACATTCAGCCCAATTACACCTCTAATCATAATTCCCTCACTTAGCAGGCAAATTGGGTATCAACAGGTTTTTATCGGATAGGGAGGCAGACAAGCAAGCATATCACCTGATAGAAAGCAATTAACGCCCATAGGTATCCGCAACACCAGAGGCATGATGGATGCATTGCCAGCCTTTAAGGTATAAGTAAGTTTGTTTTTCGAAGGTTTTAATGTCGTATCAGCTCGGAAATACTGCCGAAGCTGGTTCCATAGAGTGGTGGTGCATGGAATGAAGTTTTAGGAAAAACGCACCATACAGAATCACAACTCACCCAGATGGTGGGGATGAAACTATAGACACCTTATATAATATTACTCAAGTAAACACTGCTGCTCGTCTCATGGTATTTGCTCCCATAGTTGCTTTGTATATTATCTATAAAAGGTGGCTATATTCTATGCTGGGAAAAACTCAGCAAGTGTATATATCCAGTTTAATAGAATAACACATAAAATTAATAAAGACAAAAGATGAAAATAAAAGTAAATCAAAGACATGTATTATAGGTTTTATAACAAATAGATGATTGGATTCATGAGAATTTGAATAGAATAAACAATGTATGTTGATAAAATTCGCAATTGGCATAAGAGTCATTAAATGAATCATTAATAATAAAATGTAATTATCCTATAGAAATAAGTCTAATAAATCAAGACATTTATTACATAAATATTTTAGTTATGATGGATTTATTATTGAGTATGTCAATAATTAAGTTTGAACATCACATCTCTAGGCTAATTTTGGTATGCAAGCATGATAAATCTTAAAATCCTCTACTGCAATGGATTTCTAAAGAAATATAAATATTTAGAAATTGCCAATATATCTATCTAGTCTTTGGGGGTCACACCAGTGACAACTAGCGGTGTTATCATTCGCTGTCTTAAATAATTCTTAATGCCTCCATAATTATTACCATTACTGACCGTAAATATTTTTATGCTACAAACACTTTGTTTTGGTCAGTGCTATTTCACCACATCAGTAGTCCATAGCGCAATATTGACACAACATATGCAAGATAGCACATAATAGATGTTTTAATGTTTTTATACACTACACAAACTTCTTTATTCTGACAGATATATCATTTATGTGTAATTTTGAGTTTTCATTTTTTTTAGCTAAAATCTACATATATAATAAAAACTAAATAGTTATATTTCTTAACACTTTGGCAATTGGCAGCAGCATGTGATTGTCCCACGAAAACTATTAGACAAATGATTATAGAATTAGGCATTATTTTGCAGAAATTTCATTATTTAGATAGTTGAGTATCATAACGGCTATTTTGAGTCTATAACAATAGAGGTGAAATGTGATTTTGTTGTTGTTAATAAGTGGTGTTATGTGTATACTGGTTCATGTGCACAGAATATTATTTTTCCACTTTGTGTTTTGGTAGATCTAAACAAAGTAGTTATTGTTTCTCTATCAGGAAACTTTGAAGACACCTTATTAGTTTTATATGCAAAACAAAATGATAAGCAACAAAATAGTTGTTATTAGAAATGTAGATGGCAATAGGTTAAGTATAATTACAAATACCATAAACACTCTCTTCTTCAAATCATGCTAACAGAGGTAGATATTTGTTAATTACTCACTCATTGCATCTAAATTGATTGTATCAGCCAGGTTAACTTCTTTCTTATCTACGGATATTGCTTTTTCAAAAGCAATTTTTTTCACAATTTTATTGCATTCATTGTATTTCATTTTTGCATCCTGATCATTTGGTCTAACTTTGGTCACCTAAAAAGCAAAAAGTTAAATTTAGATAGTATAGTTTAATTAATTGTAGACTGACACTTTATTTTTCTTAAAATGTGTCTGATAACTTTGTTTTATCAGATAATAACAGTGATACTTACGAATTCAAAATCCTTAAGAGCTAATTTGTACTTTCCTAAAGACATATAGGCAGCCGCTCGTCTGTAATAGGCTTTAGTATATGACTTATCAAGCTCTATTGCTTGAGATGCATCTGTTAGTGCATAACCAAAGTTCTCCAATCTCAAATTACATATGCTCCTATTTGCATAGTAAACTGCACTAGTTGGATTCTTCTCTATTGCTTTTGTGTACAATTCGATTGCATCATTGTAATTTTGTTCTGTTAACGTTTAAAAGTAGAGGTTAGATTTAAATATGTGTGTTCAATAAAATGCAGCCTTAGAAACGTTAAAAAAAACCAATATTTAATTAAATACATTATTTCCAAATCAATTTCTTTTTATATAAGGTACACTTACTTTTAAATAATTCATTTGCTTCATTTTTCAGTTTTTCTCCTGCCTCTATATCTTCTTGAGAAACAGGACCGGTCAATTCTGCGTTATTAGCCATTGTATATGATTCAATTAGGGTTTAAAATTAAAGTGATCGATAATAAATAATTGTATTAATCATTGAGAGTACCTAACGTGATTTTATCACACATCAAAAGCTATCATTAATTCATGAAAAATGAATTGATAAAATGACGAAATTGTGAATGACTGGTAAAGTTTAATGTTGCCATACAATATTTCGTCTTTGAGAGATAATTATTGATTATAAATACGTTTTTATGCAGAAGAACTTAAACAGGAAGTTCGTATGATATTTTAATAAATAGATTATTTAAGAAATATCATACGAACTTATATTACTATAGAATTAAGAAATATGGGTAATTTGAATAACTTATGTTACAATTAACATTGTACTTGGTATAATAATTTATGCTTAGTTAATATTAATAAAAAATAGAATTAATAGTTTTTTTGTTACAAAGAATTGCCCATAAATATATATGTTTTTTCCAATTCTTCAGTTCATCTTTTTCAGAGATCAGTAATATTTGTAATAATGCGTCTGGTGCTGCAAATGATTATAGGCGCCGTTGATTGCTTAATCAGACGACACGTTTACTCATTTGACTATCATCATCACAGTTTTTCAAAGAACCAACAACAACTGACGTTAACAAGTAGGTACAGTTGATGATATGTAAAGGCCAATGTAATTTAGGATGCTGATGTAAGAGGTAGTATCTTAACTGTGAAGTGATGCAACAGGATGACATGCTCAAGCAAGCTTTTTTCTGTTATGTCCAGTCACCGTCAAGAACCAAACCAGTTCTTATAGTGATTCGCTTATTTCTCTCTCCAGTTAATCAGAATAGTTAACAGTATCTTCACCTTCATTTTCAGTTGTCAATAAAATTTAGTTGTCAATAAATTAAGGAGGTGTAGGTGTAGAATCATGAATTTAAAATATTATTTTATTTATAATATGTCACATCCCTAGAAATATTTAAAACAATTTGTGAACTATATTTTGGAAGTAATGTTTGAATATTTTTTTCAAATTTTTTCGCCAAACGGCAAATTTATTTTAGATAAAACCATTGCTAAAATTATTAAAACTACCTTCATTGTTTCACGTGAATTGTAAATATTCTATAAAATCGAGCCTAAAATGTTAATAAAAAAGAACCTAGAATTAGATGAATGCAATTACCAGATAAGTGCAATTTCAGAATAAACTAGATAAAAATTATACATAGGGGCAAAAGTATTTTCGTATTGTAAATACAAAGGAAAATATTTTTTTTTAGGTATAATTTTTTATTTATTTATAACATGTATGTGCCGTTTTGATCGATGACTTGTTGCCATCTTGTGGGTAGTGCCATGATCCCATTCCTGTAGAACTTTTGAGATTTTTTGATTAAAAAAATCTGACAGGTAGTGTTCACAGTGTTCTTTTGAGGTTAGCTTTTTGTTTCCTAAGGAGTTCTGCAATGACCGATACAGGTGGAAATCTGATGGAGCAAGGTCAGGGCTATACGGAGGATGCATCAACACATCCCAGCCAAGCTCTTTTAATTTTTGCTGCATGGCTATAGACGAGTGCGGTCTGGCGTTGTCATAGTTTCTCTCAGTGAGATCATGTGGTACACAAATGTCAAGTTTTTTCTTGTACCCAGACTTTCGTAAATGACGTAAAACTGTTTTATGATCAACATCCAGTTCTGCAGTAATGTCGTAGCTACTAATATGTCGATCTTGCTCCACTTTCTCATAGATGGCTCTGATTTTATCAATACGTATCCAGAGCGAACCTCATCTTTCACACTAAAATTTCCAGATTTGAAACGCTTGAACCACATTTGTGCTACTCTTATTGATACCGCATTAGGTCCGTAAACCGCACAAATTTTATTCGCGGCGTTCGTCGCATTTTTACTTTTTTTGTAATAAAACTTTAAAGTGTACAGAATTTCTTCGTCAAATACGTTCATTTTGCTTGCTTGAAAAACAATTGAAAAATGGCGGGAACTAGTTTTTTTTTATTTATTGCACCTTCAGAATGTCACATTTAATATGGTATTATAACCAGCCAGTTACGTTCAGTACAGCCAAAGAGGTTTGATTACTAATAATACATTCAAAATACGAAAATACTTTTGTCCCGACCTATTATAATAACTATTCGTTTGCAAATCGCTATTAATTTCTCGAACAATTAACAACCAAATAAAGCGTCTATATATGAATTGTTTTGTGCACGCCTGTATCCTCATCGTGTCCAATCTTGTAGGTCAGCGCTTTTAATATTCGTTTAATATTAGCTTAATTAAAAAAATATTTTTGAAGTTAAAACTCTTTAGCATCGTTGTTTGACTTTTCCCGTCAACTTACATGAGTGACGTTGTGTTTTTATTTCATTTTTATAACCTTTATCAGTTATATTGTTTAATTGTTGTGGCAAATTTTGCAATATAGTTCGATTAAGGCGTATAAGTGAAATGATATGAAATAAATGCGTCCATCGTGTCTTTTTAAGTTGAAATTCCATTAAAGGTTTTAATATAGTAGCCACCATTTTATCAAGATGTGACAAGTTAACTATATATATATTCTAAGAGATATAGTATATTCTACTATATGTATAAAAGTTATAACTAATTGCCATTAAAGAATTTGGAGCCACGTCATTTGAAACTTGATGAAACGAAAAAGCAACACTAAAAAGAGAAAAACACAAATTTAAAGGATTTAGCCTGTGATTATCTCGCTTTTCTCTTTGTGCGGTGCTTATTTTCTAAAGGTTTTTGTACTTCTATTGCGTGTGAACTGAATAGATGTTTTTTTTTTAATTTTAGATATCATGAAAAAATAATACATGTATAAATAATATTAAATTTTAATGCGCTTACAAAATTATTTTAAAGTTTTAACAAAATATAAAAAAAAAAATAACAGGTTTTATACGAATAATTGTAAAGCTACACAAATTAGCATTACAATAATACTGCTTTTGACTAATATTGCTGAGCTAGGTTCTTCACAATAGTCGCTTTGCCCTACTGCGTTGAAGTAGGGTTGGTGTAATTCTTGTCTGTTTGTCATATAGGCGTTGATTGCAGTCGCTCCCGAAGCAGGCATTGACCTCGTTCGACTTAGCTTCCATGCACCAACTGCAAAAAAGATACTCATGTTAAGGATGTGAGAAAATCTGTTTGCCTTTCAGGGATGAGTGTTGCTTCAAATGATAATAGGTATTTAGCACGCCGTTAAATCACCACCCATGTAATTTTTATTTTATTTAATTTTTTATGGAAGAAATGGGCAACATCAACGGCATTGTAGATTTTGCCTATTAGGATAAGGATGTACATTTTGGGAAGAAGGAAATAAAGGGAGGAGGAGTGGGAAATAATCGAAGGGAGAGGAATTGTGCTTTCAGATCCCTGCACACGCCGTACGAAACGTGTATACAGGAAAAATGCTATCACTTGAAGCTGTATTCAGTGAGGGTGTGGTCCCTATTATACTATTGTACTTTATACTATTGCTTTACTTTTATTTTATTTTACTATTTTTATATTATAATTATTTCGATAAAAAATGTATTAAAAAATAATGTTTAGAGCGGGTTTTTATTCGATAACTTGTTAATAAAGTGTTTGAAGGGCAAAAGTAAACTTACCAGATCTTTGGAATTGATTCACATTAACACAGCTGTACGCCAAAGAGTACGACACATAGTCAGTAGTCAAAACGTACAAACTGGTTGTAACGTTTTGTGTCATATCTGAAAGAGTAAAATATAATTTGTTAAATTTTCATATTCACTTATGAATATTGTTTATACATTATGTTATATTTAATTATCTGCCCACCCCGGCTTAACACGGATAGTGGACTTAATAACAAAATGGGACATAATATATTGTTTTCTTATCACAATAAACTTAAAAAGAAAGAACAGCACGAAGTTCAGAAAAAAAAGGTTTGCTTTTGTAATACAAAAGAAACAGTAATTGAATATGAATGAATGTCAATCTATCAATACTGACATTTAATTTGTTAATCATAACTTCTTTTGTTAATTATAGTAATGGTGCCATCTATTAGTTATAATGCGATTTAAGATAACGAAAAAGGGAAAAAAATTCTTAAGTCTTTCTGTAAAATTTTTTGAAAATAAATTTATACAAACTTTGTCCTGATAATAATAAACACAACAAAAAATAATTATCTAATTTGGTGTAGTCGGTCTGAAGTTTTGTGCGTACATACATTTCGGCGATTCATTTTTATTTATACTATAGATAGATAAGGTTTATACATTATCCTATCCATTTCAGCTAAGTGGCCGTCTAATTTTATCAGAATTGCATTAAGTAGGAAATGTATAATATTTATATATTTTAAGTGTGTGCTTTTGCTAAATTATTTGTTATCCAAAAGAATAATTTTTCTTCTATCTTTATAAATATCTATGTATCTTTTTATTTATTTGTTTATTATTTACGGTTAACTCATATTTATATATACTTATATTTTTGCTTATGACTATTAACTTTGTTCATTAATATTTTTTTTCTATAATTTTGACGATAATGTATAATCAACCTACATCAAATTATCTGTTTAACACTGTGTCCATCCTACGGTTGTCTGGAAGATATCGCTATTTTCGATTAAGACCGCCATTTGTATATAAATATTACAATCAATAATCGTATAACTTTGTTTTTGGTGTACAATATAGAATATAACTATCTATCTAGATATAAAAAAATAATAATAAGAGTAGATGTTGCTTTCATAAGTGCACTGAGATAAAGATATACACATTGATTGAATGAACTCGTTAAAACTTACTGCCGCCCAATCTGTCCGGTAAGACGACTAAAAGTCTTGCGCTGCCATCATTCGAAATAACGGTAGCCGTTCCTTCAATTGTGTCCAAAACACCGTCAATAACCTCCCAGTTGAGTACGGTAACGACCCCTGTCTCCTCATTAACGGTGTACCGAGCTCCTGTGCAGTTGCCGGTCTCGTGAATTTGAGGGTAGCGTTCGATTTGATACCATGTGCCCGAGTACTGTAAATCACAAGAAATAATAATAAAAATAATACAGTTTTTTTTCAAAACTTTACATATGTTACAGGACTCTAGATCCCACGCTAGGATTTTCTATGTAGTGGGAAACTAGGCTCTTCCCTTAATTAATAATACATTGTAAGAACACAAATATCAAATTTTAATAAAAAAAAATTAAGAATTCAAAAATACTAATGATAAAAAAATATGAATTAAGTTAGAATTAAAAAATATGAATCATGTTAAGTCAGTTTTGAAAGTAATATAAGTATAGCAATCAATATCTTTATCAATATCAGGCCACGGCAGTCCATTGCTGAACATAGGCCTCACCCAAGGCGCGCCACCTAGCCCGATCTTCGGCTACACGCATCCAGTCTCTGCTGCGTAGATCGTCGCTCCATCAGCTGGGGGCGTCCCACACGGTATCCGCTCCAGCACTCGTCTACTCCAACGGTTCTCCGACAAACTTTCACAAACGCACAAGACTTTTGTCTTCAAGCATTGAGGTATGGGTGACGAGAAGAGAAATATAACTACAGCAATTAATTTTTCTTATGATTTTAAAGGGTGTCTAGTGGCAGAATTAGGTTTTTCACCTTAACTACTAACTACATACTTATCATCACGCCTGCTAGGGTTAGGCAGAGACCACAGATCTCCTTCTGCTATGATCTCGGCACACTTTCTTTGCTTCCTCCATACTTATCACTCTCTTCAAACAAGCTCCGTCAGTTAAGATACTCTTGACCTGGCTTTTCTTAAGAACCTTTCAAAAAAGGATTATTCGACGTATAACCTTATATAAACGTGGTCGAATATTTCTTGTTTGAAAGCAATAGTTTAGGTTGAAAACCATTGATTCTGTCACCAGTCACCTTATTATAAAACGCATACCTCAACGGCATCGAAGTTTTGCTCAACTGGTATGTCCATATCACATTGACCAGGCAAAATTATTTGCTCTCCAATTGTAGTTGGATAGTGGAAGCAAGCACTATCGCTCTGGTCTACCGGTTGATAGAACTGAGGATAGAGGACATTGTTGGCTTCGATAATAGGAGCCATCGCGTTTTGGGCCGCTTGTGTGAGTTGACGGGATTTGCTGTGTTTGGCACTCCATACTGTAAATATTAAATCGTTGTTTATTTCATGACATCGTAATGACATAATTATGTAAAGACATACCTAAAAGAGGGAGACCATTAGAAAGATCGTCACATGAAATTAAAAAAGATTGCAGGAATTGACTGGATCTCTACAGTTCAGGATAGAAAAAAAAAATGGAAGAAATTGAAGGAGGCCTTTACTCAAGGAGAGGTCCTTGAAAAACACCAACATGTTATGTAAATATTGTAAATACTTTTAATTGTTACGCAAATAAAGGGCTTTATCATTATTATTATATGCCTACAGATTTTTTACAACCCATATATCTCTTGACTCCTTTAGGGAGGAATGGAGATTAACCCAAAGCTTATGTAAGGTGGATTGGCGAAATAAGTACCAGTAGGCTATATATGTATTTATCCCGGTATTAATTCCGTGATTCTTCAATTCCACCTGTGACAAAAGTGTGTGTGTGTGTGATGTTATAAAGGCTAAAACTGAATCCTCTTTTGTCACTTGATGTCATATTTTTTTGAGCCCCTCCCTCCAAATTAACGACGTAATTTATAGATGGCCTCTAATAGTTTTGTTGGAAAAATAAAGATTTTTATGACTTTTTACTGTTCTGTAGTACATACCACGGCTGTATTCTTCATTAATATTTTCACACGAATACAGGAGAGAGTAGTTTTCGTAGTCAGTTGCCAGGACCCATATATCTGTAAATGCATATAAAGTAGGGTGTTAGGTATCACTTTAATCGACACTTAAAAACACTTTAAAGTAGTAAATTTATTTTTGATTATATTCCACTTTGTTTAATGAATAATGTCAAACCAAGAAGTGACTAATTCACATTGCGTGAGCCAAACTCTGACATTATGCACTGAATCTAATATACATACAGCGCCGGCTAGTATGACAATGCTATACTTCTAAAAGAAAATCTGTTTGGACATAAGCGATGAGAAAAAACGACAATGAAAACTAACAATTTAAGGCACATGGTCATTACGCGATCTGCACTTCAGCACTCATTCAGTCCAATGGATGTCGTTATTCCAACAAACGTGAGCGGCCCATTGCCACTTCAGTTTGTTAACTTTGGTAACTATGTCGACGACTTTGGGTCTCCGGTGGATTGCTTTATTTCAAATCAGAGAAACTCCGAGGATAGCTTTTCCAATAACTTCGAGCATGTAGAAA
This sequence comes from Baronia brevicornis, assembly GCA_031353405.1. Taxonomy (NCBI): domain Eukaryota; kingdom Metazoa; phylum Arthropoda; class Insecta; order Lepidoptera; family Papilionidae; genus Baronia; species Baronia brevicornis. Next base: position 101,196 of record JASFAT010003952.1, read on the forward strand.
CCGCGTTTTGGAAACCATGGTGTGGGCTTCGATTAAATCGAGTGACGATCAGCGCAGAACGGTAGATACTGAATGCGTGTAATTATTACGTTATAATCCAGGTGTTATTCTATTTATATTGCGTATTACTTTTTCTACGACTATAATTTGTTTTTGTGTCGAATAAATAAAAAAATGACGCATCTCAGGGCAAAGTGAAAGAAGACGCAATGAGCAGCAGTAGACTTTCGAGGCTGATACGCTGAACGCATAGATTTTTTACTAAATAAGATTGAAAAATTATCAAAAGATAAATAAAAAGTAACTAATCCAAATCGTAAGGATATCTTAAAACTTTTTATAATTAATTAGTTGCCCGCCCCGGCTTCGTACGGTTAGTCTACCTAATGAAGAAAATGAGACATAATCTCCCTTTTCCTTATCACACTAAACCTCGTCGACGAAAACGAAAACACACGAAACCTCAGAGGAAAGAACAACACGAAATACAGAAACAAAGTTTAGCTTTTGTTATACTAAAGAAACGGTAATTGAATATGAATGAATGCTAATCTAACAATACTGACATTTAGTTTGTTAATCATAGCTTCTTTTGTTAAACATAGTAATGGCGCCATTTATTTAAGCACCGGCATCTATTAGTTATAATAAGATTTAAAATGACGGAGATATAGAAAAATAGTTTTTTACGTCTTTCCGTACAATTTTTGAAAATTATCTTTTATACTAATCTTAACAACCAAAAAAAATGTAATTTGGTGTAGTCGAAGACGTGTTGCGGCTTCGAGTTGATGTTAAAATAAATCCAGATTCACTTGCAAACTTTCGATTTATTACTTGTACATAGAATTACTATCACGGACACATTAAATTGTATAAAGCAGTGATATAAATTGTAAACAATAGTTATATTAGAATTGCGCGGAAAAAATACGATGCGTGTCATCGCTATTCAAGCGGACGGAGAAGTGGATGAGGCATTGGGTGTAAAATGTTGCCACACTAAAAACAATGTGGTGTGTACAGACGCCACACAGTCATTCTAAAGTTATGCGCGTACATACATTTCGGCTATTCATTTTGATTTATGTAGATACATGTAATAAGTATGAAATTAATAACTCACCAATAGTGCGACCGTTATTTAAGGTCTTCCTCAATCTACCGTCGCTGGTAGCAGTTACAACACTAGTGTTAACTTCCGCTACAAGGTCGAAAACCTGAGTATCGACTACTGCAATTTGATTGCCAGAGACTTGGAACTCGGCGCTGATGCAATCACCAACATTGCCATCTCTGGGATAACTTTCGACCTCATGCCACCAACCCAAGTACTAAAAATAAGTGATTAGAAATTTAGATTGAGTTAAATTATTGCAATTTTTATCAATATAGACAGGTGCAACTTTGCGGAAATCAATTACTATGTGGAAAGTCAGATTTTTACTTAGCTAAGACCCGACAAGAAAACAGAAGAATAAAAAATAATAATGTGTGTTTTTTAATTGAGGACTTAAACTAAATCTTATCGAAAAACGGCCATCGGCAACTCTCCATCTCACAATCACTATCACTAATACCAAACAAACACCACCAATCTTCCACAATATATATACACGATACATGTTTCGCCTCAACACGAGGTATCATCAGGTATAGTAGACTCTACGGAAGACAACCGTTAAGACTTTACGGTTGTCTTCCATAGAGTCTAAAGATAAGAAGAAAAGAGAAAAGTAACATTATTTTAAATATAAAAGCTAAAGTATATAACTATGAGCTTACTCTTTGAATATCAAATCCTTGGACACCACTTATATTTTCACACTGCCTTCGGAATAAAGGAGCTTCAGCAGTAACTTCAGGTACATAGAAGCATGTCTCTGGCGATTGGTCACTAGTTATATAATATTCATCTAGAAGGCCTTCAGTGTTAGCTATCACATTATTAATGATATTGTTTGCTTCTGTGCTAAGTGACAGCCCTCTACTAAGTTTCCAACTGCTCACTGAAAGATTTTTTTTTATTAACTTAAAAAAATATATTTTATGACGACTTACGTACGTTTTGAAGCAAAGAAAGTGTGCCGAGATCATAGCAGACGGAGTTCTGTGTTATCTGCCTATCTCAACGGATAACATTTGATGATATGTGTGTATGTATTTAAAGTAGGTTTTTTATGTAAATAAAGAGATAAAAACATTTTAAAAAAGAAATTCACGAAGAAATACCTTTTAGCAGATCTATGACCATAAAGAAACGTGGAAAAACAAATGATGTGTACATTGAAAAAATATATGTAAGTAAAATATATTAATACGTAAAAATATAAATAATTATAATATTTATTTTTGTCTACTTGAATATCAGAGATTTTGATGTGTTTAAAAAATTCTTATGGCGTTATTTTTTAATTTTCATAAAATGGTCAGTATTTTTAACGTTTATTACCTTGTCTGTTGCCATCAGTCAGGTTTCGACAACTGTACACTAGGGCGAAGTTGTCGTAGTCAGTTTCCAGCACATAATAGTTGGCGACGTTCACAACTGAAAAATAATAAAAAGTTAATAAAAAAATGTCTTATAATTAATAATGGAAAATTTTAATCCACAAATGTTTATATCCTGGTATATGATACTGCATTAATCACATATACACAACTTGTTACGTCAACGCACTATTAAGACGCGTTACCTCAACGGTGGCTACGATTGAAACTGAATCGTCGCTGTGCGGTCACATGACATTGCGATCGAGATAAGGATAGCATTATATGTCTGCACTGCACCACAAGTGGTGATATGTTCTTATTAGACTAAATATTTATGCGATTGATTGACATGTTAAAATAATAGGTATTGTAATATTTTAACTTACTCCCGTCATCCAAAACAAATGTTACTTCTAAGACTCCACTGCCATCGTTAGACACAACAATGGCGGATCCTATCATAGTATCCAAAGTACGGTTGATAACTTGCGTGTTGATTACTTCAACCGAATCATTTTTGAGGTTGTATTGAGCTCGACTGCATTCGCCTTCTTGGAAAAGTTGAGGGTATCGCGCCATTTCAATCCAACGGCCCAAGTACTGAAGAATGAAAAAAAATAAGTTGAAAAAAGGATAAAAGTATAGATAATATAATTATCACTAAGATACATATATTACAAGTTTTGAAGTTAATATATTTATAAACTTTTTGGGAAACTAGGCTCAATAATAATACATTGTAAGAAAACAACTATCAAAATGTGAGTAAAAAAAAATTAAGAGTTATAAATATGTAAAAATGATAAAATGTATGGACAAAAAAAAATGTTTGAAATAAAGAATATTATTATAAACTAATGTTAATAAAATAAAATAATATAGTCGCTTCGTATACTACCCATGAGAAGAAATAGCGTGGCCGCATTGTATTATTCAATTAAAAATGAACAAAAATCAGTAAAAAAAAATAGAGAACATACCGCAGCGGCGTTGAAGTTAGCTTTAGCTCGAATTGTGTCAATACAAGGTCCCGGCAAAGTTATAATCGGTGGAAGTTGATCGAATACTGGATAGTAGAAGCAAGCACGATTGCTTTGATCTGCTGGTACGTAATAGCCTTGGAACAAATCGGTTGTATTCGTAACAACGGCGTCAATCTCAGCATTAGAGCTTTGGGATAGTCCCGATTGATCTCTGCTGAGTTTCCAACTGTAAACTAGAAAGAGACGTTGCAAAAATAATATTCAAATGTCTACTTCTTTTGCTATTGGTTTATCTAATTGAATTGTTACTTACTTTGTTTTTGATTGTTGCCAATATTTCTGCAGCTGAACAATAACGCATAGTTCGTGTAATCAGTTGCCAATACACTTAATCTCATAGTAGTAGAAACTGAAACAAAGAATACGACAATATTTAAAACAATAAATAAGTTAATAGAAGTTTATAAATAGTTAATAAATAAGTTAAATTTTAAACAATAATTTAAAACAACGATAGGTATTGATTTTTTGTTACAACTGTCTTTTATATCAAAAACATTTATTTAGCCGGTGGGCAGCTGGCCTTTATAATGCTGAGTGACACTCGCTGGGCATCTTTCGCTTGAGTTTGCTAGCTGCGCGCGCGTCTTAATTGTACCAAGTGAAGCACGCCTGTCGCAGTCTGAACTCTGTTTATAATTATTATGACGTTTAATAACTTCAGTCCAGTAGGATTAATTGAGTGTGCATTCACTTAAAATGGAACTTAATCAATATAACGAGGACATCAACGGAAGAAACGCTTACTACTTAATTTAGTCGGATAACACTATGTCCGAAATATAATATAAGAAACACAACTTTAATTCGGTTTTATTTACTCAATTTAAACTTTAAAATTTTGAACATATAAAATAAGATTCAATGATAAGTTTATTATGAAGTACTGATTACGTAGGTAATCATAATTGTGGTAGATTTCAGAGTCTAGTTGATAAACGGTATATAATTGTCTCAAGTGGGTGTCTGCTGTAGACTATATGCCACTATATTTACCTCCAGCATCGTTGGTTACTGTTGTATCGATTATACCCTTGCCATCAGCGGATACTGTCGCGGGTCCAGAGGCCGATGATAACCTTTCGTTATATATTTCCCTTCGAGTTAAATTGAACGTATTTTGACCGCTGACAGAGAATTCAGTGGAAACACACTCGCCGCTTTGTAATTCAGACGGAAATCTCTCCACTTGGTACCATGTTCCCGAGAACTGGAAAATTGAGAAGTTCATTTTAAAACGACTTGGAAACTCAAAGGTTAAAAGATTCGTTTTTGTATATAGTCACAAATAATAATGTATTAAGTTGAAATTATATAAATATAGTGTTTTAAAGGTCGGGACTCGCTTCTGTAATACCTATGTAATTAAATGTGTCTAATGGTGTTTATATAAATCTGCTGTTTTTATGAGTTACAGTTTAAAATGTAATTATTTTCAAGCAGCCCCCCTCCAAAGGTTCCCATCACACTGCCTGCATTGTCACGTTGGATGCCAATGGAAATCCTTTGGACCAGAAACGACCCGGAGCGAGGGTCAAGTCCTCGTCGGAAAGTCATGGTATCCGAAGACCAGGCAAAATTTTACAAAAATAATTAGGAGGATTCATACCCCGTTAACGTTGAAGTTATCAACAACTTGTTGTTCTTCGCAAACACCGTTCAATATAACGGGGCCACCGTTGTTGTCTGGGTAGTAGAAACAGTCTTCTTCAGTGTGACCACGTTCGAAGTAGAATCGCTGGTCGAGTACGGGAACGCTTGCCACCACATTGTTGATGTTTTGGATCGCAGCAGCTGTTAGGCTTTGCTGTCTGCTTAGTTTCCAGCTGGTCACTGTCGAAGAATTTTAATTCATTAGCCAATATCGCAAAATGAAAATTTACTAACAGAGCCAAAAATCTTTTAAGATTTCGGATGAAAAATGGAAGTGACATTACGAAATTGCGGGGGGGGGTTGGTAGAGCTAAAAGTTAGTTGAAGTTGATTTTAGCTTGTCTAAGTAATAGTCCAAAAATATTTGGACAAACGTGGTGGTGCTGTATCCATTTCTAAAGAAATCGGGAGGCCCGTGTCTAGTAGTAGATCATATATAGATTATGAAACAGATTGTCTAATGCTGAAATGTGGTCCCTCGCAAATTTTAGTTAGAGTAGTTGCCATTCTTCACGCTTGGCGAGCAAATTAGCGTTTACTTTCTATTCTCACGACGCAAGAATTTATCAGTTATCAGTTGTTTTTCATCCATCCGTTCTATGTGCCCAAACCATCTAAGCATCCCTTTCTCAACTTTTTACCACCTAAGCATTAATATATCAAGAAGTAAAGACAAGACTACTTTTTCAATAATGAAAATAATATGTTTTTGATGTTAGTTAAAATTGCAATTATATTGTTTGACATTTATATCAATAAGTCCCGGAATTCAGAATATTGCAATAAAAATTTGCATAAGTTCACCTCTGCGATATTCGTTGTCGATGTTACTGCAAGAGTAGACCAGGGCGTAACTAGTGTAGTCTGTAGACAATACCCAGTACGGAGTGCTGACGGTAGCTGGAGAAGAAATAATAATAATGTTAATTGGGTTAATGATGCACAGTCGAACTTACTTTGCTAAGATCCGCGAACACTCGATCTTAGCAGAGTAATTTTGACTGACCGTCCATCTTTGTAATGGATTTACACAAAGTAACGCCTAATAATGATAATGTTAATTGGGTTAATGATGCACAGTCGAACTTACTTTGCTAAGATCCGCGAACACTCGATCTTAGCAGAGTAATTTTGACTGACCGTCCATCTTTGTAATGGATTTACACAAAGTAACGCCTAATAATAATAATGTTAATTGGGTTAATGATGCACAGTCGAACTTACTTTGCTAAGATCTGCGAACACTCGATCTTAGCAGAGTAATTTTGACTTTCCACTTTGACGTCCATCTTTGTAATGGATTTACACAAAGTAACACCTGACTCTATTAATTATGGGTTAACATACAAAAATGTAGATAGTATATTAACATTATTATTAAATTATGTGTATTAATAGATATACACACTATAATATACTTGAAAAGACAATATAATTGAAAAATAATGTAAAACAGTGTGAAACAAAGTAATAAACTAATCTTTCGATTTCTAAAGGTCCTTTTGTTACTAAATTACGATTTTCTTGGTTTAATGGTAAAATTACTTGACTTCTATGCAAATTACTCTGGGTTCAAAACAAGGTGTAAAGAAAATATTTTTTTTTTAAGAATAAATAGTTTTCGGGTAACGACAATTACTTTCAATGGGATGTGATTTTCCTATGTATACTTTTTATATGTATATTTTATGTTTAATATATTTTTTAATGTTATATTATATTAAGCTATTTTTAAATTAATTTTATTTTTCGTTTTTGTTTCTGTTTTTTTTATTTAACTCAATTTTGTATAGCTTCTTTAGTGATACATGATTTTGAAATTTACAATTTTGTCATAAGCATGTTCTAATAACTATAGGGTGATAATTATCTTTGATAAATTTAATTGTACATATTTATTGTAATATTAATCGAGCGCCATCATGTTAATTAAGTTGAGAAGGATAATAATGATGTTCTTGATTAATTAAATTAACTATTGCCTATGTAGTTGGCCAAATTTATTATATTAGTTTTTATTAGGCCAAATATATCATTTTAGTTTACCAGTGTTAATATGTCAAAATTAAGAACAAAAAACTACTAAAGTATTATATTGATTGAAAGTTGTGCATAACTTATTCTTTTGCTAAGCTAATTGCTTTGATTGCTGAGTTTATATCTGTTTGATAGTTATCGGATAATTATCTTAATAGCTATCCTAAATATCTGAAAATTATCTTGGTAATTATCGTGATAATTATCAAAAGACAATCGTGTGACAAAAAGTGATAACTATCAAATTATCTTGATCATAACCTGATCAAAAGTACACTTAGAAATTATTATTTATTGCAATTCTCACCATTAGTGCCAGCAATTGGGAACGTGACGGTAAGTTTGGCCGAACCATCATCGGATGCTGGAACTGCAACAGCTTGTATAACATCCAACTGCTGGTTAACGACTTGAGTGTTCAGGACGTCGACTCCTGTATTTGATAGGGTGTAAGTCGCGGTAGCGCAGGTGCCATTTTGGAATTCTTGCGGGTAGCTCTCGATGTCGTACCACAGACCCATGTACTAATAATTGAAAGTAATAATATAAATATTATTGAAAATTTCGTATTAATTTTATTAAATAGTTAAACAAAGACCACCCTAACTAAGCACCAACCGTGCTTAGTGTCTTTGAGTACACGACTTGGCTTCCCAATGCACTATCAAAACTTGTTACTTAGACGGCGGTTGACGCTTGACTGATTAGCTCTCGATGTGGTGCGTGGAATGAAGTTTCGGGAGAAACGCAACGTATTCGATCGCCATTCATCCAGATGGGATGGATGAAACTTTTCATACACACCTATCCCCCGATTTACACAGAAGATAGGTTCCCGACCAAATCGTGTAAAATGAATGAAACTCAAAAATGTTTTTATGTAATAAATTTTTCAAAATTCGTTTATTTATAAACAGGGTAAAGCGAAACCGTGTAAAAACGGTACCGTGTAAGTAGGGGGATAAGTATATACAACTTGTATAAGAAAAATATGTTACGTAAAAAATTACAATATATAAGTTATAATGAAGGTAGCTGTGTCGGCGACGTGGTTCGCCATCCGTCACGTCCTGATTCCCACGCGGGCGAGAAGCGATGAACCGAGAGCCGTTTCGCTAACGATGAATGTGAGAGGAAGAATGGATGAAAAAATAGATGAGTGTGAAGAAAGATGTGTCGAGCGGATGAAGATCTGTGGTCTCTGCCTAACTGCCTACAGGTAGACAGGTGTGGCTATGTGAATGAATGAAAAATGAAGTTAGAGGTTATCGTCAAATACTCTAAATAAATATATTTACATCCTTACCCTGGCAGCATCGAAGTTGTTAACGACTGGAATGGTAAGATCACATTGGCCGCGGAAAACAACCGGTGTGTTACGGCCAGCCTCAGGATAATAGAAGCAAGCGTCATCGGAACGATCAATTATTTCATAATAACGTCTATTAAGCACGTTAATACTGTCGACAATCTGGTTTATATTATTCGTTGCATTGGCTGACAGAGTATTGGCACGACTCAGCTTCCAACTCCAAACTATATGGGAGAGATACAAATATTACAGATCATGTTGATTTACTTGAGAATTGCAAGTTTAGTTCTTTCAGTAAATTACCTTGACGCCGTTCACTATTGATGTTTCTACAGCTGTAAATCAATGCGTAATTGTCATAATCTGTATCTAAAATCCAATATTCTGAAGGCTCGGGTGCTGTAACAAATTATTTTTACACTTAATTTCATGTTATAGGTTAAAATAGTTATTAACCCATATCGGTCGCTGGCTTTTTAAACGTGATTCTCGCTAGGTTGTAGCTACAGATACAGTTTTCATTGACTTTATGCATTTTTGGGCTCAATATATTAAAAAATAATTGGAAAAGGCAATGATGTATAACTGGAGATGTCAATTGCTCTGTTACGGATATTTAACTAATAAGGCAACAGTGCCTGCATTTCACACAGAGCGAATTTCGAGGTTGATATCAACTCCTCCGAAACGGCTTGACCGATATTTATGAATTTTTTGTCTATTGTGTAGGTTTGAGAATAGATCGTAAACTATTTTTTAAATCTACACATATACCTAGAAATAATTTATATGGTAAAACAACGTTTGCCGGGTCAGCTAGTATATTACACTATGTTTTTGAAATACTTTTTTTCATTCATTAAAGTCTGAAATAATTATTCATGGCTAAGACAGGAAAACGTCTGTTGGGTTAGCTAGTCTTAAATATTTTTGAAGTTTATTGTAAATCTGTTTAAAAGTAATTATTTTCATACGTTTCTAAGTGATGATGGTGGCATAATTTATATACTTAATCGCTATCAAAGAGGAAGAAAAAGGCTTTTTACCATTTGGGAATGTCACCAACAATTTTCCACTTCCGTCAGTAGTAGCCAGTTGAGCAGAACCGGTTATTGTATCTAAAGTTTGATTTATTACTTGTGTGTTAAAGACATCCACAGTTCCGTTTGCATTGATTGTATAAGTGGCATCATTACACGTTCCAGATTGAAAATCTGACGGGTACGATTCGATTAAACGCCATCTGCCTTGGTACTGAAATTATTTTAGTTAATAATAATAAATTATTTATTTCAACACAACAAGATTTAGTAAACAATAATCTACACCTCAGGCACATTGAGACAAGAATAAATGTAGACAAAGCGTTTTATAGTCACCACTACTGAAGTAATACAAACTTGAATTACTGACTATAATAATACTATTATTAATAAATACATAATAAATATTTAATAACAATGATTTTTACATGAACGAACACACTTAACTGTTATAATATTGTTTTATTATGAAAATTAGAAATAGAATTTTGTTTCTTTAAATTCATTCTCTTATATTCAGGAAAGAAAACCATTTTCGCTATTAAAACTTTTTTTTTAAATTTGTTGACAATCATTCTCATAAGGAACGTGCTTATCTTATTAATTATTTAAATCTTTATTTGATGATTTTTTTATTTTTACTTTAAATGTTTGCTGTTTTTGATATTGATTTGAACTATATATGTTCCAATGTTGCCAAAATATTGCATTCCAATGTTGCGAATTCAGCAGTTAGTTGTGTAAATAACAAATTATTTTTTTCTTAAAAATCATCACTTAATAAATATTTAATTTTATTTCTTATTTTAAAATGCACTTTTTCTCGGCTCATTAAAAAACCTTGTACGTAGTATACAAATTATGTACAAAAACTCAATTTATTATAATAAAGATAAAGAAATAAAGTTTGTCTGATAACTTATTCAAAATCTAGAACAGAAACAATAATAAATTTAAAGTTGTGTAACGGAAAAAAGTTGTCAATATACGTAGATCCTTGGTTGCTAGGCAACGCTTTGTTATTTAACATTATTTTCGGAATTTGGCCGGAATATAATTGAGTAATTCTTTCATGGCGACTTAGTGTCTGAAGTAATATATTTATAATAGTTAGTTATTTATAATATTTCTAACAAATCTAGAATAAATAGTAAAACCGTTGATTCTATAATAAAAATAGTGTTCTTAACATAACACAAAAATTAGAGTTGACATGTGAAAGAGAAACTGTTAAATGTGTATATGAGTAAATTTTTAAAATTTGTGTTGCTGTCTCTCTTTATGTATATCCTTCTCGCTCTGTCTCACTATGTGTATGTAATTAATTATTTACAAGTTACGTGGTGTCTGTTAGTTATAGTTCTAACATTTAATTATATTTACCCTAGTTGGGTCGAAGTTTTGAACGACAGGGATATTAGGATCACATTGACCAAAGAAATCAACTGGCTGCCCGGGCGAAACTTCTGGTAGATAAAAGCAAGAATCATCTGATTGGTCGATGTTTTCATAATACACGTTATCCAATACAACATTGTTTGCGATGACGTTGTTAATAGCAGTATTGGCGGCTGTTGTTAATTGCTTGCTCCTGCTGAGCTTCCAACTGAAAACTAATAAATAAATCGTATTAGTATGGATAATTATTATTATTAATACTTTATTGCTAATACTAACTTCTACATACAAATGTTGTAAATTACGTTAATGATTTAGTATATAGCGTGTCCTGTGACACATAGGCCTCTTTCAGCTGCTAGCACTTTTCTCTATTCCGTGCTTTTCTGTACCAGATTGCCTCTTCAATAACCTTAATGACATCTGCTAATCTGCCTGCTTCTCTTTCTTTTACCATCAAGTGTCACGTACCTACTGTCCCTTGTCATGTCCTATCTATCACCTGTCTTTTAAAGCTGAGAACGTGTCAAAGAGGAATCGAAAGAAGTATGTTAGGATTGTCGCTAAAAGACCGCAAAAGAGTAGTATACATTAAATCTACAACAAAGGTGGAAGATATCTTAAAGAAAAATAAGAGAGTTGAAATGGTGTTGGATAGCACATATGACAAGTATGGATAACAATAATAATATTATATGCTTGTTCCGAGTCTGATGTACGATAGTGAAAGTTGGGTTTGGCAGAAGAGTCAGCAAAATGAATGAGCATTACGAAGTATGCGTGGGGTAACTTTAAATGATAGAATAAGGAACGAAGATTTAAGAGAGCGATGTGGAGTAAAGAAGGTGTCAGGACAAAAGTTGAGAAAGGGATGTTTAGATGGCTTGGGCACATAGAGAGGATGAATGAAAGACGACTGGTAAAATAAAATTTACGTTGCGGATGTAGATGGAAGGGTCGGTAGGGGAAGACAAAGGAATACATTGGACAGGACCGAATTGCCGATGTTTTAGGAAAGGCCAGTTCATGCGTAACCTGAACCGATGAGCTTTCATGAGGAAAGTGATGAGTGTGAAGGAAGCAAGGAAAATATGCAGAGATCGTAGCAGATGGAGGTCTTTGTCTACCTCTATGGGAAACAGGCGTGACGATATGTATGTAATATGGATATAGGATACTTTATGAAATGTATGCAAAAGAGCACTTACCTCGTCTGAAGTCTTGACCTTCGTTGACGCAGCTGTACGCTAAAGCATAGCTGGTGTAGTCCGTACTTAGAATCCAGAATGGAATTTGGATAACTGAAGAAAAATAAATTGAATTAATATAAATTTTTAACACGTATGCTTTTTGCTTGCAATTTTAGTATGAATCCAAGAAATGTAAAATAAAATGAAATATTTGTATTAGCATTGATATTTTCACTATCATCATCTTAGACCATAAGTTCTCAAACTTTTATGGTTTAACGTAAACCATTTTTACAAGAAAAAATGTTAATTTATGACATAATAATATAATGAACATTTTAGATGGCTAGATAAAATGTTTTTTCATGAAAATAAAGGTATTTCATAACGCCCCCCATTTGCCTTTGGACCTGTTATATATTTTAACTTATATATTTTACTAGATATTTGTAGTTATCATATTTTACTTGACACTGAAATAAAAGAAGAAGACGACTTTTCCTATATTGAGGTCTTCTGTCTTTTTTGCATCAAAAATGGCTGCCGATTACTTACCATTGTTTCCTTCTGTGAGTGTGATAAGCAATCGTCCACTTGAATCCGTCGACGTTACAGATACAACACCACTGGAAACTCTAAGAGTTTCATCCAGTACACTAAATGACTGCAAGTTTAATACGTTGTTGGCGCCTACAGTGTATTGATGATTCACACACTGTCCCGTTTGCTGTTCTTTCGGATAAGCTTCGATCTCATGCCAAATGCCTTGGAACTGAAATTGTATTTATTTATTTAATAATTTATTGAAACAGTAAAAACTTCGTTTACTCAGCAAAAGAAGCTTCCGCCTGGCTAGGATCCGCAATGACCTACGTGGAGCTCTTGCTCTTAACAGATTTCGTACACAGATGGAATATAGCACACATAACTTGAGCAAATGGGGCTATACTGCACCGTAATGTGAAGGACGATGTACCTACATAAATACAATGGGGTGGTTATCCGTCGGTCCAGATCTTAGGTTTGAACACTGTGATATTTAAGATAATTTCAAATAACCTGAGTAAGATTGAAGTTTGGAACTGCCGCAATCGTCTCATCACACTGTCCGGGGAATTGGACTGGAACCCCGGGTTGAGGTTCAGGGAAGTAGAAGCAGCCATCTGGGCTCTGATCCATGGGTTGATAATATCGCTGGTCTAAGACTGGTATCGTGTTCACGACGGCATTAATGTTTGCTACCGCATTTGCAGACAGTTGTTTCGTTCTGCTGAGTTTCCAACTGGTAACTGTAATATTTTGGAAATTGTTATAACTATAGTTTGACCGAAACAGACCGGTGCTTATGTCAGACGCACATGAGGTAAAATATCCAAGATGGATCGTGTGTTATCTCGTGATATTTTGTAATTTGTTTGATTTTTATTAAAGTTTTTTTAACACACAAAAAATATTTAAATAAAATATATATACACATAATTTTAACACATAACGTACAAATAACTTATTTTTCAGTCGAAGTGTGGCTATAGTAATTACAGATTAATTAAAAATGTAAATAGTTAGGCAAATGTACAGAGTAGCGCAGAAGCATCAACCTGAATAATATAAACCAATCTGCGATCCCTAGTCCAGTTAAGTGGTACAACAACATTTCTAGATTTTGGAGGAGGTCAATATTATTATGTTAAAGTTTAGTTAGTTTAAGATTAATAAGTTAAAGTTAATAAAGAACTCCGCCAGTGGAAATAGGTTTTGCCAGGACTTCCAAGTATGGTAAAAACTCTAGTTGTGAATTCTCACACAAACAAATGTGGAGGAGTCCAAAATTTATCCTGGGTTGTAGTGCTAATGGCCGATAAAAAATTTAAAGAGATTCTTCATGTGTAAAATACATATTTTTGTGTAACACATGAAAAATATATTTTTTTTATTAAACGATTAAAATCTCATTTTGAAATCTCAAAATCCTAATCAAGCAAGCCTTACAACTTTTAAAAATAAATTGACAAGACGTCCGTCAATGCATGACAAGAACAGTTAATAGAAAATAGCTGAGCGCGAAAAAGAGACGGGAAAGGACGATGTCTAGACTACATATTGCTGGAACATTTTCGAATTTTGGAATGCAAGACCTTTCGATCGTTTTGACTATTTAAAGAGGCGACGGTGCGTCGTAGTAGAGTTAGAAAGTTGAATACGGAAGAGAATCAGAAGAAAATAGTAGAAAAAAGTAGAAATGAAGAGAATATATTATATAACGTACAAGTAAGAAAATGATGCGAAAAAATGGGTAGGAGAAATATGTAGTCCAAGTACATATTTAATGTATTAAAATTCAAATTAAACTAAATTGGATTTGATTTTAACAAATATGTTTGACTAGCCTTTGTAACCTATACAATAGGTTACAAAGGCTAGTCAAACATATTTTCGTTATCTACGGACTTTAAAATTGGATTGCATGAATTCGTATGTGTATAAATAATAAATATATAATGTCACGTGTATAAACTCACGAAGTCTCTTACCTTGTCTTCTGTCCGCGTCGAGATTAAGGCAACTGTACACAAGAGCGTACGAAGTGTAATCTGTATTCAATACCCAGTAGTCAGTTGTTATTGTCACTGGAATTATAAACATGAAATTAAGCTATTGGAAAGTATAATATAATTATTAAGGATAAAATATAGATTCTTTTCTATCTTTTGTTACAATTTACGCAGTGTAAAGGAAAACATAGCAAACTCGATTCCTGCATCGGGATAATTATATGTATGGTCCAAAGATATTTAACATGATTAATGGAGTCAGGCGTTACTTTGCGGAAATCCATCACTATGAGGTCAGTCAAAAGTTTTACTTAGCTAAGATCCGCGACAAGCAAACAATATCAGAAAATTAATAATGTGTGTTTTCCTGCTGGATGAAGTGGATTTATTTGGAACTTAAACCAAAAACCGAAAAATGGCCAGCAACTCTCCACCCACCAACCACTATACACAACACCAAACACACACTGAAAAGACTTTTCGGTTGTCTTCCGTAGAGCCTACTATATCTGAAGATGCCTTGTGTTGGGGCGAAACACGTGTCGTTTACAAGGTGGAAAAGTAGTAGTGTGTGTTTGGTGTTGTGTATAGTGGTTAGCGGGTGGAGAGTTGCTGGGCGTTTTTCGGTAAGTTTTTGGTTTAAGTTCGAAATAAATCCACTTCATCCAGCATGAAAACACACATTATTAATTTTCTGTTATTGTTTGCTTGTTGCGGATCTTAGCTAAGTAAAACTTTTGACTGTCCACGAAAGATATTTATTCCGAGTCTGGTTGACTACACTACTCCGCACTGGACATGATTAATGTCCGTTCCGCAGAAATTGGGAGGCCCGTTCGGAGCAGTGGAACATATATGGGCTATGAAAAAATATAACAATCGGGTGTTCGAATACATAGAATAAAATAAATACTATGGAATAAAACAATAAAAATATGTACTTACTGTTGGTCCCCACGATGGGGAATGTCACGATGAGCTTAGCGCTTCCATCAGTAGATGGCGCTACGACAGCAGTTCCATTGATAGTGTCCAATGATTGGTTGACGACTTGAGTGTTGTATACATCGACAACACCGCCTTCTCCAAGACTGTAGAACGCATTACCACACGTACCACCTTGGAAAGGCGTTGGATAAGACTCAATGTCGTGCCACAAGCCTAAGTACTGAAAGTATAAAAATCAATCATTAATCTTAAATGGAAGAAGTACTACGAGGAGATCAGAAACGGAAGCTTTTGAAAACCATCAAGCAAAAGGACTGATGATCAATTGGCTTAGGGGTGGGTCCCCCACCCACGGAGTTGATGGTCGTGGGTTCGATCCTCGCATTGGATCTATGTATGGTCTACTACAGATATTTATTCCGAGTCTGGTAAATCCTCTACAAGTTCAACATTTCCACAGTTCGTGGCAGAAAACTATGACAAAATTGCACGGTGGTTGATGACCAGCCATGGCTAATTTGAAGAATAATATCGGTGATTTCTTTATTCCAATATATACAAGATAAACTTTGCTATAGCCTTCATAGATCTTTGAGGGAGAGATAAGATACATAACGCATTGATCGAAGTTTTTCGTTTTCAAGTTATATTCATAATATGTATAGCTAAAGGGTATTCGTTTCGAATCTGAAGGCTCCACCAATCCGCCTGGGTCAAGCGTGGTTGGTTAATGTCCATTTCTCTAGAACTGAGTTGGTCTTAGGATGTATTTACAAGTATGGTTTGTGTTTTAATTATAATATAAAAGTGCACTTACCCGTGCTGCATCAAAATTGGTGACCACAGGAATACTTTGATCGCATTGTCCGCGGAAAATAACAGGGGTATTCACAGAAGCTTCGGGGAAGTAGAAGCAGGCGGCATCAGAGTGATCGATGACTTCGTAGTAACGATCGTTAAGGACGTTGATACTATTGACTATTTGGTTGATGTTATTTGATGCGTTCGCTGACAGGACAGCGGTGCGACTGAGTTTCCAACTCCACACTATAAAAAAGTTATAACAATTTAACATTTTATGCGTAACCTTTTACACGTTTGTGAAATCTCTCACACAAAGAAAGTCTTAAAAATATTAAAAGGGAAAGGTTACGAACAAAGGATCATGCTACGAATGGAAGAAAAATGATTTGGCTTTTGGTTTAGAAATAGAAAAACATTATTTATGACACCTTTTTTACAATAATTAATTTTTGCTTAAAACTTTAATAACATTATAATACACAAAAACAAAACAAAAAGAAAATAATTTTAATCAAACAAGTGTCATAACATGGTTCTTGCATAGCATATGCCGGGCGCTCTATTGGAGCACCTGGCGTTGGTTTTCAGCAAGAACCAATGTGGTTAGGTCGCGGACCACAGTGAGGACATTCATACTCACACGCAAAAATACATACTCATACTCATATACACATACAACACAATAACATTTAATAAAATCACCGCAACTAAAAGAACAAGTTCCTGATTGCATACTGAAAATAAGATTCTTTTTAAACACATTTATAGTATGCAAGTCACGAAGAAGTGGTGGCAAGTTGTTGTTTGTGGTGGTTGACTTTATTTAAACACCATAAAGTGGAAAAACGAGATAAAGAGGAAGATTACTTGGATTTTGAAAGCGCTTTGGACTGGGATAAATGGAAATTGTAACGTAGAAGTGATGAGCATATAAGTTATGGATGGATGGAGAATTTATTTTTGAATAAAACAATTACCTCTGCGTGATTCATTAGTTAAATTAACACAACTGTAAACCAATGCGTAGTCATCATAGTCTGTGTCCAAGATCCAATATTCTATCGGCTCAGGAGCTGCAAATATTACAAAAAATATGTATATTTTTTGATAGGAATATTATTTTAGCACTTTCGTCAAGGGTGCCGTTTATAGTCGGCGACTGCAAGACGACCTGTGTGTACGGATGCTGACTATAATAGGCGTTCGCTCGACGATTTGTGTTTCGGGTGCTGACTAGAAACGATGTGTATGCGATAAGCCCGAATATCGAAGACTAACGACGTGCAAAGTGCACACTTCGCGGTGCGGTGCGTTCGGTGACACCATCTCAGCGAAGCTGGCTGCCATAAAGATACACACACACATATGTATATAATACTGACATTCAATTTCTGAAACGAGATTGGTTTATATTGTAAAAAATGTAGTCATTTCATTTATATCCATTTTTGTTGATCACATAAATCGTGTTTTTCTATGGAATATGTAATATAATATAAGCAATCGAGAAAGTAGGTTAGGTTAGGTTGATGAGAAGGAGAGCGACAGAGGAGAGCCTATCAGGCTCTCCTACAACCCCCATGACTGAGGTTCGGGCGGCGGAAAAGGGGAAGCCTCGTCGCCCGACATCTTGATCTTCAAGGTGGCGCGCCATGTCTGCCCCCAAAGAAGGGAGAAGTTGGGAAGCCTCATCTCCACTCCCACTATGAGATTGGTCCCTAAATAGGGACAGTGCTGTCGGGGCTGCGGTAGCATGCTTCAGCATTTCCCGCAGTCCTGACAAATGGCGTAGAGAGGTTTGAAAAAAAAAAGATTGATGAGAAGGAAAAAAAGAAGGAGAAATTAAGTAGGCATTTGATCCTAGCACACACACTCACGTAAGAAACACGGCGTCTTATGTATTTACAGTTATTAGCGTTAGATGGTGCTAGTAACACACGGTATAGTTTGCCTATTTAAGTGGAACTATATGTTTTCGAAAATAAATATATTATGAATGCAATTAAAATCGCTTCCATACATAGGTGCTTTATTTATATTACTGAATCAACTTTGGGCTTTAAAGTTTAACGCCAATATTCTGAGAGGGTTTGGTACTCTAAGTTGGCCAATTCGCGCTACATGGCGATACCACTACAAAAATGGATATGAGCGTTTGACATTTCATCGCTTAACTTATATCTTCTTAAATTCTATTAACATAAACAATGTATAATTAATATAATACACGGTTATTACCATTGGGGAATGTAACCAACAATTTCCCGCTACCATCAGTGGAAGCTACGACGGCTGTACCATTTATCGTTTCTAGAGTTTCATTCACAACTTGCGTATTATAAACATCGACGACACCGTTGGCGCCTAAAGTGTATGTAGCATCATTGCATGAACCAGACTGAAATTCTGAGGGGTAGCTTTCTAGCAAGCGCCATCTCCCTAAGTACTGTAAAAATAAAATTACTTTCAATCATAAATATACACATGTTTCTTACTCTTATAATTGATAAAAGTCAAAGTTTGTTCTACAATATCTTACTTTTTATATATTTTGATGTTATTAAAAATTAATTAAAGATAATTTTAAACTCAACAGTTCGAACATATGACGTAAATTAAGAGTAATAACCCCTTTAAAAATAAAGGGATTAGTGACCTCTTTAAAAGCAAAGGAATCAGTGACTTCTTTAAATGTAAATAGATCAATGACCTTGTGGCGTCTGTACACACCACATTGTTTTTAGTGTGGCAACATTTTACACCCAATGCCTCGTCCACTTCTCCGTCTGCTCGAATAGCGACGACACGCATCGTATTTGTTCCGCGCAATTTTAATTCAACTGTATTAGTTACAATTTATATCACTGTTTTATAAAATGTAAATATTATTCATGTAAGAATATACTGTGTGTGTATAAGTAATAAATAGAAAGTTTGCAAGTGAATCTGGATTTATTTTAACATCAACTCGAAGCCTCAACACGTCTTCCACCTCTTAAAAACAGTAGCATAGATACATTGACACGCGTCCACGTGCCCTGGAGCGTCCACACGTTTGTATGGAATAATATTTCTAATTTTGTATAAAAGAAATATATGGTAAAAACGATATTTTGTAAAATTGCTGTCCCATAGAGAAAACGACAAATAGGATTTTTTTTTAAACTGATTCGAGAACTTTTGTATAATATAGTGTTGTTTTTATAAAAATACTTTATTAAGGTTTTAAAAAAATATGCGGGGTGCATATATACAAATTTTGAAATGTTGAAATATAATATTGTGTTTTAACTTTATTTTATCAGTAAATTTAGATTATAATTACCCTGGCTGCGTCGAAGTTTTGCACCACTTGTATAGTGGGATCACATTGTCCGATAAAGTCCACAGGTTGTCCCGGTGTTGGGTTTGGAAGGTAGAAGCAAGCATCATCTGATTGGTCAATATTTTCGTAATACCTATTATCCAATACTACGTTATCAGCAATGACGTTATTGATGGCTGTGTTAGCGGCTGTGGTAAGCTCCTTTGTTCTGCTCAGTTTCCAACTGTAAACTAATATATATACATTCATATACAACTACTAGCTCAATGCTACACGAGCGTTTTGGACTTTTGTCAAATTTCAGCGACCAACTCATAAATTACGATTTTAGCTATTATGGCACCCATCAAGTTTTATGTCTTTTTTTGGATATGTATGTATCGCATATTCGTCTTTTTGGATATGTCTTTTCGGATGTTTGTCTTTTTGGATATGTGTGTATCGCACTTGTCACAATATTTTGGTCTAGAGCGACCCAGGTAGGTATTACGGTTCGGGCGGCCCATCGAGCAACTTTTTACCAGGTTCAGAGTTTCAAAGTTTGGATATAATTCCTCTGCCTCGTGCATTATCCGAATATTTCTCTAGAACAAACTTACCCACCATCTTTTACAATTTCCTAAATAACATGTGAGTAAAACAGTCAGTCAGTCTGTGAGTGAGTGGTAATGCAGTTTTATATAATATTAATTTTGTTAAAATTCTTGAAATCAGTGGTCTCTAACCTTTTTTACGCTACGGACGTAAAAATTTAAAAAAAAAATTTAAGTTTGATACTTTTACCGCGGAACGCTGAGGAGAGTCGTTCATTGTTGTAATGTTTGTTCGTATACTTTCAAAAAGTAGGGTCTAGGTTACTTGCCACGATCAGTTTTAAATTTGATGTTTTCTTCGTTATTTTGGAGGAAGGTTAGTTATATATAATATTATTGATTATTTATGCGTAACTAACATATCACTCAGCACTCGGCTATGCACACAAATTTATAAGTAGTAGTAGTGATAGTTATTAATTGATAACTGATTTTATTGTGAATGATAACTGATTTTATTGTAAATGATAACTGATTTTATTGTAAATGATAACTGATTTTATTGTGAATGATAACTGATTTTATTGTAAATAATAACTGATTTTATTGTAAATGATAACTGATTTTATTGTGAATGATAACTGATTTTATTCAAATTGCAATTTACTACGTTTACTATTCGATTATCTACACTTTTATTTTTTTATTATCGACTGTTATCGACACTATTATCTCTATCGACTTTACTATTCGATTTAAATTAGATCAGATAATTTGGGGGATTTAATCGCTTAATAATTTACTTACTCTTAAATCTTAATCTTAATAAAACTTACCCGCTCTAAAATCTGATCCTCGGTTCACGCAGCCGTATGCGAGAGCGTAACTGCTATAATCTGTACTTAGGATCCAGAATGGGATTGTGATGACTAAAACAAAATTCATTGTTATAAGATTTCACATATTTATATTATTTACAATACAACCAGAACTGTGGCTACAATTATTTGAGCCTAGGACTAGATTCAAAATACACTTATTAATAAAATCTTAATTTTTTACCTTGAAACCAATATTGTGGTAGCATTTTTTGCGATATTTACTGAATTTGAAATCAAAATTTGTTTAATATCAGATTATTTTTACACAAAAATATAAGTACGGAAATTGGATAAATTACGAACACATTGACACATAAATATGCTGTGATTAACTTATAACACAGACAAGTGATATACAATAAAACTTAAAGTCAATTCCTGCTTATATATCCTGCTAAATACCTCCCATATAAAACTACAATTAATTAATTAATTAATTAATTAATATTTGAAACAATTGTATTAACATTAAGTTTAAAAAAATGTGCGATCGTTACGATTGAAAATTCGAACAAGATATATAAATAAATTTGAACAAGATATATAGAGGGAGAGTGTGAACTGATTTTTACTAATTTGTTTTTCAAGTAGGAATTGAAGAACAAATTGTTGTAAAGTTTGGAATTTCACTAAGATGTCATGTTTATAGATAGAAGAAGCAGGATAGTCTATCCATATTCCATTCGAAGTAAAGAGGATAGTGCTAACTCAAGTGCATCTTAAGTGCGATCAGAGAATTAGAACGAGCAACTTATAAAATATTAGAAAAAAAAATTAATAAAAATGGCTGAATTCGCCCTCGGAAGGTATTTAAGTCCCAAATGTGTACTATTGCTAGGTTGTAGCTACGGCACTGAATATAATATTAATGTGTAGGTAAATTACCTTGTCTCCATATCTCAGGGAAGTACGAGTAAACTTAACATGTAAATCTTAAGTAAACTTAACATGTAAATCTTAAAAGAAAACTAAAACTCGGAAATAAAAAAGATTTTAATGGACTCCTGCATTCTACCAAGCCTTATATATGCAAGCCTAATATGGGTGTATGTTAAGAAAGTAAGGAACAGTGGGAACAAAGTAAGGAGCAGTAGAAAGAAGAATTTTGGAAATCAATTTGGAAGAAGAGTACAAAGGGTGAGAAATGTAGACATTCGGGAAAAACGAAAATAAAAGATGCTCTCGAATACTATCTACAAATAAATGGTTATGGGTGGGGCATGTTGCGAGATGTAAAAACAATAAGTGGAGTCGCAAGATTACAAAATGGGCGGGTCCAAGAAGAAAACAGAGTGTAGGAAGACAAAGATAAGGATTGCCAGGCGACATTGTAGAAATAGAAGGAAAAACTGCTTGAGCCAAGCCCTAGGCAGAGATAAATGGTTAAAGAATGAGGAGGTTTTTACCCAAAAAGGAA
Organism: Baronia brevicornis; assembly: GCA_031353405.1. Classification (NCBI taxonomy): domain Eukaryota; kingdom Metazoa; phylum Arthropoda; class Insecta; order Lepidoptera; family Papilionidae; genus Baronia; species Baronia brevicornis. Next base: position 123,825 of record JASFAT010003952.1, read on the forward strand.
CCACACAATAGGATATTTTTTACATCCTAAATCTAGCAACACCTATAAAAATGTGGGAAATAAAGCTATAATAGAAATTACCTTGTCCGCCAGAAGTTATAGTGATGGTGAGCCTTCCACTTAAATCATTTGTACCAAACGACAATAAACCAGTAGAAGTTCCTAGAATTTGATTTTGCACACTCCTGGTCAGCAAATTGAGTGTGTTACTGGTAGTGGTTGTATATTGGTGGTTGATACATTGACCTGGTTGTTGATCTTTTGGGTATGCTTGTATTTCATGCCATATGCCTTGGAACTAAGAAAGAAAAATATATTTTAACATATAATTGACTCCTTCCTTAAGTATGTTATGTGAACTTGTGAAACTTTAGAATTAACACAAATAATTTTTATAAGATAGCGTAGCTATTTTATGTAGTGTGTATTCTAAAAGCTTAGAATTGTAATAAGCTGTTTTTAAATAATATAAATTTAGTTATAATATATTCTACTTAATTAAATTTAAAAAAAAAACCAGAATAGACTGACATACTCCATGCCATGAATGACGTTAGAAAATAAATTAAATAGATGAACAATTGGTTCAGGGGCGGGGCTCTCCGTCCAGAAACAATGGTCGCAGGTTCGATCCCCATATCGGCCTACAAATATTTATTCCTAGGTAACCCCGCCAATCCAGATTGGACAAGCGTGGTTAACGTCCGTTCCTCCTGAAATGGAGAGGCCCGTGCTCTGATATGTGCTTAGTGCTGCCATCTGTGTTCTGTTTAATTAGCTTATGATTTTTCAATAAAGTATTATTGTCTCATTTAATACCTGGTTCATATTAAAGTTGGGTACGGCCGCAATAGTGTCGTCACACTGGCCAGGGAATACAACCACCACCCCTTCCCGAGGTTCGGGGAAGTAAAAACAGCCGGTCTCGCTTTGGTCCTGTGTTACAAAGTAACGCGCATCTAAAACTGGCACAGTGGCAATCACGTTGTTAATAGCCGCCGATGCTTGAGCTGTCAGTTGCTTGGTTCTACTTAGTTTCCAACTGGTCACTGTAAATCAATAAATTGTTTTATCTATTAATAATATTGTCCATTTTATTAATTATATGAAAAATAACTGAAACTGCTCTTCAAAAATATAAATTAAAACTTTACCACAACATATTTAAAGACATACACACACTCACACAAATACACACACCTGCACACATACAATCTTCTATCTTTAATAATTTATTACCTAATTTAATTCATTTTGTTATTATAATTAGTGTTCTTTAATATTTTATTTTTTTCCCTACACTTTTTATATTTGTGTTGTTACATTGTATTATTAATTAAGGGAAAAGACTAGTTTCTTAGAACACAGAGAATCCTAGTGTGGGATCTACAGTCCTGTAACATATTTAAAAAAATAAAGGTAGTATAAAATAAGGTATGTCAATAGTATAGTTGTTCTGTCGATATCACGTGACTGACAGCTTGTACATAAAAATAATACTTAGCCAACTATGCGACGGGGAATTTTATCTATATCCTTTATACTCATCATTTCATATATGCATAGTATATGCTTTAGTCATTTTATTGTACGAAGAGATACTTACCTTGTTTTGTTTCTCCATCGTTGAGATTAAAACACGAATATACAAGGGAGTATGAGTCGTAGTCCGTAGCAAGAACCCAATAATCAGTTGTTATTGTTACTGAAATGAGAATACAAGTTCGACGATTATTTAATCTGTTAATTCCTTTTAATCTTTTATTTCCTGATATCTTGGACACAACTATGTTTGTGATTCAATGATACGAACTAATAAACTACAAAAAAAAATAATTTACATATATTTAGTTATTTAAATTAGAAGAAATGTTCTGGTATATGGCATTAAAGCTTATAGAATTTTTTTTTATTAACTAAGTAGTGGAGCCTGATACTACTGGAGTGAACAAAGTAGTGGACTCACACACACACACATACATACATATATATATATATATATATATATATATATATATATATATATATATATATATATATATATATATATATATATATATATATATATATATATATACACAATTATTTGTATTGAGACTTACATATGTGTAAGTTATAAAATTAGGCTTGGTTATCTCATAAATGATATTCTATTGTTACTTTAGCATAAGATATTCTGTCCTAACCTTCCCATCCCATTCCCATCCTTACTACCTTAATGGTTAGCAATCTCTTAGCGTCTTATAGAAATACAAATATTTTTTTTTCAATGGGATACGTAGGCAAATGAGCTAGCTTGTACCTTGCTTAAAATTATTATATATAATTATTTATAATATCAATTATTGTTATATATAATATTAATTTGAATAATGACCTGTATTTTAAGAATTGTTTTGCAATAATTTAATTTATTCTTTAAAAAAGATAATGTTGCTATGCAAATCTATTTTTAGATTTTTAGTTCATTATCTTTGTTCGTCTTCTCGATTTTGTGCATAAAAGCCGAAATTCAGTCGGGGCGAGATTCATTCTAATTCGAATACATTGAGTAATGTATCACTAATGTATTAACACTTTTTTTCGAATATAATAAAACCTTTTATATTATATTACTTGTTTTTCATTCGTAGTTTTAAAATTTCAAATAAAATTTTTTATAAATAATTAGATTAGTGGGACTGACGTCTTTCGATAGACATATATTCGATAGAGATTTCGATAGACCTTTCCATAAGAAATTGAGATAGAGTATAAAATGTAAAGTGAAAAGTGAAATTCATTATTATAAAGTATAAAATGTAATATTAGAATATTATTAAAGTATATAATTAATATAAAATGTACATTACATACATTAATCTTTCAATTAATTCAAATTCAAAATCTATTTCAATTGGAGGAGTTTAATTACATCGAAAATAAAAACCCCTTAAAGATCCCGTGAGTCGCCGTAAGCAGTTCGGCTGCCACGCTAGAATACATATATAAAATAAGTAATAAATTACGTACAATTGGTTCCAGCGATGGGGAATGTGACGATCAGTTTAGCACTTCCATCAGTAGACGCCGCCAAAACAGCTGTTCCATTGATGGTGTCCAATGTTTGATTGACAACTTGGGTATTATATACATCGACAACGCCGCCTTCTCCAAGACTGTATAACGCATTACCACAGGTGCCATCTTGGAAGTTCGTTGGGTATCTCTCAATGTCGTGCCATAAGCCTAAGTACTGTAAATAAATAAGTTAAATTTTATATATTTTTACTAGTTTTATATATTATTAGTAGTCGTCTAATGGTCGGCATTTAACTCTAATTCATTAAAGTTTTAATATTGTTTAAATTTCAGTTTGGTGCACTTCTCCTCCAAAGGAACTATAATTACATACATACATACATATTGGCACGCCTGTTTCCCGTAGGGGTAGGCAGAGACCACAGATCTCCATTCGCTACTATCCCGGCACACATTCCTTGCTTTCTCCGCACTCATCCATACATCCTCTCACATTTATCGTAGCGAAACGGCTCTCCGTTAGTCGCTTCTCGCCTTCGTTGGAATCAGGTCGTGACGGGTGGCGAACCACGTCGCCGTCATTTTTTAAAATATTAGGTTTATTAAAATTCGTCATAATGAATCCCACGAGCCGCAAGGGAGGATTGAGGTCAGCATCAGCAGAGTCGCGCATGCTGAGGTAAGGCACTATTAGTACCCGGGGAGCTCGATCCCTGGACGGTCGGCACGATTGTGCCGGCCCTAAGCTCGCCCCGCATCCATTATCACGGCGGACTGTGGATTTGCGGAGAAGAAAGGAAAGGTCAGGAAAAAGGAAAGATTGATTTAGATAGGATGACAGGGATATGATACTACCGCAACGGAAGACAAGGAGTGATACGGTAACTATAATTGTACGCAAAATATGCTTAAAAAGTATTTTTTTTACGTAATTATATATAGGTATTTAAAAATACAATATATTAGGAGATTATGAGGTACAATTGTAGGTGATGTAACTTTCTGTGAAAGTTTGTGTTTCTTTCATAAAAAGTCACAAGTCAAGGAACAATAACGTTACTGATACGTTAGAATCTGGTACTCCGATCGGCGTTATGTGTGATCCACATGGCGACTGTCAGATACTTTCAGTACTGATCTTTAATATATACATACATATCGATACGCCTGTTTTCCGTAGGGGTAAGCAGACACCACAGATCTCTATCCGCTACGATCTCAGCACACTTTTTTGCTCCTCTGCATTCATCACTCTATTCATGCAAGGTCGTCGATTAAGGGTACATTTATTATTTTCATGATATAATGTACATGAACTTAAAAAAAGCCATCAAATTTCTATGGATTATATATTTTTATTACAAATTATAATAAAAGTGAAAATTTATTATTATATTTAATCTTTATAAACAGTTTGTTAAAATTAATCAAAGGTCCTGCCAAATTAGTCTAGTTTTAAAACAAATCTTAGGATTCTTATGTAGTAAATATAACATTTAACAATTCTAGTTGAATAAAAGTGTATTATGAAATGGTTTAAGGTATTCAAATTATTGTCGGTTGTTCTTTGCTGACTCTATTTTCATTTAATCACTCCATAAGTCACCAGCCGAGCATTGTCACCACTTATCTTGTAATTTTCCTAAACACTTCGGCAATTTAGTCACGGTATGTTTTCCTTGGTCTTCTCCTACTTTCACTTACATCTTTTATCCATCCTCTCAATGGATTTTAAATAGGCTGTTTAATATGTTAATGATGAAAAAGGATCGCAACGTCAATTAACATATGAGTACAATTTATGTCCTGAGATTTGAGAAACATTTATAGAGCAAACTTAAGACTAACTTTCGTTATATAGGGGAGAAGTATAAAAACGTGTCCTAAACACCTGCACACAAAATGCGTAAGTTTTTGAAACGATCCAAAATTTGAAGGGGGACACTCTCAACACACAAGATACAGAGAGGTTAGTTTTAGAAGGCTTTTACAAGAAGGTTTTAGAACGTGTGTTAGTTGTTACTCTCTATAAATTTAGATGTTTGGTGTATTCTAATGAATTTTTATTACCCTTGAAGCATCGAAGTTGGTTACAGTTCGTATATTCTGGTCACACTGGCCTCGGAAAACGACTGGATTACCATCTGGTATTGGGTAGTAGAAACATCCGGCATCGGACTGGTCTACGGCTTGGAAGAAGCGGTTATTGAGGACTTCGATATTGTTTATGATTCTGTTGATGTTAGTGACTGCTGTCGACGTCAAACTTCGTGTCCGACTGAGTTTCCAGCTATTAACTGTAACATTAATATTTAAATTAATGCAAATAAAGAAATAATAATAATTATTATTATTAATTTTATTAGGGGGATTGAACGTACGTTGGGGGAATATTTTAATAAAGCATTTCTTGATATTATTGTACATTGAAGTGAATTAATCATATTGATAACAAAGCTTTATATCTAGACTTAGCTAGACTAAAGTAACTGGACATATAAAATAGCTTGCCGATATTTATGTAGTCAAGCTGTTATACTCTTTGTATTATATTGGACTTATTTTAAACTTATTTTGGGTTTCTGATTATTTTTATGAGCCTATATTTATTATTATTAAATTATAATTTATATAAATATAATTGTAGATAATGTAATAAACATTACATATGAAGTAATAAGAGAGATACGCATAGAACAATAAATATTATAAAAGGCATATAATGGCCGTATAGTCGTTCGTGTATTGAACAGATTTATGTTTGAAACAATCTATTTTAACATCCACACTTGTTTCAGTTCAATTGCAAGTATGTTGCAAGCATACTACGTTTTAAATATTTGTGATAAAACATCAGTGTGTTATAAGAGTGCCAAATATTTGCTGGAGAGTCGCAATTTTAGCAAATAATCCATTCCAGTCTCTTATGACAATTGTCATAAGAGACGGAACACGCATAAAACCGGTGAGTTATAAACTCCCCACGTCACTTCCTTGTCAGGTCTGCAGGTGTTATTTTCTCGCATCGGTTTGTTTAGACACAAGAGGTCATTCGGATGTTATTTCGTGAGTCATTGGCAAAAGACATAGATATACATGTACTGTTGATCATATAAATTATTATATGATCAACAGTACAAATAGATAGAAATGGGTGATGGGTCAGTCAAATCCTCCACTCATTGAGCAGAGGAACTGATTTTGTCACCGCCCAACCCCAATGGAGGTGCAGAGCAGCGAAACTTGAGAAACACGAGTCCCATATATATATATATATATATACATGTGATCTACCTATATAGATGACAATAATGATGATAAATATATAGATTTATAATAAATATCTTATATATAATATATAGCTTACCTCTACGCTGTTGAGCGTTTATATTATTGCAGCTATAGACTAGTGAATAAGATTCGTAATCGGTGTCCAAAATCCAATAATCACCGGTAGTGTTGGATCCTAAAATTGAATGAGTTCATATTATAATGCAGTGTTTGTACAGTATAGACATATATTGCTATCCTTATTTCGAGCGTAAGTGTCATGTGACTACATGGCAATGATCAAATGATCGACGACAGCCGTTCGAATAACACGTCTTGAAAGTAATATGATAAAATTTTATATATGTGAAAATTTTATATATCTGTGATTAGTGCAGTGTTTTATACAAGGATAATAAAAATATTCTTTTACAAAAAGTTCTCTCGATAGTGTTACTTTTCACTGAGCGACACGTTTACTCGCTTACTTTATGGGAGGGCCATCCCATTAAAATTTATTACCAGTAGAATGTGGATGTCTGATCGTCTAAATTTTGGATTTTTTTTACCATATACCCCACTGTTGAGCACGGGCCGCTCCATATCTGGTGGAACGGAATATAACCCACCACGCTTGTCTAATATGGATTGGCGGGGTTACCACACTCGGAATAAATATTTGTAATCCATACATATATTTATTTCGATGCGGGGATCGAACCCGCGACCATCTACTCCGCAGGCGGAGAACCCCGCCACTGAGCCAATTGGTCTTCAATTTTTTATATGCATATATTATATTAATCTATTTTTTTGGTATATACTTACCTCCAGGAAAAGTTACAACCAATTTGCCACTTCCATCTGTTGTCGCTAAGACAGCCGATCCAGTTATTGTATCTAACTGTTGGTTAATAACTTGAGAGTTAACTACTTCTACAACGTTGTTGTTAAGGGTGTAGGTGGCTTCATTACAGGTCCCGGTTTGGGATTCTTGTGGGTAGCTTTCAATCAAACGCCAACGTCCTTGATACTGGAAAATATTATTTTGATTTATTATGCGATTCCATATATTTTTGCTCTGAGTTTATTAGCTTAGAATAGTGTTAACCCCGAAATAGCTTCTTTTTTATGGGAAAGGAAGGCAAATGAGCAGGCGTGTTATCCAATGGAAAGCAATCAACGCCGCCCATAGACATCCGCAGTATCATAGGCATTGCAGAAGCGTTGTTGGCCTTTAAAAAAATGTGTAGGCTTGTTTTTTGAAGGTTCCAATGTCGTGTCAGTCCAGAAACACCGTTGAAAGTAACTGGTCCCACAGAGTAGTGGTACGTGGAAAGAAGTGTCTAGAAAAACGTACCATACTGACATCATCACTCATCTTGATGGTTCTTGTTGGTATAGTGACTACAGGAGAAAATATCAATAGATATAAATAGTATCGACTATCTGGGTAACATAAACCAATCTGTAAACCTTATTTTATTCGCAGAGCAAGCGTGTATATGTTAATTTTGTCTTTTGAAACTGTATAAGGTAAAATTATTTTTTATTTTATATATATTTCAAGTTGAAACAAGAGAAAAAAATACGCATACCAAGCTTGTAACAAGTATGATGTTATTTTAATATTTTGAAATGCTATTTATTCGTTATAAACTAGATAAGTCTCAAAAGATTTCTAAACTGTATAAGGTTCATTTTATTTTCATGTTATATAAATTTCAAGTTGAAACACGAGGAAAAAAAAATTCGCATACCAAGCGTGTAATAGTATGATGTTATTTTAATATTTTGAAATGCTATTTCTCCGTTATAAACTAGATATGTTAGTTCGTCGCAAAGGAGTTCTAAACTGATAAGGTTTAATTTATTTTCATATTATATAGATTTCATGACAAAAATTAAAACAAGGGAAAAAGAAAATTCGCATACCAAGCGTGTAACAGTATGATGTTATTTTAATATTTTGAAATGCTATTTATCCGTTATAAATTAGATAAGTTAGTTCGTCTCAAAAGAGTTATAAACTGTATAAGGTCAATTTTTTTTAATATTACATAGATTTCATCACAAAAGTTGAAACAGGAGAGGATTGATCCAAATCGCTGATATTGGTGAAAGTTGTGCATATAGCGTTTATAGCGGTGTGTATCATTCACTGGCCGAAATACAAATATAAGAATTATCATTCGGACATAACAGTAGCTAGCACGCAGGATTTAATATTAAATTTAAATTTTATAGTTCTTACCGAAGATGCATTAAAGTTTTGCACAACTGGTACGTTGGGGTCACATTGTCCCGGTAGAATCACGAATTCTCCGGGTGCTAGATCAGGTAAGTAGAAACACGCGCTGTCTGTGTGAGAAATGCTCTCATAGTACACGTTGTCTAGAACTACGTTATTGTTTATCACGGTGTTTATAGCAGTGTTAGCAGCCGTTGATAGTTGTTGTGTTCTGCTTAGTTTCCAGCTGAAGACTGAAAAAAAATGGCATTTTTGATTTTTTTCAAAGAAGACTAGCATTATTTAGAAGCCGATACTGAGGTACCTCGGCCTGTGGATGAAAACAGTATTCCATAGGCGGCTTGACTTGTGCCCTATAAAGTTGGAGGCGATAAGTTGGCGTGAAATACTGTTTTGCTCTACTGAGTATACTTAGCTTCTTAGAAGTCAGTTTGCCGTTATTTTCCAGGTGGCCATGAAACTGAACGTCATTCGGTATATCGACGCCAAGTATTCTGATGTATGGCTTAATATCAAGGGAATTTTTTTCGTGGTAAATGGGCATACTTGTGTTTTTTGAGGTTAAATTTGACTAAGTTGCGTTAACCCCAATCCGAAACTTGATCTAATGAAGTCGGGTTTTCAGACACAACATATTAACATATCTTTAATTTATTAATTTTTATATTAAGCTTGGTTGAAGATATTTTAACATATCGAATGAATAAGTGATAAATTATATTTTGACATTATTTCTAATTGATTTTGCCTTTGACTTTTCCAACAAAAAATCAAAATGGTAGAGCCAAGGTAGAACGGATGGATGGACTCATTCGGATACGTTACATTACATTTATTATGATATTATATTATATACAAAATTTATTATTTAAATTTGTATCAATTTTAGTATTGATTTCCTTTGAGATAAATTATAAAGTTTGGAATTATATATGAGTTTAGTTTTATTGATGAATTTAGTTCTAGTTACTACTATTAATTTAAAAGCTATTGTAGTGTCTGCAAAACAAATTACCTCTTCTGAAGTCGTTGCCTTGGTTCACACAGCTATAAGCCAAGGCGTAATCATTGTAATCGACGCTGAGAATCCAAAACGGAATCTCTATTACTGAAACAATCAAATTATGAACGTAATATGGGTTACATAAATAGTTTAGTTTTTACAAAAGTAAGTATTCGTAGAAATATACCTTGGTTGTTTGCTGTTATTGTGATGGTCATTCTAGCATCAGTGCCCGTTGCACTAAATGATAGAACGCCGTTGGTCAGACCTAGGAACTGATCAGTTACACTTGAGGATACCAGATTGAGTGTATTGGCTGTTGTTCCTGTTGTATAATTGTGGTAAATACACTGTCCCGTTTGTTGTTCTTTAGGATATGCTTGAACTTCGTACCAAACTCCGTGAAACTGTAAATGAGACACATGGATTTTAAATAGTGTCTAATGGTCCTTCTCTTCTTTACCTTTAAATTTTGTCCTAACTTAGGTAAGAGTTTATGTTATTTTATTATTTATTTTGATTATTAAGAAGTATTCTGTTAAATTTGTAAGCCGAACAACTAACGTTCAAAGTTGCTATAAATTAGAAGAAATAGTTTTCTTTATGGTCTCAGGTATAGAAGAGGGTCAAGCCATTTGTTTCTATAGTATCGCACTAGGCAATTATGGAAGCCAATACCAGTAGATAGGTAGAAGCGTCTACGTGAGTATTAAAAACCAATCTGCGACCATCAATTCGTCCGTCAACACTTTTAAGGGATGCTAAGTCTAGCAATTAAAATTTACAGCCATATTACTATTAAGTAATATTGCTGTAACATTTTTTGTAGTATTAGGTTTAAGTATTCATTGAAGGGAATGGTTGTCAGTTATTTTAATTGTCGTTATTTTTTGTAACTTCATGATTTCGCTTACTTTTCTGTATTCTTTACTTTGAAACCTCTGACAGACTATCTGTGTTAACTGAATTTAATCAGCCCGTCTTAGATCAACCGCTTTGTTCTGGAAATGTTTTCATGTTGTTTGATGTTCACAAAAAAAAACATTTCTTTATTTTGATGTTTTTTTACCTGTTGTAAATTAAAGTTTTGGACAACTGTTACATTTCCATCACATTGCCCGGGAAATACAACAGGCACTCCGGGTTGTGGGTCGGGAAAATAGAAACAGCCCTCTTCACTTTGATCTCTTTCAATAAAGTATCGCTGGTCTAAAACTGGAATCGTTGCAATTATCCTATTTATCGCTGTTATTCCAATAGCTGGCATTTGCTTCGTTCGGCTTAACTTCCAACTGAATACTGAAACACGAATTTAATTCCTCAGTGAAATGTTTAATTTAATAAAGAAATATAAAGGTGTCATCATACCAGTGTAAACAAGTTACCCACTTGTAGTTTAACCCGAAAGTAATATCTTTTATTTTACAAAATACTGTTTTTTTATCACATTTAGTCATAAAAATCACAAATATTGTTTCTATTATACAATAACAAAAACAATCATCATGTCACGTGGAAAATTGTTGATGAACTGCATTCATATCATTTTTGATGTCAACATCTAATCGCGAGGTATAGGAGTGAAATCGTAAACCCATGTAACCTGAGTCGGAACGACGTCTCGTCTCGATTCAAGCTTTGTTTCCTCCCACTTTACTTTATATAGGGTCTCTTACACATGGCCGTAAGCATATAGTAAATCACACACATCTACCAAGCGTCCTATGACGCTTCTTTTATTTAAAGAGGTCATTGATCCTTCTTCTTTACGTCATATGTTTGAGATGCCACATGACAACAGATCCATGGTAAAACATCTTTATTTTAATGCATGAATGTTTTATTAAAAAGTTTTTTTTTAAAAAATAGTGTTTCTTTCAGTTTAACTTTTCTAAACTAATTCTGTGTAATACTATAAAAGACATCTCTCACCTTGCCTTTCATCGCTATTTATATTAACACACGTGTACACCAGAGCATAATTCGTATAATCTGTGTCCAAAACCCAGTAGTCCGTTGTGATAGTGACTGCAATGTAAAATTATTTATTATGATGAGTAATTTTAATTTGTCCCCATAATATTAACCATAAAATTTCTGATATATAAAAAAGTTTTAAAGGTAAACAATAAAAAAAATCTGCAAAATAATCTGCATGGAAGAGAATGATGGAAGACTCTCGTTTCGAAAACCAAGATCCACTTCGGATCACTGAGCCAGCGGAATAAGAAAGTAAGTAAATATCGTTTCATGCGGAGTACATAAAATGCAAAATAAGGCAAATACGATCATGAAACTTTTTTCATAACAATAACACTTATCAGTCGTAAGTCACCCCTCACGTGACAACAGTACTTTATCGCTGCGGTCGTAAGTCACGTGGGAGGTGACAAGACGAGACATGTCTGACTGACAAACTCGCTCTGAGTGAAATGCAGTTACAATTGCCTTATTAGTCAAATATCCGTAACAGAGCAATTGACATCTCCATTTATATATCATTGCCTTTTACAATTATTTTTTAATATTTTGAGCCCAAAAATGAATAAAGTCAATGAAAACTATACTATATATATCACGCATAAAAAGCTAGCGACCGATAAGGGTTATCTTTATTTATATCTTTGGCGATCTCAGATACGTCCGCTTCTATATTGCGAAGAAATGAACATTTTAAATTACGTACAATTTGTACCCTCAACAGGGAATGTCACGAGCAGCTTAGCACTTCCATCAGTAGAGGCTAAAACAGCAATTCCATTGATTGTATCGAGACGTTGGTTTACGACTTGTGTGTTGAATACATCGACACCACCGCCAGCGAGGGTGTAGTATGCATTATTACACGTGCCTCCTTGAAAACTCGTTGGATAGGATTCAATGTCGTGCCATAGGCCCATATACTGTAAAACAAATGAATATAAGGAATAAACTTATCGTGATCGCAACATAAAAAAATAAAATAGAAAACTGGTAGGGTCTGCTTTAAATTTTGACAAACTAAATGATTTCCTTAATTACCTTTAAAATTATTTCATTAGACATTATAAGTACTAGCATATAAGTGACATATAAGTGGTAGATACACGCTGCAGACGAATACTTTGTCAAGAATGGCATAATATTTGTCTGTAGCATGAATGGGCTGGCTCGCCCGGGAAAGTACCACACTCCCGCAGAAAACCGGCGTCTGGGTGGTAGCTTAGTTACCGCGCTTCGTACGGTGAGCGGCCGAGTTCCGGAGGCACAACACCCTCCCCTCCCTCTTCCCCTCCCCCTCCCATTCCCACCTCCATAATGATACTTTCCTTAAAGGTCAGCAACGCTTCCGTACTGCCTATGGCACTGCGGATGTCTATGGGCGGCGTTGATTGCTTTCCATCAGGTGACAAGACTGCTCGTTTGTCGTCCTATCACTTAAAAAAAGAAACTAGCACACTTTCAGAAGCCTTATGTTATGTATGAGTTCTTGTTAACCATTTCAACTAAGCTAATAATCGCTTGTGCTAAAAATGTTATACATCAATAGTCCAAATGAAGATACATTCTTAGAACTTCAGATCGCAAGATCCTTATAAAATGAGCTGTTGGTACTTCGAAAGAAAAAAACGAAGAGAGCAAACTATGTTTGAACTGTAGCAAGTATTATTTGATCTAGAAATGAATCTTATATTTAAATGTTTAGAGTTCAAATTGATTAAATATAGTAGGTAGCGTTGCGAATTTTTTTTTGCGAATGGCATCTCATACGTACTCTCTCAGGATCAAAATTCGGCATGGCAGGTATATTCATATCGCACTGCCCACGGAACACCACAGTTTGGTCCGGTACAAATTCTGGGTAGTAGAAGCATGCCTCGTCACTCTGATCCGTTTGTTGGAAGTAACGTTCGTTGAGATCGATTTCAGTTCTTATGTATTCGTTAACAGCAGCTTGTGAAGCGGCCGAAATCTGCCTTGTTCTGCTTAATATCCAACTGTTCACTGTAAAAACGACATGACTTTACAACTATATGACTTTCAACTATATTTGATGTGTTATAAAAAATACACCCTTATTAGAAATTAACAAAACAACTAATGACCAAAATAAATATATATCAAAACGGAAGAGAGAAAAGTACAATTGAAAAAGTATAACCAAACTTGAACATATAAAACGGCAAGGAACAGGACAAATGTAGTTTTAGTGAGGTACCAAAGGGTTGAAAAGGAGAATAGAGCTACAGACGAAACGCTGTGAAGATGATCTCATAGATCTCAGTATTGCTGGTACAAAATGGATGAAGTTAGCAAAAGAGAGTAGCATGGCAATCTTTGTTGAATGTCCTTCAGCTGTCAATTGTAAGCCGAACGTCAACGACAAATGTTAATGGGAGACAGACAGACAATAAAAGATTATATTATTTTATTTAATTAAATATGATTCAGCCCGTGAACGCTGACAATCCGTCTGTTTCACAAGCTCAGAGTCGCTCAGAAAGCCATGCTCGGAGTTTCTCTGGTAGATATTCAGAATGAACAAATTAGCCAAAGAACTAAAGTCACCGACATAGCCTTTCGAATTAGCAAACTAAAATGGGCTGGTCAAGTGGATACCGCGTAAACGTAGTATGGGAAATACCCCAAGCATGGAGTGACGATCTGCGCAGGGCGGCTGGCAGAAACTGGATGCGTGAAGTCGAAGATCGGGCTAGGTGGCGCTTCTTGGGGGAGGCCTATGGCCTGATTGCCGCAGGCTGTTGATGTGATTTAATAATCATATTTACCCTCATCACTTCTTATCAGCCAATGAGAACATACTGTTCATATTTATTACAATTATAGTCTAGATCGTAACATATGTTTAAATTTAAATGTATTAAATCAAAAATAAATTTTATATATCGCGTATCTTTTTTACATTAGACATTTTTTACATGAGTCATTTTATATACAATGAAAGGTTATGAAATAAATGAACACTAAAATCAAATTTGTGTTAACAGTTATAACATTTATTTACTTATATGTAGAATAAGTAAATAAATTTTATAACTGTTTATTATTTTTATAATGTTAAATAAATGTTACGTAAATATAAAAATAAATACTGATCTTTTTCATTTATGATCTACATTATTTTACTTTTAACCAATTATTAATGTTGACTTAAGAAGTATTTCTATCGATTGCAATAAAATAAAACACGAAATACATACAGTTGTGTTTTATTTTTAAATGAGGCTAAATTAAAAACTTTAATTGTTAAACACCATGATTTTACAACCATAAAATACTATAGCAAAATAAAACTTACCTCGCCTTTGATTGTTACTCAAATTGACGCAGGTGTAACTTATGGCATAGTTATCGTAGTCCGTGTCGAGGATCCAGAGTTCGGATTCCACAAAAACTGTAACCAAATATTATATATAAGAATAAATTATCTTCATTGCTTAAATAGCTTATTTACAATCCGTCACAGCTGTGTGATGACATTTTTTTTACGGGATAGGAAGGCACACGGGCAGGCGTGCACTTGATGGAAAGTAATCAACGCCGCCCATAGACATACGCAATGCTATAGGCATTGCAGGTGCGCTGCCGGTCTTTAAGAAATGTGTCGGCTTGTTTTACTAGAGAAGGAAATATGAATGAAACTATTTTATAAATAGTTATGTTAAATATTTCACGAAGATCAATTGGCTCAGTGGCGAGGTTGCCTCCTATGGAATCAATGGTTGCGGGTTCGATCCTTATCGGGTTATCCGTTCCTGCAGAAATATGAAGGCCCGTGCCCAGCAGTGCAATATACATATATGGGTTGTAAAAAATTTATAAAGTTTTTAATATTTATAGAAAACGTTTTTAACTCCAGGAGCAAACCTCTTAAAAATATTTTCAAATAAATCAAACAGTTGAAAAAGTATTATAAATAGTGTTTCATCGTCATCATCATCATCATCAACAGCTTGTGGTAATCCACTGCCTCCTCCAAGAATAATTTTTTTTTAACAGCCCATATATGTCCCACTGCTGACCACGGCCCTCTACAATTCTGGAGGTACGAACATTAAACCCACCACGCTTGTCCAATGCGGATTGGCAGACTCGTAATAAATATTTGTAATCCATACATATATTTCCTCCGATGCGGGGATCGAACTCGCAAACATTGACTCCACGGGCGGAGGGCCCCGTCACTGAGCCAATTGGTCGTAAGAATAATGCTTACATCATATTAATTCAACGTTAATAAATATTCAAAGTCAATTAGAAATATATTTTATAAATTGGAATCGCCGCTTAATTACGCAAGCCTTCTGGTATAGAATTATTAATAAAAGTATTAGTAATTTATAGTGTTTTATAATTTATTTAAATTTAATAGATCATTCAGGTTGTAAAGTATTACAAGTTTTTCTAGACCCAGCTCTTAAAATCGCATTAATGAACTTTGGTATTACGCCTACCTGTATACTAATGAATAATTAACTTTTTGCGCGCACGAATAGCCTCACATTGTCATAATGTTTAAGATTTATTAGTAGTATAGACTTTAATTTACTATCCAAAAGAATATATAATATAAACACTTGCTCAGATGGAATTTGATAATTAATAGTAACGGTATACGCCTAATTATTTATTGCCTGATATTACTAAAAGCTTTTAACTTTTCTAACTAGATCTATTTTTAAAAAAATTGCTTGTTAATTATCGGGGAAATACTAGACACTACAGTGAGTGAGATTCAAAGATTCATAAAGGTCACATTTTTGAGTTGACAGTAGCTTTCCACCACAATGAGTGATAAGATAAGGATGGTGTTCGTAAAAAAATAAATAAATTTAAATAAACATTGAACAGAGTAAGGAAAGAAATGAACATTTCTTTCATCACATAATTCAGCACTAATGGTATATACCATGGATATATTAGTTGAGTACTAAATCTAACCTTCTTTTTTCCTTTTCGTTCACTTCCCATTACTTCTTCCATTATTCCCATGTAACTTAACGTAAACAACACAATGCTCTTTATGTTATAAAATCGGATGACCCCCTCGTTCATCTGTCTAGCTCTTCCAAAAAAAGTTAAGAGCTATAATCATCTTAATTGAAATTGTAATTGTATTTCAAATATTGTACTAATAATACATTTTACGACTGATTATATTATCGTATGAGTTTGCACAGGATTTAAGCTCTTACAATTTAGTTGTACTAAGTATGACAGCATGTTTCTTATCAAAAAGGCGTTGATTAGTGAATTGCAATCGTGCGTTATTCGTAGAAATACATGATAGACAAAATGATAAAGGGTTTAGTCATATGTACGTGTGATCATCCATGCACGAAGGCGGTATTTAAGAAATAATGAAGTGCCTCCTTGAACAATAATAATTGAAAAGCGGTAGAACCATTCATGAATGGGCTGACTCGACCGAGGCGGAACTACACTTTCACGTTATATTTCAAAGATAAAAGGTTTAGTTATAAGTGCGTTCATCCGTGCGTGAAAGCGGTATTTAATATATAATAAAGTGGTATAAGTACCATTTTATTCAACAATAATAAATGAATAACGGTAGAACAATTCATTAATTGGCTGACTCGACCGAGGCGGAACTACTATTTCGTATAATATATTAAAAATAAAAGGTTTAGTTATACATGCATTCATCCGTACGTGAAAGCGGTATTTAAAATATAATAAAGTGGTACTTAAGTAATAATAATTGAACAGCGGTAATACCACTCATGGGTGGGATGCCTCGACCGGGGCAGAACTACACTTTCACATAATATCAGCATTAAGTGATAGCATTTTTCAGTGTCATTGAGTTTCGAACAACAAGTGCAGGGATGTGGGAGGCCCACTTTCTTCTTCCTTTATTTCTTTCTCCCCTTTCTATTACATTCTTCATTCCCTTTAATTATTCTCATCTTTACCCTTTGATGGACAAAGCAATTAAAACCCTTAACATAGCAGATGTCCCGTCTAGTAATCTACTGCATTGTTTGTAAAATCATAAAATAATAATAATAAACTTAAATGTAATTATCAGCTACGTAGTCATCAGTGGAGAAATAGATCCATCACATTTCTTCCCGTTAGTATCGTAATGACAACTATTGGAGTAGACGAGTGCTGGTTGGTGACTGCAATTTGATAAATGTAGTGCAAGAGACTTTCCGACTATGGAGCTGTTAGAAACTGCATCGATGTAGCTGAATATCAGCCTAGGTAATTGGTGAAGGCCTATGTATACCAGTAGACTGCTCATCAGTGATGATGATGATAGATACGAAACTTATAATCGAAATATATAAAAACTTATAGGTCTGTTGAGTCGTCGATACGAACTAATATTAATGTTATACATATCATTATCTTTTCGAGTTTTACCGTCCGTCCCTGGATTTTTATTTTGAAAATGGCAATAGACAGGTAGTATGGTAATTAGATCAGTGAATGTTCAAGCAGGAAATTATACAGTTGAAGTCTTTATATGATTAATAATACCCTTATTTTATTTTATTATATTATATAACATTAATAATTCATAAAATGATAAATATATATAATTTTTTTATGAAAATATAAGAAATAAATATCCAACATTTTAAGGTGCCATAACATACGTACGCATGTATGGGCAACAACAATTAAAATTAATTAAACACATATAATATTCAATATAGTAATACTAACATAAGAAGAAATAAAAACAAGACAAAACAAACTATTAATTAAAAAATAAAACAAGTTATTTAAGCTTTTGTGACTCTTTGAATTCACGAAAGTTCTCACGCATCATCTAATAATGTTCTAGATACCTCTGATATAGTGGGAAATCGTGATATTATCTCTTAGGGTTTAAAAGACCGAAGGGATATCTCGGGACATGCTTCGAGATATGCCATTTATATTTTTTTAAAGAGAGCGGGACTGTCAATTTTGTTTCTTGAAACTTTGAATAACGACGTCATATCCATTTCAAAATATTTAAGGTTATGGTTATTATTTTCTACGTAAAAATCCTGAGAAGAAAGAAAATAATACGCTGGAGAATTCTATTGTCTTTGGAGTAGATGAGTGCTTGAGTGGAGACCACACCTCGGCAAACGTAGTCTGGGACGCCCCGGACTAGATAGAGAGGCGCAGAGTGACTAGTAGACATTGCAGTAATGTAGCCTGAAATTCGGGCTTGGTGACAAATTTTGGGTAAAGCTAATATTCGTTAGTGGACATGATGATGATATTTCGTATTAAATTGAAAAGAGGCGTTCGTTAGGTATCGCACAATATAATGAAATTTTTGGTATTTATCAGTTTGTATAACAAGTTTTTTCCTTCTGTTCCATTTTAAAATTAAATTATTAATACTTTATTTTAATTGGCCTTTTTTATTTTAAATAAATCATATTATGTCTATGAGGAAAAAGCGGTTACATATCTTATCTGTACCGTACGTTTATTTATCTGTACCGCAACGTGTATGTTATCTGTATCGTTTACTTACCGTACTTTTCTCTAAGCTTCCTTGTAGTGAGCACAAATTCATATAAATATATATAAGTATTTGTTAAATGTGAATCTGTACTTTTCATCTTTGGAAGCGAACTTAAGCGAGTTCCATATATGTAGATAGATTAACTAGATAGATTAACTGCTATCTAAATATATGGAACTTTTTCGTAAATTATTTCAGGAAAAGACGCATCCCAGTCTAGAATGAAAGGAAAAAACGAGTCACCTGAACCCCTGTGAGAGGAATCCAGTTAGCCAGGAAAAGAAATCGGTTGACAGAATGGTTGCTGACTGCTTCTGTTATTTCTAAGGATTTATTAAAATAAGTACTATTAAACATTACCTATAAATAAATTATATATCTATTTTTCTTTTCTTTCTTTAATGGCAATTAGTATAATGCCAGTATCCAGTAAAATACAATAATATCCATTTTCTTGAAATGTAACAAGTCGACTTATTACGTTATGTCTTGATAAAATGGTGTCCATTTTACGAAAACCTTCTGTAGATTTTTTAGTCAACTTAAAAGTCATGATGATACACGCATTTATTTCATATTACTTTACTTATACGCCTTAATCCAACTATATTATATAATACAGCACCACCATTAAACAATATAACCGATAATAATATAAGATTATGAAAATTAAAAAAAAAACACGTCACTGATGTAAGTTGGCGGGAAAAGTCTTATCTCTATTTTTTTCTTTTCTTTTCTTTGATGGCAATTAGTTAAATCTATTAAGCCAGTTTTAAGAAAAATACAATAATATCCAATCTTTTGAAATATAACAAGTCGGCTTATTACGTTACGTCTTGATAAAATGGTGGCCATTTTATCAAAACCTTCTATCGACTTTTTATTTAACTTAAAAGTTTATTTCGTATCATTTCACTTATACACCTTAATCGAACTATATTGCATAGTACGTAACTACAGTTAAACTATATTACTGATAATAATATAAGATTATGCAAATGAAATAAAAACACAACATCACTAATGTAAGTTGGCGGAAAGAGTCGTAAATTTATTTTAGGAAAATAAAGATTTTATGAGTTAAATTTATTTTAGCATTGGCTACTTGATCTTCAGCCAGTTTTATTTTTTCATTATATATATTTTTTTACAATGATTGTGCCTTCTATTTCTCTTTTAGTTAGTTGGTATTTTTTTTTCTATTCATAAATTAATTGTAAAAATAAATACGCACCATTTGGTCTGATTTCTAGAGTAACTTTCAACCTGGCGCTTCCATCCGTGCTGGCTACAGTCGCGTTACCGGTGACGGTGTCTAAGGCCATATTATATACTTGGCTGTTGACCACGTCAACTGCTCCATCTCCCAACGTGTATTCTGCTCTGCTGCATGTTCCGAATTGATTTTCTGTGTAGTACTTCGAAATTTCGTGCCAAACACCTGTGAACTAAATACATACAAAATTCTTTATTTTTACTACTTTTATATTTTAAAATTTTATTGTAGTAAATGAAATTTGTATAGTATGTGGAACGGAACGCAGAGAAGTGTGAACAAGATAGTTTATTACCATAAAAGATGCGTGAAAGAGATAATACAGGTTAAAATTCAGCTTGGCGGCAAAAATGGCGAGTTATGAGTTACGATGTGTATGCGCGTGAAGTAAAATAAAGAAGAAAAATCAAGAAGTATTTAAAAGTAGAAACCCTTTTATTTTTGTGGACGCCTCTATATCTCAGAAGGCAGCGTAGTATTTATAAGCGACTTATAGCGGCATTGAATAGAAAAGCTAGTAAAAATTGTCATAGTGCGGTGGTAGCGTGAATAATGGTAATAATGCTCGATTTTTTTAGGCTTATTATCTTTTCGGTATATGAAGACGACCAACTCCTATATTCATTCAAGGATTCTAAAATAGTCATTTATATTATTGTTTATTGTTCATACATTATTTGTATTTTCATATTTACTTTCCTATCACAGGTCTGCTGGAAGATACTTCATTTTAATTGTTTTTACATATTTGTTTCTTTTTAGGTAAAATAATTTATAAATAAATACATTTCAGTTCAGTTCGTCTCTTCTCTTATTAAGTATTGTAAGTGCAGTTCCGTGTTGTTTTTTTTTAATATTTAAAACTAGTTTGATACTACAAACTAGTTTCATAACTGAAGTCCTAGCATTACTATGTGTTTTTTTTTATAGCAGGTTATGTTGTCTAAGCCAGCGGTCCTCAATCACCGTGTATACATAACACATTGGTGTATTGCATGATTTACAAATATGATATTTGGATGTACTTTTTACTTTATGTGTTTTTATGTTATGTTCTTACGCGATGAAAATACGTTTAATAGTTAATGATGTATAATTTAATAAATGTACCTATTCCTACTTTCACTTCGACTATCATACTTTTTTATGAAAGGGGTGTGGCGAATTTGTAAAGAGCATCAGTGTGTCGCTGTGTAAAAAAGGTTGAGAGCCGCTGCCCTAAGCCAAAATGCGTCGCATTTTGAAAGTTCCCCAAACAACCGGTTATCAGCTTGAATGTTAAATCTAGATTTCTTGTCATCTAGATTGTAATGTATAAAGTCGTTTAAATTAACATTAGTCTCTTATTGAGTGGAAGCTGTTTATGAATTTTGATTAACGATTTTTGATTACTCTAATTACTTATTTTCTTAACACTGCAAATAGTAAAGCGAAGTCCTAGTAGCTTTTAATTTTTTTATGGAATTTTAGGCAAACGTTGCTCTTTTCCATGCCACCTGATTAACAATAATAATGGCTCTATGGATACCTATAACATAGGGGATTTATGAGATAGAAAGGTAAACCAGGAAAGATATCGCCGAAAGAAAGCAATCAATGCCTGCTATAGAAATTTGCAATACTAGAGGCAAAGGACGGCGTTTTTGAAGATTCCAATATCGAATCAAAGACCTTATTGACTCAGCAGCGAAACGACTTCTTTTATGGTAGTTGTTAAAGTAGTGTTGTGCGTGTGTTGGTTTGTGTGCACGCAATGTGTCGAAATCTAATTTGATTTTCCGCAAATCTTAAAAAGGTAGCAGGTACTCGCAAAGTAACGCTTGACTTCGCTTTCGGATTACACAGTCACGAGTATATATATATATATATATATATATATATATATATATATATATATATATATATATATATATATATATATATATATATATATATATTTTTTTTTTTTTTTCACAGCCTGTACGATCCCTGCCTTATAGTATGTCCGTTCCCACTGGTGGGAAAAGACCTCCCCAATTGTAAGGAAATGGACATTTAACCCACCACACTTGTCCAATACGGATTGGCGGGGTAACCAGACTCGGAATAAATATCTGTAGACCATACATATATTTATTCCAATGCGGCGAACCCGTGACCATTGATCGCGTAGGCGGCAGCTCCGCCACTGGGGCAATTGGTTGTCATTGAAAAAATATAGGCGATAAATGACTGTAGGCGACAAATGTATACTCCCGCAAAACATCTTGTGGGAAGGGTGTGGTTAAAAATCAGACCTACAGGAGAATCCCTTTCCCTGTTAGGCTTTAAGGCTCATTAAGGCGTTAAGGCTTTAAAGGCTGAGTACTTCTACTGAATAGTTATGAATAATATAAACAAAAATAATACGTATAACTATTTTGTACACAAATTTTTGTATGTTCTTTAATATTCTGGCAAATAAAGTCAATCCATCTTGGCCAAGCGTGAAGGGCTAATATCTGTTCCTTCAGATGTGGGAACACCCGTGACGAGCAGTGGGATATACATATATGACCCTTCACGTCACACATGGAGTTGAAGTTTAAAGTTTGAGCATTTTAAATTTATGCATGTGTTACTAAGGTTAAGATTTAAACCTCTATTGTAACTCGATATCACAGTTTGTTGTCCTCTTGCATACCCTTAACGTACAACGTAATTTATGAATGATCCCTAATTGGTGTAGGGTTGCCTTCACTAGTACTTTTAACTATGACTTACCCTCGCTACATTGAAGTTAGCAACCACAGACATGTTGGGGTTACACTGTCCAGGAAGTATAATGGGCTGGTTGTTTGCAATTTCGGGCAGTACATAGCACGCTTGGTCGGAATGTTCAATTGCTCGCAAATCCGTTGAATCTATGCCTAGCAGGTTGTTTATTGTGGTATTCACTAAAGCTTCCATCATCTCGGTGGGATATGATGAAGCTCTTCCCAACTGCCATAATGATACTGAAACACAATTGGTTAATATAGTCTTTTTTAATGGAATATGACGGCAAACGAGTACGCGTGTCGCCTGATGGAAAGCAATCACTGACACCCGTAGACATATGCAACACCTTACGTATCATATTGACGTAAAAACGGAGTAAACTGCAAAATGAAAACTTATCACCAGAACCAACAAAGCTTAAGATATATCTGATCACTCAAAAACAGTTGAATTCAACACTTTATAAAATCGTTAGAGTATAAAATTGTACAAAATCTTTAGATCGTAGGGCTGTACAATTCAGACCATTCGACGCACACGGTTACTTGCCTTTATTGTCTGTGGGTTGGTTCTTACTGAAAACCAGAGCCACGTGCTTTAGTAGAGCCCCTAGTTTATGCTGAAGAAGAACCATTTTGTGATACATATTCTTTATCTACATAATTATATGTTATTGTTTGTATCACAAATAAATATTTTTCTATTTCTTTTTCTAATTCTATTACGTTTTTTATTTCTAATATTTGTATTTATAACTGAAACTTACCACTTCTCTGTACGTTGCCTAAATTTTGACAATTGTATCCAATGGCAAAGTTGTCATAGTCCGTGAGCAGGATCCAAAAGTCAATAGCTGCAATTGAAAAATAACAAAAGTAAATTTTAATATTGGGCATTTAATAGTGGCTTTAAACTCACGGTTTCGACTGATTGACTTAGTGGTGAAGGTACCTGGTGGAAGGTAAGGAACTGGGTTATTCCGTGTGGGTCAAGCGTGCTGGGGGGGGGGAGGGCGTCTATTCCTCCAGAAATGGAGAGGTTAATAGTCAGCAATGGGATATATATGAGCTGTGAAAGAAACTTACGTTCGCTCGACGTAGAAATATTGATTGCAAACTTGGCAGTTCCTTGCTCGTGCGTTGCTATGCCATTTATTGACTCATAAAAGTTGTTGTTGACCGCCTCGTTTAGTACATTGATTTGATTGTTTTCTTGCGTTAGCTGCAAAGTTGCGCAGTCACCCCTCTGCAGTGTATTGTCTGTCCTTGCGATTCCATACCACGAGCCGAGAAACTGCAACAAAGAGTCGAGAATGAAATTCAAAATCTTTATTTTTCGACGTACGAAATTACATTTCATTTGACGAATATCAAGTCCACCAATGATCAAGCTTTAGGGAACAAGTGGCAAAAGAATCCCCAGATATCTTCTTTTTTATTTATTTTTTTACCGTTTATTTTACAATGTGTGCCTGATGTCTGAAGTAGGTTTTGAAACAAAGACAATGAAAGGATATAAATAAAATTAATAACTTTTATGAATAAGAGAAGTGTGAGTATCGTTTTTTAAAAATTATTTCTTCTATATGTTGACTACTACATTGGGCACACTTTTAAAAATTTAGAGACAGTATTCTCTGCCACTTGGGGACGTAGTGACGTTGGGATGGCGTTAATCTCTTGGACATATTTCATTGTAATGATGAAATGATCGTCGGATTTGTTTAATGGAATTAATTGAGATCCCTATAGAAAAAAGTCCGAATATGGGTGAGATCCGGGGCTTATTAATTTATTAGGGAAGAAATCACGTAGAAGCTCCATGGTCCCTCTAGCAGTGTGAGGCGTCGCGCCATATTATTAGAACCATGTGCGTGAAGTGAAGGCAAAATGTTGTCTCATTATTGGCAGAAAGTAATCAGTAAGCATGCGATAACTATATATTAGACCTATAATTTATATCTGCCACTGAACACCCTATAGGTAATTCATGGATTTGCCTATTTCGGAATATAATTGAAGAAGTAGAAGAAGAAGAAGAACATTAAATTTTGTTAGTTTCTTTTTTTTAAAAAAAAAAACGACTAGCGATGTTTTTAATAACACTAGAATTCTTGTCAGCTTAATCTTAAAATCAACTTATCTACTAATGCTTGCACTAGGAAATTGTTTACGTCAATAGTCCAATGGAAGATACGAGCTCCTGATGTCAGATTGTAATATTGACCATTATCTATTATTGCTTTACTAAATGATTTCAGCTATTAAACTACGTAAAATAATTGCCAGTGTTTCAGCTATTAAGGAAGTTAGAGTTACAATGGGTCTGAATAAATTATGTTAGTTATATTTCTAACTTAACAGAGTATAAGAGTTGTGAAGGCTAGGAACCGGTCACTTTGTTTTAAAATAAGCTTTAATTGAAATTAATGAATTGAATATCTAGCTAGCTGTACTAGAAACAAGGTTAGGCTTAAGAGATAGACTTTAATAAATTTGAAATATAATTATTATATTTTTATGCCTAAATGACCCTGAGATAACCGGAGCACCTGATACGACTCGAACTAAAACAGTTTAAAAGACACTAGCAATAGATGTAAGATAGTAAAGAATCAGAAAAAAATGAATTCAAAAAACTAAATTGTCTTTTAACAAATTACTGGTTATATTGGTTATCAAATTACTGCTGTGTATTCGTAAAGTAAATTAGTTATATTGGTTAAGAAAATACTGCTGTGTATTTGTAAAGTAAATTAGTTATATTGGTTAACAAATTACTGCTATGTATTTTGCAGAGTAAAAGTATATTTTTTTCGCAGTCCGTACACGACCTGTTGATAGAAACGGGCCTCTCCATATCTGAAGTGGGGTCAGAATCCAGTATTTGTTCTAATCCAGAAATAAAACCATTGATTCCGAAAACAGACGCTTCGCCTATTAGGTTGCCTTTTATGTATTATGCCCATCAGTTGGACATTTGTTTTATTTATTTATTAAAACAATACATGACTACAACAATACAAGGTTGAATAGCCGGTGGACCCCGAGCTGGGCGATTGTCTGTATCTCGGGACTCAAACATACATTGGATTGTAAAAGAAATATTATACATAAATATTATTTTTGCAAAAAATACAAATTTATAAATATTGCATAACGTTTATATAATCCATTTTTTGAGTAAAGTATCAAGAATTCTATAAATATACAATAAATCTAGAATTAATTTTTATACAGGTTATTTAAAAGCTTGGTGAAAGGAACTATAAAATTAGAGTCTATTGAGGTTATCTTTGTCCACTTTAGGAAGATAGTGGCGGTTGTTATCTGTACAAAAGAATATTCTATATTCGCGATACGTTTCATTAGGAACAATTTTTTTATAACTAAAGCCCCACCTACACGTTATCGCGTTTTGATAAAGAGTCAAGGCCTGACTTTGTACGTGTCTGTATAATAGAGATATAATATAGAGAGTTTTGTGACTGTATCCATTTAATAAACTAATATTCAACTGTTATGACTTTTGAAAAAGGAAAGAGATAACGTTTCCGATATTTTTTTATTTCTTAAATGCCTTTAAGGTGTATCACACGAGGAACATGTGGCATGCCACGTGTACCATGTATGGGACATGTTAAACTTCACGTGATATAAATGTTATACGATTATGCGAAAAAATTGAATATTATGTGATAGTATATTAATCATCAGTCAAATCATCAAATAAACTGAGTGACGAGTCGCAAACAAACGGCTTAGTACGGAATGTGTTACATGATGAATTTTATTATCGTTGCGTAAAAATTTGTTTTTTTAATTCTTGAAAGAAGCAAATGATCACTATTCTATGCAATCAACAACGTCAATGGACATTTGCAATATTCAAGACACTGGAGATGCATTGCCTACCTTAGGGTAAAAATGTGAATAATGCAAAGAAAGAATGTAGTGCGTATTGACACACCAAATATTGTATTTAAATTTATAAAAACTTTTAATTTGAATATAAAAAACCTTTTTTGGTTATCTTACTTTTTTTAATGTTAGTCATTTTAAAATTTGTAGCAAAAAAATTCTGATTATTATTGATATAATAGAAAACAATAGAGAACATCTCGCCGTTTCGTATATATAAGTGATATTTTTCAATTAGAATAATGATATATGTCTTTATATAGAAGAATAAAATAATGTACAATAATTTGGAAGAGAGATTTGTTCGAGGAAGCCCTGATAAGATTCCGGGTTGCTGGATTGGTACGGGGCCTTAGTATTGCAAATGTCTATTGACGACGTTGGTTGCTTATTAACTCGTGACCCAATTGCATTTTCACCTTTACATTCCATAACAAAAAACAGTGAAACATTAGATCTATATCTATATGAACATTTGTAATTGTCAATTTAATCATCATGGTCAAACAGTTTTGAACATGATTGCGGATGCAAATTTGTATTAAGCTAACTTTATTTATTGATGTTTTTTTATCAGAGAAATAAAGGGATAGATAAAAGTTTATTTATATTTATAAACACACAGAAATATTTAATTCAAAATAAATATATAAACAATTTAGTATTAATGATAAAATTAACTAGACAAAAATGATACAGTCGATTTTACAAAATGCAAAAGAGGCCAAGGCTTATTCAATTTTCCGCTCAAAGCAAAAAACTGATTTTCTGCCATCATCCCGCTATCATAGACATAAAACGCTGTGACGTGGTTCGCCACCCGTCCTGATTCCCACGAGGGCGAGAAGCGACTAATGGAGAGCCGTTTCACGACGATGAATGTAGAAGGAAGGATGGGAGAAAAGATGGATGAGTGTGAAGGGAGCAAGGAAGGTGTGCCGGGATTGTAGTGGTCTTTGCCTACTTCTACGAGAAACATGCATGACGATATGTATGTATGCTTGAAACTCTCCAGTTTCCTAATCGATATAATATTAAAACCTTCAAAAATAAGTCCATACATTTCTTCAGGCAACGCTTCTGCAATGCCTGTGACACTACGGGTATTTATGAGCGGCGTACTGCCTTTCATCAGGCGACACCTCTGCTCGTTTGCCTTTCTATCCCATAAAATAAAACAATACGTTACAGTACTGAATATTGTTACAACCCTAAAACCCTATTTATAGATATTGCTTATATATACATATTATTTTGCCTTAACCTTATAACGATTGTTAAAATTGTAACCACAAGCAAGATCCTAATAGAGAAGTTATTTCAATATATCACCGGCGGCAAATAAGGACAACTTAAAAGTCCATGTGTTAAGTTACCTGACAGATGTTAAGTACCTGACAGATTAAATTATATCATTTGTGTGAAATCACTAGTTCGTTAAATATCTATCAACATTCGACTTGTATGGAAAGAGACAAATCAAAACAAGTTTTAACTTTACTGTATTATTTTCAATATAAATTTTTAATGTCAGGCTTCCTTTAATGTTTATTTCAATGAAAATAAGTGTACATTTCCGTCTTGGGTGATGAAATAGGATATTTTATAACAGTAGTAATTAAGTTTCTAATAAATTCTTTATTCTTGATGATTATTTAACGGTTTTATTTAGTTTGATTCCGTATTTGTTTCAGCTCGTGCGACGCCATTTTTAATTACTTCTACTAAATCACGCGACAATACAACATACATACATATCGTCACGCCTGTTTCCCGTAGGGCTAGGCAGAGACCACATACCTCCATATGCTACGATCACGGCATACTTTCCTTGTTTCATCCATACATCACTCTCCTCACGCAAGCCCGATGGTTAAAGGCACTCTTGACCTGGCCTTTCTTAAAAACTTCTCTTAATATTTGGACAAGGTATGTTTTTCGTGGTCTTTGCCTGCCGACCCTTCCATCCACTTCTGCAACGTAAATTTCTTTTGCCAGTCGTCTTTTATCCATCCTCTCTATGTACCCAAACCGTCTAAACATCCCTTTCTCAACTTTTGTCACGACACCTTCTTTTACTCCAAATCACTCTCTTATATTTTTATTTCTTATTATACTGCGCAAAATTACTTAACACATACTTAATGCTCTCATTTCCACCACATTCAATCTGCTTTCATGACTCTTCTGTAAAACTCATTATTTTCACTACCACACATCAGAGTTGGAATAAGGACTCCCCGATGAACCGCCAGTCGGGCTGTTTCAGACACATTCTAACCTTTCATAAAAGAGTGCAGGGCTCCATTAACCAGCTTTCACTTGCCTTTCAATGTTACCTTCACATTTTCCATCTTTTGTAAATAATGACTCCAAATATACACACTCATTCACTTGATCATCAACCTTTTCTCCTGCAATCAGCACCTCACACTGTATCGTAGTGTCTTCCCTTTAAAAAACAATCACTTTCGTCTTATTAACATTCATCTTCATTCTTTTCCTTTCTAAAGCTCCATGCATTATATTCATCATCTGCAACTCTCTTTCCGACGAAGCCAGCAAAACAATACCATATTATGATTATTTCGACTTGGTATCGATGATCTTTACCGATCGCCTTACAGAAGTAGGCAGTGAAACTTTTCTACTGATACTAGTAACCTTCTGGTCTTTCCATTTCTGGAGGATTGGAATTCAAACGATCATGTTTATCCAAGAGGGTTAGTTGGGACTGTATATACAATTATTTCTCAGTGGGCGTCGCGTAACTTGAGTATGAGAGAAAACATCAAGAGACAAGTAACAGTGTAGCAATATGTGATCCCCAGTTTCAAATATGGGGGTTACCGTAAACCTCTCAACTGTAAGGGAGGACGACATTAAACAGGAGTTCGAAGAAGACGGGGTTAATTTGCCAATTTATTAATGAAAATATATGTACATAATAGCCGAAAGACCAGCCCATAGATAATACTAGCGTTATACATTTATGCAACGGTTTCATATCGTTTCTTATTTAGTTTACTTCGATCGGAAAAATAAATTAATATTTGAGTTTACTTTTCTTTTGTAATAACCGTAAATGCGGTATCATCATGCACTACGATAATGCGAGCTCTTACACGAAAGACAGACAAACACATTTTCGAAGGTGAAAAACATAGAATGTATGAAATATTACGCGCACAATTCCAACTTGGCACCTTATACTTCAATTTGTTTCAAAAATTAAAATGAATTACGGCGGGTAACGATTTTCATTATTAGAATATGTCGAAGAGTATTACAAACATGTTGAATCTGTCGAAGAGTATTATAAATATTTTCAAAATTGGTTTATTCATATGATAAAGATACAATAAATTTAATTTTAACCATTCATAGTATTATGTTTTTCACATTTATACCGGAAATTTTATGTAAGCCCTTCGTTATTTATATGTTATAATCTTATCACATATGATAGCATGTTTTTACCTTGTGTAATAAATTGTTTATTAATTTATATTAAATAGCGCGAAAGAGTTTTTTTTATGGGGTAGAAGGGCAAACGAGCAAGTGTGTCGCTTGATGGAAAGCAATCAACGCCGCCCATAGACAACCGCGACACCGCAGGAGTCGCGGAAGCGTTGCCGACCTTTTAGGTATGTGTAGGCTTGTTTTTTGAAGGTGCCAATGTCGTATCGGTTCGGAAAGACCGCCGAAGGTAGTTGGTTCCACAGAGTGGTGGTTCGTGGAAAGAAGTTTCGAGAGAAACGTACCGTAGAGCTACTATACTGTAGAGTTACTATTATTTGTGTCTTGTTAAACTGGAAAAATAATTCTATGGTATACTTAGATTAAAAAGAAGACTAGTAACGTTTTGATATTTACTAGAATTTTAATACCAACTAAGATAAATAGCCTAGAAAACACACGATTACGCCCTTTTACATCCAATGGGATATTATAAGTTTATGATATACAGGCAGTCCTCGTACTTACGGCTTGTTAGGTTCTCGAAATACGTGACGTAAATCGAAACGACGTAAGTCGAGACATATTTCTTCATATGTTTATATGTAAAACTTAAGGGTTAGGTAGGTTATTCACACGGACTCAATATTAAAAAAAAACACTGCATTTATAACAAAGGATATATGTACATACATACTGTATTATCAAAATTAAGTTCTTAAAATAATTATATATGTACGTATACCTCGCGACAAGTGAATTTTCCTATGCCGGAAATCGAAACAATTGACGTATGCTTGAGAAATAGTGTCAAAACATTGTTCGACGTAACTTGAAACGACGTAAGTCGAGGACTGCCTGTATTATATGGAAAATGCTTACGCGTGTCAAGTTGAAATTTTGCTCCAAGGCTATATTGGGATTGCACTGTCCAAACTGTACCAGTTGTCCACTACTTAAACTAACAAGTCCTAGGAGGCTAACGACTAAAACTATGTGATTTTTCATTGCGAGATCATTATTCCTTAAAAACACTGCACTTAATATAAATACAAAAAGGAAATGGAGATATATTTCATAAAATATTACATTTATACGAAATCTTATCAATTGATTTATCAACGAACAGAATTATTCGTTAATCGCAAAGGGATCGTACGACAAAGGAATGTATAAGCATTAACTATCGTTAAAACAATGTGAAGATTTGTTTGTTTGTCACTATTCAAAATTTTGGTATCGATATAGATAGACGCATCTGTGATAGATCAATCATTTATAGATAACGTAGATATTATGTACGTATGTAGAGAAATCGCATCTGGTAGCAACATAAATATTTTTAAATTTTGAGCATGGAATTGTGCAATTATTAAGTAAGTGTAGTTCCCGTGTATGAACATAATTAACATTATGTGGACAGTCAAAAGTTTTACTTAGCTAAGATCCACGACAAGCAAAACAATAACAGAAAACTAGTAATGTGTTTTTTTCTGCTGGATGAAGTGGATTTATTTGGAACTTAAACCAAAAACTTACCGAAAATCGGCTATTAATTCTTCACCCACCAACCACTATACATAACACCAAATACACATTAACACTTTTCCATCTTGTAAACGACACGTTTTCGCCCCAACACGAGGCAGCTTCAGGTATAGTAGACTCTATGGAAGACAACCGAAAAGTCTGTTATTATTTTGCTTGTTGCGGATCTTAGCTAAGTAAAATTTTTGATTGTCCACATAGTGATGGATTTCCGCAAAGTAACGCCTAACTCCATTAATAATAATTAATATTTTCTCATGGGTGTAAATACCAATAGATAGGCAGCAGAGTTTATTTGAGTGATATTTTTTTATGGGATAGGAGGGCAAGCGTGTCGTCTGATGCTTTCAATCAGACATCATAGATTCGCAACACCATAAGTATTGCGCGGTAAAAAGTACCACGTGTCCATAATCTACTTATTCTTGACTGGACGTCCATCACCATCACGTCGATTTAGTCGCAGTTTTCTGTCACGAACTGTACAAATATGGAACAATTTATCACCTGCGGTGTACGTATACGACATAGAGGCATTTAAAAAAATAGCTTATGTTTTTTTATGGGATAGGAAGGCAAACGAGCAGACGTGTCACCTGATGGAAAGCAACCAACGCTGCCCATGGTCATGTGCAGTGCCGTAGGCAGTGCAGAAGCGTTGCCGGCCTTTAAGGAAGTGTTATTATGGGAGGGGGGGTTTAATCTCCGGAATTCGACGGCTTCTACCACTTACACGCGGTTTTCTGCGAGTGCGGTCTTTCCACGGGCGAGTCGGCCCATTCATACTACAGACAAATAATATTCCATTCTTGACAATTATTCGTCTGCAGCGTGTTGACTAAAGATACGGCAATGGAATGAATCATCATCATCATATGGTCCTACGTCCCCGAGGTGGGGCAGGGTTCCACAGTGCTTCTCGTGGTCCCGTAAACGAAATAGCGCTCGCGATACCAGAGCGTTTAGGTCATTGCTGGTTGTTCCTCACCATTGCTCAACTGCGTTTCGTGGTAGCTTTAAATACACCGCAACCAAATGTTGGAACAACTTGCCACCACCTCATTTGTCCACCACTTCATTGCATACAATAAACATATTTAAAAAAAAATACAAAAATCTAATTTTAAGTAGTCAAGAACTTGTTCTTTTGGATGCGGTGAATTTTAGTACATGACTCAGTTGTTTTTTAATTCTATTGTACTGTATGTGTATTTATGTGTATGTGTATATGAATATGAGTAGTTATATATATGTATGTATGTGTATGTACGAGTGTGTCGGTATGAATGTCGTCACTGTGGTCCGCGATCTGACAACGTTGGTTCTTGCTGAAAACCAGCGCCACCTAGCCCAATCTTCGGCTACACGCATCTAGTTTCTAGCAGTCGCTTTGCGCAGATCATCGCTCCATTTAGCAGGGGGGCGTCCCACACTACGTTTGCTTAGTCGCGGTTTCCACTCCAGCACTCGTCTACTCCAATGATTGTGTGAAAACCAGCGCCAGCGTAAATTAATAAAAGATAAGAGCGACGAAAGGTTGCAAAGGTTGTATAGTGTTGGTTCGTCGCTACATTAGACAAGCAGTGATTTATTAAAAATAATAAATACTGTTTCGTGGAAATTATCTGATGGAAGAATCTAGACCGCGAACGTTGACTTGAAGACGATATGAAACTCTTATCTCGCTATAGTTCGTTCGTCGCCATTTTGTGCTGTCCAATGTCTATTGCTTTTTGGTAGCGCTCGAGTTATAGCATTTCTTCCGTAACGACGATGACCGTCCACTTGGTATTTGATCATTTCTTGTTATCAATGGTTCGTCCATAACGCTGACTATAAATTATTTTTAATCCCTTAACTGATAAGGTCAATATTAAAATTTATCAAAGCTGAAAATTCTTTTTTTTTTACAGATATAGATACAGATTTTACAGATATATTTTATAAGCTATTTTAATTATAGCAAATCCAAAGATATTTTAAAGATTTATTTCTTGCGTCTAATATAGAATGATGATGATGATTCAACCATCAATATTATCCCATTAAGTGAAATGAATTGGTGTAATATTATATTTAAAATCTACAAGCACATATTAAAAGAAAAGAAAAATTTAATTCCCACAATCTGGCTGAATAGTCAACCAAAACTTCTTTCCACGTGTCTTTTCCTTGTGGAACCAGTTACCTCCAGCGATGTTTCCAAACCGATATGACAATGGAACCTTCCAAAAAAACAAGCCTACACTTTTCTTAAAGGTCGGCAACTTTTCATCAATGCCTATGGCACTGCGAACGTATATGGGCCTTGTTGATTGTTTTCCATCATGTGACACGTCTACTCGTTTGCCTTCCTACCCCAAAAAAAAGGCTAATATTTTTTTATAGTTAATAGTCTTTGTTATTCCTTTACTTATGAACATTTTTACCATAAATTCGTTTGGTAAATGTATGTATCCTCTTAATTGTAGTTTTTATATTCCCAACGCATACTTAGGCACCCCAAAAAGATGAATATTTATTACCGTACTTTTTACTAATATTGCTAATTCTTCAAATATTCCTTAAATGAATTAATAAAAAAACAACGTCTAGTAGAAAAATTAGTATAATTATGAAATAAATCAGACAGATGCGTATCTGTTTGGTTTATATTTATTATATATTTAATCATTAAAATAATACATATATGCAGCGATATATCTATATTTATTTTTATTAAAATTTTTTGCATAAAATGCACAACAAGCAGACTGAATGCCATTGGGGATTCTCTGTCAGCAACTTGCGGGTGAAACTGAGAAAATTAGTTTGGAAGTCATGCACCTTGTACTAAAAAAAATTAAAAACTAATCGTATAAAATTAAACACATATGTATATATACACACATAAAAACACACTTACGAACATATCCATACATATATACATACTTATATTAAAACAATTGAACAAAAGATTATTTAAAATAATACTATATGAATGGCATTATTTATAATACTAAGGACTTTTTTGCTTTAAAAGATCGATCGAATAGAATATTTAATAGATAAATCTATTATAATTTTAATGACAAAATAAAAGTTTAGTTATGTATTTAGATCTTTGTGTATGTAATAATTAGTGAAATTTGTACGCCATAAGTGGCAATGTAATGGAGCTTTTATACGTCTTTTTTCATCTTGTTATTATATACCTCACATTAAAATAAAACAAATGCAAATAAAGAATTATTATTATTAAACAAGCACACGAGAAAAAAAATGAAAAACTAAATATTCCCCTTGCAGCAAGTACTCTCATCCTTATGAACAGGACAGGACATAAAAAAATGTCGGAATTTGAGTTTAAAACGAATTTGTTTGAGGCTTTTTTGATGTCAAGAGAATTGTCATTTCAGAGGTCACATATATAACCTGCATTCACCCGGATTTAAATTATATCATTGATTAGGTTAAAAATTAGTTAATTTTCTGTGTAGCTCAAATTTATCTGTAAAAACAATGAGCGAATATTTACCGGCGATAAGATAAGTTATTGTAATTAAAATACTAAGCTTTGGATAAATGTAGGAAATGTTTGCGAAGACTATAATTAGGCAGATGGTCCATCTGATTACAAGTTGTCTATAAATAGATATTTTGTCTCACTTGTGAGGTCCAGTTTACTTGTTTAATTATTTAATTAATACAGCTGAAAAAGTGCTGGAATTTCCCCTCTTACAGTGCCAAAACGTGGATCCTGACAGTCTTTCTGCTCCACAAGATCAAACTCGTTCAGAGTCAAAGTTCAGACTGGGCTATGTACGTATGTTCTTTGATCGAATTGTTTTAGAATAAAGAAATCATCCGGAGAAAAAAATCACTGATATAGACCTTCGAGCTCGCGTGAGTGAAAGGCAATGGGCTGAATTGAACCGAAAATTGTGGCGAAGTCAAGTGTCAGTAGACCACGTCTTGTCAAACGCAATGCAGAAAGCGTATCAGCTACATATATGAAACTGAGATCCTCTCGATGCTCAATATTGGTCATAGATTGGGGGAGACGCTAAACATTTGGTGGCAAATTATATCAATGACATTCCTTTACATCTTTGAACTAACCTTACTTTCTTTAAATCTTAAAAGGAACGAACTTTTCATTCTTTATTCCATTGAAGTGTATAAGGATTTGTCTGTGACATACACTTCCTATTTCTCATAGATTCTCCTTTCTCCCTCACAGACTGGTATCATATATATACCTTATTCAAAGTGATTTATTCTTGACTAACTAAAGCAAAAAATCAATATCAGATAAATAAAGAGTATCTAGGACACAAAAACGTTTGGGGACCTGGTTTATATTTATTTATAACATGGAATATAAAAAATAGATTTAATTCAGAACCGAAAAACGGTAAGGAGGCTACGGTCAAAAAAGTTTGAGAGCCTCTGTTTTAGTAGATTAGTAACATAATGATGTAAGTAATTATGGAACTATATCAACTATCTGTTACCTTTAATTACTCATTGTAATGATACATTGTTGCAGGGACTAGATAACTCATATAACATAAATATTTACAATTCTTTATTTGAAATTGTCCTACATTTGAACTTATTTCAGCTGATGTTTCAATGACATTTAGACTTGACTCTTTTAGGTTTCTTATTTTACTAACTGGCTTAGAGAACTATGTTCTACCCTTTCCAGAATATATAATTCAATGAGTTTGATTTTTTAATTATTGATAAATTTTACAACCTCAGCGTCAACAATCGGGTAAGATATTTTGTGAAGTTTATTATTTATAATGTTAATCAACTCGTGGTAAATATGTATTTTTTTTTATATTTTCACGCCTATCCCCCGCAGGGGTTGGCAGAGAACACAGAGCTACATCCGCTGCGATTCATCGCAGCGAAACGGCTCGTCATTGGTCGCTTTTCGCCCTCGTGAGAATCAGGACGTGACGGGTGGCGAACCACGTCGCCGTCATATTTCGACAAATTAGGTATATTAAATTCGTCTTTAGTGAATCCCACAAGCCGCATGGGAGGATGGAGGTCAGCCCCAGCAGAGCCCTGCATGCTGAGGTAAGGCACCATAGTACCCGGAGGAGCCCGACCCCGAGACGATCGGCACGCTTACGACTAGGCACGCATCCATTGGCACGGCAGACCGTGGCTTGGCGGAGAGGAAGGGAAAGGATAGAGAAGAAAGGAAGGGGCAGGAAAGGAAAATGTGGATTGGGGGGGTTACCAGACTCGGAATAAACATTTAAAAATCCATATAAATATTTATTCCAATGCGGGAATCGAACCCGCGACCATTGACTCCGCGGGCGGAGGGCCCCGCCACTGAGCCAATCGGTCGTCGTAAATATGTATTATAATGAAATATACGTAATGA
This sequence comes from Baronia brevicornis, assembly GCA_031353405.1. NCBI lineage: Eukaryota > Metazoa > Arthropoda > Insecta > Lepidoptera > Papilionidae > Baronia > Baronia brevicornis. The sequence goes on from JASFAT010003952.1 coordinate 161,209, forward strand.
TTGTATAAAAAAAGTTGGTTATGAATTTCGCCAATTCGTAGCCCCAGTGTTTTCATAGTTTCAATGGGCAAATTACCGTATAATTAAAAAAAAAAAGAGAATCGTCATAGGACGCTTGGTAGATGTGAAACATCGGCTCGGTCTCTACCATATGCTTACGGCCACATGTAAATGACCCTGTATAGAGTCGAGTGGAGGGCTGCGTAGCCTTAATCGAAACGACGTCTCAGTCTACTATTTCACTTCCATACCCTTTTCAATACCATTTCAATACCATAAAAACAAAAGCCCACAGAGTACACGTAATATTATAATTGTATTTTTTGCAAAGAGCTGGCGATAGGATATCATGTAATTAAATTATATCATCAATATTTAATGTTACAAGGTTTTTCGAAATTATATTTTGAATAGTTAAGATTTAATCATGTAATCTCAAAGGAGAATCAACCGTTTGGGCTAATCATCGTAGGTAGGTGTTGTGAAATTAAAACAAATTTGATAAAAAAGTAAAGTGCATTGCGAATAATTATTTATATCATTTTAATTTACATAATATGGAAGGTCAGCGGCCTGTTTATTGGTTTGTGGAAAAAATATTTCTTACTCGCCGCAATCTCCGTGATAACGGTGAACTTTAATTGTAAATTATCTTAAAACGTAAAAAAAAAACATTTGTTTTGGAAAATTTCTATCCTCAATGTTAATTTAATCATTTTTAAGAACAGCTTCTACAAATCCGATTAGAGGTCCCAGGTGTGCTTCATGGGGGAGTTATTGGTGGTCGCCATATTCAGTATGGACTTGAACTCTGCAGAGCAAGATCACTCACACCGGCAACGCTGAAATTTTTTTTGTTTTTTTTTTATGGGATAGAATCATTACATATAATGACACATTTGTTACCAGTATGTGTTACTTAGGTCTACGTACGTTTCTGATGACTACATCATCGTAGTTTAACGTTCGTCGAGTTAGACAATTGGGATAACATAGTGTGATGGTGCGAACTTGCGTCCCTTTTATTACTTGATTCTCATTTACCGCTTTTACTATAGGGAGTGCTTGTTTGGAATACTTCTTACCGCCGAATTCCATAACCGCACAACTCACCGTAAAGAAAAGTTGCATCCCCACCATCTGGATGAGTGGCGATCCACTACGGTGCACTTCTCTCGAAACTTTTTTCCACGAACCAACTACCTTTTCGGCGGTCTTTCGAACCGATGCAATATTGGCACCTTAAAAAACAAGCCTACACATACCTAAAAGGCCCGCTTGCTCGTTTGCCCTCCTATGCCATAGAAAAAAAATATATGAAACTCTGTATAATTCACTCCAACTCATGCTCTCGCAGACAAACTCCTGTAGATGTACATATATGTATACCTGTTTTTTACTGTCGCCTTTGCGTCTCATCTAGTTTCAAATCACAACTGTGCGAAAGAAGTTTTCACTTAAAAAAAAAAACAATTATGTAAATATATGATAGTGTTCTTTTTAATAGCTATTAAGTAAATAAGAAGTGCATAGATAGAGTCTTAATAGCGCATATAAGTAATGTCTACTATCTACATAGGTTTTAGTTATCATAAATTTATAATTATCAATTTAATGTTAGAGTGATTCATAATCAGTAATCGAGTGGCAAATTTTTAATTTTCTTTAAAAATGGTTTGGTCTTTTGGTTACTACATTCTAATTTATGGAATAGAAACACATACCAGTATGCGTGTCGCCTCATGGATAGAAACTGCAACAACGCTGCTTTAGACATCTGCAATATCAGAGACATTCAAGAACCATTGCCGACCTGTAAGAAATAAACTTCATTCCATGCAACACCACTCTATGGAACTGTAGCATACCTGCCGTTCTGCTTATGGCGATAAACGAGATCTTTAGGGGGCTTCTTCAAATAAAATTCTTCCAAATGATATTAATTTATTTTTCTTGTTTCAATGCATATGTACATTTATATTATAACTCACACTTTATTATCACTTTATAAATATTATTTATTTGTCCAATGAAAAGCGATATGTTACATTCGAGACGTCACTCGATCGAATGCTTTTGTTTTAATAGAAAACAATTTATTTCTTTTTTATTTCAAATTTAAAATGACGAATTTAATAAGAAATAATAGAAAAAGTTTTATTGCATTAGTGATACATTTATCAATGTATCACTACAGACACTACAGACGACCGATGGCTCAGTGGCGCGGCCCTCCGCCCACGGAGTCAATGGTCGCGGGTTCGATTCCCATATCTGAATAAATATATATATATATGGATTTATAAATATTTATTTCGAGTCTGGTAACCCATAAATCCAATAAATAAATCCGTATTTCCTTTCATGCCCTTTCCTTTCTTCTTTATCCTTTCCCTTCCTCTCCGCCAATCTACGGTCTGCCGTGCCAATGGATGCATGGCTAGGGGCGAGCCTAGTCACAAGCGTGCCGACTGTCCCGGGATCGGACTCCCCCGGGTACTATGGTGCCTTACCTCAGCATGTAGGGCTCTGCTGAGGCTGACCTCCATCCTCCCTTGCGACTCGTGGGATTCTTTAAGATGATTTTAATATACCTAATTTGTTGAAAAATGACGGCGACGTGGTTCGCCACCTGTCACGTCCTGATTTTCATGAGGGCGAAAAGCGACCAAGCGAGAGCCGTTTCGCTGCGATGAATGATAGCGGATGGAGCTCTGTGGTCTCTGCCAACCACTGCGGAGGATAGGCGTGAATTTATAAAAAAAAATATCACTACAGAACCTTCAGTGGTATTTCCGAACCGATACGACATTGGCACCTTCAAAAACCAATCCTACTCTTAATTCAAAAGCCGGCAACGCATGAGCGGCGTTGGGCACTATTCCATTTAAAAATGCGTAGGCTCATCTTTTAAAGGTCTCCATGACATAGTGTTTCAGAAATATAGCTGCATGTAACTGGTTCTATAGTGGTCCTGCGTCAATTTGTTAGGACCAGCCTGGTATTATAATTTTTCTAATATTATGATAATTGTTAACTAACCAAGCCTTTTCCTGGGTGACTATGGGGTTGTGAATATAACATATTTTCTACTCCAGCGGTTATCGGAATCTACTTCAAAAAAAGAAAGTTATCTTTCGGACTCATAAGTATTCAGATGCAGCTGTCCGCTTTAAATGCCATCATCGTGCTGGCAGTTATAAAAATCAATGTTTTATTTCTTTAGTGTTTTTTTTTATATGATTAAGGTAATCATCGGACTTTTCCCGCCAAGATATATCAGTGATGTAGTGTTTTTAATCATTTTTATAATAAGATTATATTATATAAAATTATACAATTTAGTTCGACTAAGGCGTATAAATGAAGTGATATGAAATGAATGGGTGCATCGTGACTTTTTAAGTTGACTGAAAAAGTCCTCAGAAGGTTTTGTTAGAATAGCCACCATTTTATCAAGACGTAACCTGACAAGCTGACTACGCATTTCAAGAGATTTGATATTGTTCCATTTTACTTGACACTGGCATAATAGTTTTAACTACTTGCCGTCAAAGAAAAGAAAAGAAAAGAAAAATGTATTCAACAAAACATAAAGTATTAATTTCGCTTTCTTAACGTTGTGGGATTTATTGCCGGAATCAGGTTAAATATTTTTATGACCTACAAATATTTAGCGAGTCACCCAGACTCGCTAAATATTTGTAGGTTTGGTGTAATATTTGTAGTTTGTATTTGTCATTGTTGAGGTGGATTACGAGAGGTGTTTTGTTTTTTAAAGTTTCATATTTCTTGTTTTCTTCTGGTTGTATTTTATATTAAGTTTCCTATTAAGTTTTCAAAGTTGAAGAAGAAGACAACACACATCTTTTGTTTATGTTATGTTATATAATATTATGTTAGAGATTTTAACCGTTGGGTTAGTAATAAGTGTATTAAGAAGTTCAAACCGTAGCGATAACTTTTAAGTTAATACAATATTATCGTACAACGTACGTGACAATCATCTCGTGGGTGGTGGATTCACGAAACGTACGCGACCCCTGACCCGGGAAGGGTATAAATTAGATGATGATAGATTATTTCGATGCAGTATTTGCAAGACAGCGGTGCGGTGAACTCTTTGAGCTTTAAACTCGACAATGCTGCGTTATCTGGTATTCGTCTTCGTTGCGGTTGCTTCCGCTGACGTCATCGGTGATGGACCATGCCCTGAAGCGAAGGTGGTGGAAAATTTTGACTTCAGTGCTGTAAGTATCTTCGTCTGCAATTAATAAATAGAACGTAATTATTATAGAACTCACAAATTTTAAAGTAATACATATTCAAGGAATATAGTTCTTAAACAATGATTAGTATATATGAAAAATTCGACATAAAAAAGTAAAAACGAAAGGGATATAAATAATATAGTTTATATAAAAACGAATCTTTGTATGTATTTATTTAATCTACCATTAATTTAAAAAAACGGGTTCAGTCCCGAAGAGCTGGTATAAAATCTTGGCAGTTAGTATATTTAATTGCCAGAGCTCGATAAAATTAATATATTATTATATATAATGTATACAAGGTGAAATCTACTTAAGATTATGAAAAATTTCAATCAATTTAAATATTTACTGTCTTTCTCTTTCCATCACACACGCGCGCACACACACACACACACAACGCACATACACACGCAAAATTACTGTAATAATATTGAGGGTTTAAGTTTACATTTTCATGTAGTGGTATTATATACATCATTTTAATCCTAATCATTACGCGGTTAGATTTTTGTAATTTAGCAAAATTGTATTTAGATACATACATATATACAAAACCGACTGCAAGTAAGCATTGAAATAGGAGAATTATTAAAATGTATTTTTTTTTAAATATTTTAACTATTTATTAACGTAATTGATAATATTGAAAAAAAAGCAGAATATAATATTTTAAAAGTACTATATATTTTTTAATTTTTTAATCATTTTTAAATGTGTGTGGCCGTGACTTGTGGATTAGACCTGGAAGTTGGTCAGACCACACGCTGATTAGTGACTAAAAAAACAAAGGGTCTAGCAGGGAAAGGTTGTGTCAGCGGCCCCAGAAAGATATGTTTAGATATATAGATAGATAGATATTTTCTTTATTGTACATCAAAAACAAAGTTATACAATTATTGATTGTAATATTTATATACAAATGGCGGTCTTTTTAAAACAACTTGTAACATTGGTAAGGTATAGAACTGCCCGATGCAAATTACGGAAGTTTAATATAAATAGATTAATTTAGATAAAACAGTACGTAACTTGTGTTCCCTTTGTATTTCCTTGATTGTTTGAATTAATTGTCTAGTCATAAAATTATTGTAATGTATAAAGTATTCGGTTTAATATTTGAAATGTGAATTCATTTATGCTATGGCTGTAGACCACTACAAGTACTAAGGCAATGAAAGTGTGTTGTCTACCTTAGAGTAAGGTTATGAATGAAGGGAGTGGATGGAGTATAATTATCAAAGGGGGAGAAGCAAATAAAGAAGAGGGAAATGAATTGAAACTCCAAATCTTTGTATTCGCGATATGAAACAATTGGCGCCGATTTATATCGCGGGTGCGGTTCTTCCCCGAGCTGATTAATTTCTCGGTAATGAAACCATTGTGCGATTCTGTTCGTTGGATGAATCACGTGGAACAGATGGATGTTGCCAAAGCATTTAGGATGGTGACTAAAGGACTCCAGCAGGAAAAACCACGCGGAAGATTAAAGAAGAGGTGGAACGTCTGCATAGAAGAGGACACGGTGGCAATGGGAAGACCTAGGCAAACGAAGTTGTGTTTCCAAGAATACGCATATTTGGGGAAGAATTGTGGAGGAGGTCTAATTTATTCATTCTGGGTTATAGTGCCAATTTCAGAGGGAATAGTGGTACTTATAGGGTCTAACTGTCTCATTCGTGCTCTACCATGACCATTTCATTATTAAAGAGCGGTAATATAACTATGATTTATTTGTTATCGTTGATGTCGATGGATTATGATGCTTATTTAACACTAGATCGTCCACAAGCTTGTTCACCTGATCTACTATAAAAAAATATATTGTGATTTTTGTTACTTAATTAGCATATTGATTTTATATATATAGTAAATTTGTTTTGTTTCAGTTCGCAGGGACTTGGTACGAAATTGCCAAATTCCCCAATATCGGTGAAGATGGTCGCAGGGGCAAATGCACCACGGCTGAGTACACCGTCGAAGGAGACAGGGGTAAAGTGAAAAACTCACATGTTATTAACGGTGTGAAGTCATCCATCGGCGGTGGCATCAAATTGACGGAAACAGGAGATATTATGATCACCTACAATTTCGGACGTAAGTATTTATACTAAAATATTTCAAAATTTTATGTATGCATTTTCTTTATTTCATTTCTTAACACATTGGAAACTCCTGCAACGGGATTTACAAAAAAGAACAGATTTGTTGCAATTACTACAATATATTTCATCAAAAATGCTCAAAAAACTGAAAATTTTTATAGTAGCTGATGTTATAACCATATTTAAAAAGAATAATTAATCTTACTAGAGTATTTGTTATATCTATATCTGTCTAATTCTTCAGTAAAATTTGAAAAATAAAAAAAAATCACTAATACAAATATTAGTTCTTATAATATTAACATTCTTTCACTAATTATTTTGTAAATATTTATTATTAATTATATTCACTGAAAAATTAATATAATAATGTACATTATTAATAGTAAATAATTTAATAAGAATGCAAATATTATTATTATTATTTCGTTATTTATTTTCTAATGTAAATATTAATTGGGAGTTATATTTGGTGAATTATTAATAACACAAATATTGATTACTACTTACATTCATAAAGTAATTACTAATCTAAATATTGATAAGTAATTATATTCAATGAATAATTATTATAATAATATACATGTAAATAAGTAATTACATTTGCTTGGCGTGGTGTTATATTTGCTTTATTTTGAAACAAACATTTGTCCAGAGTTGATTTACAAAAAATATCTAGTCAGTGAATAAAATTATGTGTATTAGTAATAATTCATATTAAAACTAATGACAGTCAGAATGAGTTTTAAATGATAAAATAATATATAAGATTTTACTATTGATTGTTGTGTCGGTTGCGAGAAATGATATTACATTAAAAATTACGTGTAGGTTAAACTGCATAGGAATAACGTTTTAAAATTATTTCTCAATTCTAAATAGTTCAATAAACTTATAATATCAGATAAAGCAAATATATATATATATATATATATATATATATATATATATATATATATATATATATATATATATATATATATATATATATATATATATATATATATATATATATATATATATATATATATATATATATATATATATATATATATATATATATATATATATATATATATATATATATATATATATATATCTCAGATGGAATAAATTAATCATTAAATTGTTAAAATATTTTAAATATGCACCTTGATTAATTATTTAATTAAAAAAAGGTGTTTTATACTAATTTTACAAGACGCGGTATCTACTCTAGCACTCGTATTTTCTTCTGAAAAACGTTACCAGCTATTTAAACCATTGCAGTTTACAATAACAATCAATATATAACAAGCAACAGTGGCAGAGCCACGCTTCAGACGGATACTTTGTCAAGAATGGCAGAATATTTGTCTGTAGCATGAATGAACTGGCTCGCCCGGCGAAGTACCACACGTCTGCTGAAAACGTCTGAGTGGTAGCTCATCTACCGCGCTTCGTACGGTGAACATCCGAGTTCCGGAGGCCCAAAACCGTCCCTTTCGCATTCCCAATCCCATAATGTCACTATCCTTAAAGGTCGGCAAGGCACTGCCTATGGCGCTGCGGAAGTCTATGGGCGGCGTTGATTGGTTTTCATCAGGTGACATGCCTGCTCGTTTGCCTTCCTATCACATAAAAAAAAACAGCTAAACATAAAAAATAAAAAAAGCAGCAAGCAGCAAAAAGTTAAGTGATTTTTGTTATTGTAATGTTTATGTAATATGTGTTTTAAACTTTTATATGTTTCAGCTCACGTTAAAAACTCATACTTGAAGATTCTCAACACAGATTACAAAAACTACGCCATCGGATACAGTTGCAAGTTCTTCGAGAAGAACAACAACCACCAAGGTAATTTTGAATTGGTATCATTGCAACTATTATTGAAATAATTATTCCTTATATTTGAGGTTTGTGATGGCACACAATATTATATTGTGTGACTTCACTCCAAACCTCACTTTTTTAACAGTCCATATACATATATATATATATATATATATATATATATATATATATATATATATATATATATATATATATATATATATATATATATATATATATATATATATATATATATATATATATATATATATATATATATATATATATATATATATATATATATATATATATATATATATATATATATATATATATATATATATATGTACGTCTCGCTCTTTCTGTCTAATGTCTCTCTCTGTCATAGTAGTCGTAACAGTGAGAAAATATTGAGTCACGTAAATAGAGTTAATCAAGTTTCATCCCCACCATCTGGATGAGTTGCGATCGAGTACGGTGCGTTTTTCTAGAAACTTCTTTTCACGCACCACTACCCGTGGAACCAGCTATCTACAACTATGTTTCCGAACCGATACGACATTGGAACCTACAAAAAACAAGCCTACACTTTTCTTAAAGGCTGGCAACGCTTCTGCAATGCTTATAGCACTGTGGTTGTCTATGGATGGCGTTTGCCATCCATTCCATAAAAAAATAGATAGGCACAAGTCATTTATCAAAATTTTTTAATCCTATTAAAAATTATTGATAAATGACTTGAAGAGGAGAGAAAAATAATCACGTTTTATTTAACGTGTTTATCACACGATATGTGTGCGTGTGTACACGTATATTTATCACAATGTACGCGTGCAAGAATATAGTGTGAAGATAAGGGAAACTGTCAAAATCTACATATATGTACACATATGTACATACATATATGCGAAGAAAAACTTTGTACTCCTTTTTAAGCATGTTGTGCACTGAGTGTGAGGTGTGACATAGTTAATGTTCACACGGAGAAGTTATGCGGAAAAATAAGAATAAAATATAATAATAATAAAATATAATTAAAAAATAAAACTAAATTAATTGCGGTCGAATTTCGAACACTTGGCAACTAGTACAGCGGTTGTCAAACTTTTTTACTCGGCGCACTAATATATTTACTATTTACAAATTTGCGACAACCTTACATACTTACATGCAAAATTTTTCATAGTTGAAGTGAAGGTACATTTATCAAATTATACATTATTAATCTATTAAATGTATTTTTTATTGCGTATGAAGATAACATACAAATACATAAAGTAAAAAATAAATCCAAATATGGATGATGATTACAAATCTTGCGATGCACTTGACAAGGGCTTTTTTCTTTTTTAACAACCCATATATGTCCCACTGCTGAGCACGGGCCTCTCCATTTCTGGAGGAGGAACGGACATCCACCCACCAACAACAACCCACCATGCTTGACCAGTGCGTATTGGCGTGGGTACCAGGCTCGGAATAAATATTTGTAGTCCATACATATATTTATTCCGATGCGAGGATCGAACCCGCGACCATTGACTCCGCGGGTAGTGTGCCTCGCGACTGGGCTAATTGGTCGTCGACAAGGGCTTGCGACACACCGATGTGTCGCGACACAGTGGCTGAGAAACGCTGGACTGGTATATGGTTGTAAAAATGCAGAATATTTTAGCTTAGACATTAAACTTACTAGATCTTTTCTTCCCGATTTATGCAAGTAATATAGGTATATAATAATTTTTAATGGAAGACTTAGGCAAAAGTGTAAGTGAGTCACTTTACAAGAAATACAAAGGGTTCTGCAAATACATTGCTAACCTTAGGAGAAGGGTATGAATAATAGGAGAAGAAGGAAATAAAGGAAAAGGAAAGGAGTTGGGCTTCTATAGATATTTGATATATTTGTAGGTTGGGCTTCTATAGATATTTGATATATTTGTATCAGTGCTACAGGGGAATCTCATCATCTGATAGCAAAAGATGAGTTAATTATATTGTCTATTTCATTAAAGTTTGCTTTTGTATGTTGGAGTAATTAATGTATTTTAATCATTACATTAATAATGAATAACAAAGTACTCTAAGAAAATAAATTTGTTTATCACAATCTATAGAACTCACACATTGTATACACATATGTACATCGCATTTCTTTTATTTCTATTAAAGTTTTCTTTGACTAAATCAAAGCTTAGAGTATCTGCTTTCTGAATGAAGGTTTTTGAAATACCGGCCGAAACAAAAATTTGTTTTTACACATAAACATTACATTTCGGGTTTCTAGATTTAATTTCGTAATACATATTGTTTCTCGAAGACACTGCATTTAAACTGTCCTCCAATTGTGTCGAAGAAATTGTTCCATTGGATAAAGATGGACGAAAGATTGCCTTTCCTGGTGTTGACAGATAACCACTGTGGGGATACTAAATATTACTTTTGTTATTTTACTGAATCAAGTGCGTTTTAACATAGGGATGTTCTATAATAAATTAAATAAGAACTGTTTTGTTTTAGTTTTCTCCTGGATTTTGTCGCGGGGTAAGACTCTGGAAGGTGAATCCAAGGCCGCAGTCGACAGCTTCCTGGCTAGCTCCAAGATACTCGATACTTCTAAGTACGTTTACAACGATTATTCAGATGAAGCTTGCAAGTTCACAGAAACCAAAGCTATTACCGACTACGTAAGAAAATCTTGATTATAAAAATAGAGAAACCTAATATGACTAACGGATATTTTGTTTGTATACTATGAAGATGTGTATATTTCGTCTTCAAGACATTTTGTTTATGTTTTATTGAGGCAATAAATTGTAATTAAGTTATTTTACTGTGTGTATGTGTGTACGATGATTGTTAACACCGAAAAGACGAATAAAAAAATTAATATGTTAAATGAATATATTTTAATTTTGTGTTTTTATCAACCGTGTATTATCCCCTTAGAAGAAAAACTTTTCCACATTTATTTATTTGTAAAATGCAAGTATAGAACTACCTCCAGCGGTGTTTCCGGAGCGATACGATATTGGAACTATCAAAAACTTTTTAATAATGGTCGAGCTACGCTGCAGACGAATACTTTGTCAAGAATGGCATAATATTTGTATGTAGCATAAATGGGCCAGCTCGTCCGGGGAAGTATCACACTCCTGTAGATAAACCGGCGTCTGAGTGGTAGCTACCTATCTCTACCGCGCTTCGTACGGTGAGCGGCTAAGTTCTGGCGGCCCAACATCCTCCCCCTCCCTCTACCCCTCCCCCCATTCCCACTTTTATAATGACATTTCCGTAATGATCCTTAAAGGTCGGCAACGCTTCCGCACTGCCTATGGCGCTGCGGAAGTCTTTGGGAAGCGTTGATTGCTTTCCATCAGGTGACACGCCTGCTCGTTTGCCGTCCTATCTCTTAAAAATATCTAAGCCTACATATTTCTTAGGAGCCAGGAACAGCCTATCGTACAGAAAACAGAACTTGAAAATGAATATGTACTTGTTAAATAAAGATAAATGTTAATTGAATTTAAACCTAGGACACATGGTTTAGAAATTGTAGTTATCATTGAGTCAACTGGCGGTACTATTCAGGAGATATATTATTTATTGTTATTTAATCTCAATTATAACTCATGGAAGTTTAACTTTCATTTCAAATATATATTGTTCTGTTTTCCTCCCTTGTCATTTCTGGAGGAACGAATATTTTATTACGCTTTTCCAATGTGGACTCGAAATAAATATCTGTAGGCCATACATATGTATATTAATATAAATGCGTGGTTAGAACCCGTCATTTTTTAATTTTATCTATTATGTAGAAATTTTGAAAAGACCAATTGCATGAAAAGACAATCCAAGAAAGATTAGCTTGGCGCAAATAAAGTGAGGAGACCCGACCTCAAATACCGGGAACAGGGACGGAAGAAGAAGTAGAAATTTATAATTTTAATGAAATTTAATTTAATACGTTTTATATTGATTCAAATATGTAGGTGATTATTGTTTCATTAATTTATTTATATTCATAGTTAGATACCAAAGAAATTTTTTATCTAATAAAACATTTCTTTGGTATTTATTTTAGGTAAAATTATAATTCGATAATTTTTATAAAGAAAACACAGTCATATGAAGGGTGTAGTTTCTTTATTATTTAGAACTACACCTACACACGTTTATGCAGCTTAGCACTAGAAATGAAACTGAATACTACCACTATGTTGACTCAGTGACGGATCAAGGCAGAGAGTTGGTGTTGCCACTACAGAATTATTTATTGAACAATATTTAAATAAATTGTATTATAACTGTTTATGTATAATAAATACTAGAGTATATAAATTACTTTAGTAGTAATTTATATACTTCAATAAATATGCATTATAAATTGTGTTATATAAAGTAAATACCGTGACGTACTTTATATTGTATTAAGTAATAAAATACTAGAGTATATAAATTACTTTAGTAGTAATTTATATACTTCAATAAATAGGCATTATATATTGTGTTATATAAAGTAAATACCGTGACGTACTTTATATTGTATTAATTAATAAAATAATAACCGTATCAGTGCTGTGCTTGAGGAAATATATATATTTTTTTTGAAGTACAGAATAATATTATTCCATATACATATTATATTCCTTTAAATATAATTCATAGCATCGGCAAATCGGGACTCTGCTGGGGTTGCCTCCATCCTCCCCTGCGGCTCGTGGGATTCACTATGAAAAATCTTAATATACCTAATTCGTTAAAAAATAACGGCGACGTGGTTCGCCACCCATCACGTCCTGATTTCCACGAGGGTGAGAAGCGACGACCGGAGAGCCGTTTCGCTACGATGAATGTGAGAGGAAGGATGGATGAAAAGATGTGTGAGTGTGAAGGAAGCAAGGAAGGTGTGTTGGGATCGTAGCGGATGGAGATCTGTGGTCTCTGCCTAACCCTACAGGGAGACAGGCGTGACTATATGTATGTATGTAATTCGGCAAATGTAAACTGCGTTTATAAATTTTAATGAAACCAATGATGATAAAAATTAGGATGTTGTTGGGTTTCTTCTGCTGAAGGCTTTTAATGATAATACTGATGGTTCTACCAGTATAATGGATACATCGGTAGAACCATTACAATTTTTTGTAAGTTTTGTTTTTGAGCACAAACAGGTAATTGCTTTCAAATAGTGGATGTGATTAACAATCTAGACTCGAGATAGACGGCGCTGACAAATTTCGTTATCACTGTGGTTTTTTAATGTAGCGTGTACTTCACGTGCATTATTGATAACCTGTGAGTCCGTTTCTTATCTTATTCTAATGATAGTAAAAAATATCTTTATATTTATTTTTATATTCAACTGATGTTATTGTGTATTCCTGTGAAAGGAGTTACTCTTTAATAATAATAGTCCTTTATTTACATAATGCGAGGTGTAACAAGATGAAAAAAGATCGTGAATGAGCCAATTACGTCGTCAAAATGAGGTTCCATTACGGTGTTACTCTCTCAGTTACCTCTAGCGATGTTTCCAAACTGATATTACATTGGAACCTTCAAAAAACAAGACTACACATGCCTACAACGTTTCAGCAATGCCTATGGCACTGCGGATGTCTATGGGCGGCGTTGATTGTTTTCTATAAGCGCCTGCTCGTTTGCCTTCCTATCTAATAAAAAAAATTTTCACATCAATTAAACTAGTAATTAGAATTGGCTCCGTCCGTGGAGTCAATGGTCGCGGGTTCGATTCGCATCGGAATAAATATATGTGTGCATTACAAATATTTATTCCGAGTCTGATAACCCCTCCAATCAGCATTGGACAAGGGTGGTGGGTTAACGTCAGTTCCTCCAAAAATGGAGAGGTCCGTGCTCAGCAGTGGCACATATATGGGCTGTTAAAAAATTTAGAATTCACAGGGAAGATGAGGTTATATATTTATATTAGGCTCAGTTTTATTATGTATATTTATAAAGTTGATTAAATTATGACTTGATTATGAACAAATATTATTGTGCAATGTTTTCTGATTAATGTATTATTCGAAAGTATGGATAGATGAGTATGAATCATTTTAAAAAGAAATGGTTTTGGCGATTCGAAAAGTAAAAAAGATAAGATTATTAATAATCATAATTCTGTATAATCGCCGGATTCCAATTTAAAAAATGACTTTTTGCATATACATACATAATTTATTTACTATTTTTTATAGTATAGAAGGCAAACGAACAGGCTTGTCATCTGATGGAAAGCAATCAACGCCACCCAAAGACATCCGCAGCGCCATAGGCAGTGCGGAGGCGTTGGCGACCTTTAAGGAAAGTGTGATTATGGGAGTGGGAGGGTAGTGGGAGGGGAAGGGGAGGGTTTTGAGCCTCCAGTACTCAGCCGCTGACCGTATGAAGCGCGATAGCAAAGCTACTACTCAGACGTCGGTTTTATGCGGGAGTGTGGTATTTCCCCGGGCGAGCCGGCCCATTCATACTACAGACAAATATTATGCCATTCTTGACAAAGAATTCTCCTGCAGCGTTGCTCTACCATTAGTGAGTTCTATAAAAAAAAGAAAAATAAAATAAATATTAATATACCTGAGAGACATTAGGTACGTGGCATGTAATAAAATGTTAAGTACGTGTTGAACTATGGCACATCCTCACTATCACATTCGTGAATTAGAAGGATGTACCAGTGAGGTTGCAAGTTAGGGCATCAAATGTCATTAGATTCCCTTGTAATCTCGTTCTTTTTAAATCTTTGACTGCATTTTACTTATGGGATATTTCTTTTTTAGGAAGGGATAGGAAGGCAAACGAGCAGGCGTGTTACCTGATGGAAAGCAATCAACGCTGCCCATAGACATCCGCATTAAGGAAAGTGTGATTATGGGAGTGGGAGGGTAGTGGGAGGGAAGGGGAGGGGAAGGGGAGGGTTTTGAGCCTCCAGAACTCAGCTGCTGACCGTATGAAGCGCAATAGCAAAGCTACTATTCAGACGCCGGTTTATCTGCGGGAGTGTGGTACTTCCACGGACGAGCCGGTCCATTCATGCTACAGACAAGTTTTGTCTTTTTTTTATAGAAGAAGTTAGCAAGTTCACGCAATAATATTTCTTGGATTCCTCATTAGAGATTATGCAAGGCAAATCGGCTAGAATAAAATAATAAGTTGTAATCTTTATACATTTTTTGTTGCTAATTATGATAATTAATGAAACACTAATTAAACAACCCGAATAAAGTTATTATAGATATTTTTCGTAGAGATAAGTTCATTATATCAGTTGTAGCACATCCACCACTGTCAGTGCTTTGTTTATTTTAGATAAAATATAGAATTTTTTAGTATGTTTAACAACGCCATCTATTTCACCTTTACAATTCTACACCACTTTATAATTCTACATACAAAATGGAAACTAAAAAGTCATTCTTTATGCGAGGGTTCCTTAAGAGAAGACGAAGAAGATGGATGGCGTGGATAAAACAGCTTTCCCTACTGTAGTGATACATTGATAAATGTATCACTAATGTATTATATTTAAACCTTTTATTCGACTATAATAAAACCGTTTATATCCTATTGATTCTTTTGACATTCTTCATTTAAAAATTTAAAATAAAAAAAATGTTTTATAAAAACAATAAAGTTAGTTCGACTGACGTCTTTCGATGGACATGTCACCTTTTCGGCATAAGAAATTGAGATTGAATATAAAATGTAAAGTGAAATTCATTAATATAAAATTTATATTAGAGAATTATTAAAATATGTAATTAATATTACATGTACTGTAATACATTAATAAATTAGTTTTATTTAGAAGAGTATATTTACATCGATGATAAAAACTCCCTAAAGATCCCGTATAAGTACGGCTGGCTCGTTACATTACTATACTAGTATATACAAGAATTATACCAGCATCAGTCATCGTTCGTTTCTAATAAGAAGTTGATCAATACGCACGCCTTTTATTTTTTTTCATCCAACGTCAAAACATGTCCACGAAAAGATACCCTCAAACCTAAGGCACCGTCCTGATTTAAATATATAGGGTGGTAAAATTAGGTTATAGATCGAATAATCATCAAACACGTCATTACTGATTTAATTTCTGCTAATATTTGATAGAAAACCATACCTCACTTCACTCATATCTTTTCAATAAGAACACGCGACGCCTCACACTTGTAGAAAGACCATGGAGTTTCTTCGTGATTTCTTCACTTACAAATTATTAAACCGTTCCGATGAGGGGTGTAGCCATAATTTCGAGGCCTGATAGGTGCATTAGGGATCTCAAAATACCTTTTAGCCATCTACTGGTATTTGCTTCCAAAGTACTGCATATGATACTCACGGAACCCAGGGAAGAAATAGTGCAATAGTTTTATTTTCAGAGATTTTGATATATGATATATTACATTTACCCATCTTTACGGAATGATTTGTTAGCAATATAACATTCTATCGGGACCGACTTTAGCTTGGTACTCAGGGAGGAAATGAGTTCGATTTCCGGCCCCTCTATTTCTAAAGGACATAACTTGTGACAAAATCGATCTTTGGTTCATCTTAATTTATGAAGGTTCCTAAGAAAACCGTTCACAATTCAAAGAAGGTAATAAATAATATTTCACGTTATAACTATTTTTTTTTTTTGAGAATCAGGAAGTGACGGGTGGCGAACCACGTCGCCGTCATTTTCAACAAAATAAGGTATATTAAATTCGTCTTAGTGAATTCCACGAGCCGCAAGGGAGGATGAAGGTCAGCCCCAGCGGAGCCCTGCATACTGAGGTAAGGCATCATAGTACCCGGGGGAGCCTGATCTCGGGACGGTCGGTACGCTTGCGACTAAGCTCGCCCTTAGCCACGCTTCCTTAGGCACGGCAGACTGTAGATTGGCGGAGTGGAAGAGAAAGGAAGACAGAAGAAAGGAAACGGGAGGAAAGGAAATGCGGATTGGGGGGGTTACCAGACTCGCAATAAATATTTATAAATTCATATATATATATTTCTTCCGATGCGGGAGTCGAAACCGCGATATATATATATATATATATATATATATATATATATATATATATATATATATATATATATATATATATATATATATATATAGATATATAACTTACAGGCATTTGTTGTGTGTGTGACAAGCGTGCCTAAGATGCGTAGTATAAAAAAGTTTTAAGTTATTTTTAGACTTTTCCCGCCAACTTACATTAGTGACGTCGTGTTTTTATTTCATTTTTATCTTATATTTATGTCACTTATATTGTTTAATTATGGCGTATTACACAATATATTTCAATTAAGGCGTATAAGTGAAGTGATATGAAATAAATGCGTATATCGCGACTGTTTAAGTTCACTGAAAAAGTCCATAGAAGTTTTGATAGAATAGGTACCATTTTATCAAGACGTAACGCGACAAGCTGACTAGTTACATTTCAACAGATTTGATATATTTGTATTTTATTTGACACTGGCATAATAGTTATAACTAATTGCCATCAAAGAAAAGAAAAGTTAGTTTTAAAGTTAATAAAAAAACTAAACTAAAACAAATCTTATTTTGCACAGAGATATACGAGATCAAAAGTTTATCATACCTCTTACAGTTCGGATAAGTTTTAGCGTGAAAATGTGTTCGTTTTTACTGTTCTTAATTTTTTTTTGTTTTGTTGAAACTTTGGTTAATGTAGCTATTTCTTTTTTTCAGTTAAAGATACAAAGCTGTTTTTGAAGCTTCTGTTCAAAAACAAGCCTATACATTTCTTAAAGACTGATACGCTTCTGCAATACCCATGGCGTTGCGTATATTTTATGGACTTGCTTTCCATCAGGTAACACGCCTACTCGTTTGCTTTCCTATCCCATAAAGAAATAGAGATAATTGTAAAATCGATTTAAGGGCCAATTTAAAAAAGAACTGTACAAGAATATACAAGACGTGGTCACCTCTTGAGCACTCATCTCCTTTAGAGGTTTTCGGATCTCCGAAAAACGTGACCAGCCGATTGCCATAGTTTACTAATATGGAAGACTATTTCAGTGATTTTGGTACTCTGGCGGATTTATTAACGCTAAATGATATCCACCAGAGAAACTCTGAGCATAGCCCTCTACGTAGCTCTCTGATAGACTCTGAGCTTGTAAAGTAGACGGGCCGCTTCGGCACCTTAAATGAGAATCATTTCACTACACTAGAAATCGGTGTTGCGGTAACCTACGGACCAATGTATATTGATCATGATATATACATTTTAGTTGATTGGGAGGGTAGGCAGGCGAAAACCACGGAAAACATACCTTGACCAATTTTCCGAAGTTTTTAAGAAAGGCCAGTTCAGTAGTAGCCTTAACTGGCGGGCTTGCATGAGGAGAGTGATAAGTGTGGAGGAAACAAGGTAAGTATGCTGAGATCGTAGCAGATTTAGATCTGTGGTCTCTGCCTACTCCTACGGGAAACAGGCGTGACGATATGTATGTTATGTAAATATATTAAACAAGGCACAGTGAATTTAGTTTATATAATGGTGTGTAACGGCGAAAAACTTGTCTTCTTTAATCACCCGTCGCATTCCAAATATTTCGGCCACATCATTAGTTATGAACTTCAAAATCCAGAACGTATTATTCAAATGGGTAGGGTAGATGATACAAGACCTCTCACCCAAAGACGAACGCGATGGGCAGACGAAAAAACTGACAGACAACGGATATTCATGCAGAAAGCGAGCTACTCATAAGAAAAAGGCGTCAAGATATTAACACCAAGACAGCGCTTCCTTCCATTGCGGGTCGATACTTTGAACTCGGAGAACGAATAAGACAAATATTTATTAGACCTCAAGTAAAATACTTTTGCTTCATTGGTTTTTACTGAAAAAATTCTGAAAAGTTTCCTAACCATCTGTATGGGTAGCGTTCTAAGTGTTAATTATTTTTTCACAAAAAAAAAACAAATCCTCAGTGCATCACATTGCGGAACTAGCTGACTATCTTCAGCAGCATTTCCAAACGGATACGACATTCAAAAAAATGACTATTAGTTTTTATGACATGACCGGTACAAGTTGCTGCAACTGATCATGATGGGAAAAATCGCGGGCAAAAGGCAAGTTGGTCGAAAAAGAAAGTCTTGGCTACTCAGGAAGTACTACTTGGCTACTCTGGACCGGGATAGTGAGTGCTCCAGAACTGCTGCATCTCGAGAAGGAGGAGGAAAGTTGTGCTGAATTGGCTGTCAACCTTCACTAGTCGGAGAAGCACTCTGAGAAGAAGAAGAAGAAAAAAGTCTTATGGGTCGGCAACATATCTGCAATGTTTCTTGTGTTGATTACTTTCCATCGAGTGACACGTTTGCGCACTTGCGATAATTTCTAGAGTTCATTGATCAAAATAAATTCATTTGACCTCTGACTATTGCAGATTACTATATAACGGTTGTTGATTTAATACCGCATTCACACGGTGGCATCACTCGGGGTAACTGCATTCATTTTTTTTCACAATGTTCCGATTTTTAGTGGTTGTATTTTTTGCGGCTGCCTCGGCGTCGGGTGACGTTACGTATGACGGACCCTGTCCAGACTCTAAGCCTATGGAGAATTTTAACTTCGCTTCTGTAAGTATACATTTCCATGTAACTTTGAAAATAATTTCTTAAAAACAATCCTTACGCTTATCGCTTGTCCTAAGAAACAATTCTCATCATTAATCGAAACGAGGATACAAACTCATGTCTTGAGATAGTAAGCCCGTCTGTGGCTAAAATATCTGGAATGCGAAGAGTAATTAAAGAAGTTAGTTTTTTGCTAATATTTTTTAAACCATTTTATAAATTAATATAATATAATTGTCTGTGCCATGGTTAATATATGTACATAATATGATGTACAATAATATAATTTTATAGATAATTGGCGTTTGTATCTTTAGAATATTTATTTGTTCTAATAAGATGTTTAATTTTATTTTTTGTTGTGATAGTATTTACATATAAATATTGAAAATTAAATATTGAAAATTATCGATTGAACTTGATTCAGTGGCTTCCCAACTTTCCCAACGCGATAAATATGTATGTACTCGTATGGTCTACAGGCATTTATTCCAAGTCATGATGTCCCACTGATGTGCTTTGAACATGTGTGGTGGGTTCATGAAATCAGGAGGTTTTATACCCAGAAGTTGGACATTTTTTTTAAATAGCTCATATATGTCCCACTGCTGAGCATGGGCCTCTACAATTTTGGAGAAACGGACGTTAAACCCACCACACTTGACTAATGCGGATTGGCGGGGTTACCACACTCAGAATAAATATTTGTAATCCATACATATATTTATTCCGATGCGTGGATCGAACCCGCGACCATTACTCCGCGGGCGGAGGGGCCCGCCACCGAGCCAATTGGTCGTCAAAAAGAAGTTGGACATATATAGACTATATTAAAAATATATATTTTTTTGGCATAAGAGGTTTGGGGTTATATGTATATTCCTGAACTGTAGTACGCAGTGGCTTTATGTTTAAGAAAAAGTATAAGGCTATGTTACTTAATAATCAAAAATATTAAAAATAAATTCTAACAGATTTCAGCAGTTTTGGTATTGTCACGAATTGTTTTTGTTATGTATTATATATAAGGTTAGATTATAGATTATAGGTTTATGTGTGGGTCGATCTTAAGTACAAATATAGGACTTGTGTTTCTCAAGTTTCACCGCACTGCATCTCTGTGAGGTTCGTGCGGTGGCAGTCAGTTTCTTTGCGTGGTGAGTGGAAGTTTCGACTGAGCCATTGCCCATTTCCATTTGTATTTTATGTGATATGTAACTATTAAAATGTATACTGCAGAAGGAAATAAATTTATTCATCTAACTATTTCGATGTGGAAATAGAATCCAACACTATTGACTCTGAAAGCGGTAGCTTAGCTACTGGATCAACTTAATC
Source organism: Baronia brevicornis (assembly GCA_031353405.1). Classification (NCBI taxonomy): domain Eukaryota; kingdom Metazoa; phylum Arthropoda; class Insecta; order Lepidoptera; family Papilionidae; genus Baronia; species Baronia brevicornis. The sequence continues at coordinate 182,388 of JASFAT010003952.1, forward strand.
TAGCTATTCATAAGGATTATGATGAACCTCATAATCCTTATGAATAGCTTATTGTTAATTGCCTCTGTGTGTGTTCTTCTTTTTCATCACATATTATATGTTATGTGTAAAAAGTAATCTTCAAAATATTACACACGTGTATGTGTAATTAGAATTTTTTTATGGGATAGGTAGACAAACGAGCAGACGTATCAAGTGGAAAGGAAAGAATTCAACGCCACCTATAGAAATCTGTAGCGCTGTGGATATAACAGAAGCGTACGTTCTGTAATTATATTTTTTACCAGCTTATGCTCGCAGCTTCGCTCGCGTGGAATTTGGTCTGCCACATTAAGTTTCGTGACAGATCATTTTAAATATATTTTTTTTTACTTAACAAACATACATCCATACGCACAAATTTTTGCATTTATAATATTAGTAGGATAGGACTATTATGATAGGACTAGTAGGATAGGATAATAGAAATGTGTTTAAAAATTATTTTTTATTGTGCAGTATGCGGGTAAATGGTATGAAATTAAAAAATTCCCCAATGCCGCCGAGGAGCATGATAAGGGAAAATGCACCACAGCTGAGTACACCGTTGATGGGACTAAAGGCACCGTGACGAACACCCATGTCGTTGACGGCGTCAAATCATACATTAAAGGCAATCTTGACCTTCTAGAAGACTCTACTATAAGGCTTACTTACACTTTCGGAGGTACGTTAAGATATATTACTCACTACGCTATCTTAGCGATACAGTTTTTGTTATAGCATAGCAGACAAACCGGCGTGCTATTTGATGATAAGTGATCTTTGCCGCCGTTAGATTTCTGAGGCGCTGGAGGTATCAGGTAGTGGTTCTAGTGACCACGAACGATTGTGGACAGTAATGAGCGAACGTATTAAGGGACAGTAATGAGGCATCTATTAAAGAAGAAGCAGCACAAATGCGTTATTCAATGGATGATGCATGTTTCTTAAATACTCCACTATCGTACTTGCTCGGTTACACCACTGGTGGTAGATTGTTCCACAGTTGAACCGTTTATGGTAGTTATGTTGTCTTGGCCTCCGACACGAGAACAACTGACTGGTGCTGGATTTGTGATGTTTCTTGTTTAGTGTGCCCGACGTGATGGTCAATATTTAGGCAAAGTATTTTAAAAAAATAAAACACATTTTCTTTCTTTTTAAATGTAATTGAATTTTATATATAAATAAATTGTTTATAGTCTTTTATGATATATGTTTGGAAATCTAATTATGCCACATCGGACATGCTATATGTATTTGTGGATAAAGTTAATAAAATACATTTTGACTCGCTTTCGAAGTTAGTGGTAATGGATTCGATTCCCGTACGGTTATACATATATGTATAGCCTAGTGGTATTAATTCCAAGTCTGAGTGCTCGGACAATCCGTTTTGGAAAAGCGTTGTGAGTTATTGTCAAAAAATGAGCAGTCCCGCGCCTAGTATAATAATTCGATATACGTATAATATATCGTATAAATATAAAGATTATTTATTAGAATAAATACAAAATGTGTGTAGTATACTAAAATAATATCCTCAACGGCATTATTGTTGTTGCTTAAAATCATTAGATCATCATCGATGATATTATTATAATCTTCTTCTATGTCGTCATGCTCTTGGCAGAGCAGTCGTGGTCGTTATTAATAGTTGTGGCCTGTTCAACGAGACGCCGCCATTCATCCCTCACGGCTGCCTTCTCCTTGCATTCATGTAGGGGGCTGTTGAGAGCGGTCTTCACCTATTCCGTTCACCCCATTGGAAATCTGCCACGCGTTCGGGTTCCTTCCACTTTTCCCTGCATAACCAGGCGTTTGATGGAAATGTTATCGCGCCGAGACACGTGCCCAAAGAAGGAAATTATGCGTACCTTGTACTGTGGCAGATAGGCGCTGCTTCACATTGAGTTCTTGGAGAATGGAGACGTTTGCCCTGAACTCGGTCCAAGGGATGCTAAGTATTCTCCACCAACACCACATTTCTATTCGTCTATCTTCTATCTGTCAGTTCGTGGCAGGGTCCATGTCTCCGCCGCATACAGGAATACAGGGAAAACAAGCGCCCTCACCAATCGTATCTTGGTTTTACGCTTTTGTTATTATATATATATATATATATATATATATATATATATATATATATATATATATATATATATATATATATATATATATATATATATATATATATATATATATATATATATATATATATATATATATATATATATATATATAATACTAATACAGAGAAACATAAATACGTACAAATATAGATAGTAATCCGTACATATTTGTTTTTCTGTTTGCTACAGTAATTACGAAGACTTATCTATCTAAATATAAATAAAAACGAATCGCCGAAATGTATGTACCCGCATAACTTCAGAACGACTGCACCAAATTAGATAATTCTTTGTTGTGTTTGTTATTTTCAGGAAAAGGTTTGTATAAAAGATAATTTTCAAAAAATTGTACGGAAACACGTAAAAAAAGAATTTTTCTCTTTTCAGTTATTTTAAATCGCAATATAACTAAAAGATGGCGCTAATACTATGAATAACAAGAAGCTATGGTTAACAAACTAAATGTCAGTATTGATATATTGACATTCATTTATATTTAATTACCGTTCCTTTTGTATTATAAAAGTAAAACTTTGTTTTTGTGCATCAGGCTCTTCTTTCTTCTGAGGTTTTGTGTGTTTTCGTTTTCGTCGACGAGGTTTATCGTCATAAGAAAACGGAAGATTATATCTCATTTTTTTCATTAGGTACACCGACCGTGCGAATCCGGGCCTGTCACCTTTTTTTTTATATAAAATTCAAAAATACTATTATGAATTTGTTTTTTTTAGGTCGCTCCAAATACTCCTACCTTAAAGTTTTGGACACCGACTACAAGACTTACGCAATTGGCTATAGCTGCAAATACTTTAAAGACTCCAACAAGCACCAAAGTACGTGTGTTTCTATACTAAGTATTATTTTTCAAGTTATGGCTCTGGTAAGAAAAAACTTTTTTATGGAAATGTTAGGCAAAGTAATGAAAATCCAAGACAGCTGGAGATAATACAATTTCTCCGAGTAAAGAAGCCCATGTAATGGGGAAGAAACTAACCTATTTCAATTAAAGTGCAAAAGTGAGGGACTTTTGCACTTTAATTGAAATAGGGTACTTTTGAGAAGAAGTAGTCACGTCTGTGGCTCTAAACGCCCAACGAAGCGTAGTAGCAAAGCCCTTATGTATTAGAATATTTTCTGAGAGAGAGTATTACTTACTTGGATGTGCCGGTCTGTTTTGAAAAATTTTTCACAATATTTTTCTGGTGTGGGCGCAGGCGGGTGATAAAATTGTTTTATTATAAATGTATCATATTAATAGAACTCTAATATAAATTACAGAGAACTGTGTATTTTAATTTTTTATGGGATAGGAAGGCAAATGAAGAAGCACAACAGCATAGGTATTACAGAATGCATTGCCGGCCTTTGAAATATGAGTAAGCTTGTTTTGAAGGATCATATGTCGTACTGGTGCGTGGAACGAAGTTTCGAAAGAAAAGTACAGTACTGGATCACCACTCATTCGGATGACCGGAATGTTTTATTTTGAGGATAATTTTAATTTTCAAGGAAAGGGATCAAACGATATTATATTATTTTAATTTGTTTAGTTTTCTCTTGGGTCATGTCAAGAACCCCGACTCTGGAGGGTGCTGCCAAGGAGACAGTTGATAACTACTTGAAGAACTCTAAACTCATCGAAACTGCGAAATATGTGGAGAACGATCACTCTGATGCTACTTGCAAGGCTACCGAAACACTAGAAATCAAAAAGTTCATTGATTAGTTCCTTAGTTAACCACGACTTTGATCTTTACTACACACTACATGGCATTTGTAATTGTTTATAATGCAATGTATTGAATTACGTAAAATTAAATTCCATATTAATTATCTAATTATAAATGTTTCATGATGATTTGTTTTTCTTTTAATTACTTTCTTATATGAATATCAAGCAATATCAGCCCGCGGCAGTGCACTGCTGGACATAGGCCTCACCCAAGGCGCGTCACCTAGCCCGATCTTCGGCTACACGCATTCAGTCTCTACCAGCCGCCTTGCGCAGATCGTCGCTCCATCTAGCAGGAGGGCGTTTCTTATATATATATATATATATATATATATAAATATATATATATATATATATATATATATATATATATATATATATATATATATATATATATATATATATATATATAATGCATGATGTACATATGTAATGAAATTAGTATTACAATTTAATTATCTAGATGAGACTAGATGATTAAATTGTATCTACGGCATTTTAATATTAGATATAGGTTTCTCTCATTCCCTTTTCCCGTATCAGTATAAATGTATATAATTACCTACAAATATTTATTCTAAGTCTAGGTGCCTTATCAATTGCCGTTCGTCCAGAAATGATTCTTATCCTGTGGATGTTGTTTAGTGAGGAGGAACAGTGGGAGAAACATGAGCATGAAAAGGAGCACTATATAACCCGATCACTCTGCAATCGAATTCTGTATCGAGTTTCAGTCGGCCACCCTACGCAGATCGTCGCTCCCTCTAGTCCGAGGGTATCCGACATTACATATGCTGAGAAGCAATCTCGATTCTAATACTCGTCTATTCCAATGACATTCGGTTCTCCGACAAATGTGATAAGTCCATTGAATCTTAAATTTTGTTAACACAGAAATTTTTGTTGATTTTTGGTTCCTTAGCAGATTTGTTTGTTCTGAATCATATCTAACAAAGAAACTCCAAGTATTTCTTCCTCTATATTTCCTTGAGTGACTAAGCTTGTAGAACAGAATAACTTAGGTTGTCTAGCAGACTTCTTTATTCTGAATGATATCTACCAGAGAAACTCCAAGTATTGCTTTCTCTATATCACCTTGAAGCTTGTTAAACAGATGAACTGTCTGAATGGTGAATACGTTTATACGTTTCATACAGTAAGATATAATCGTAGTAAAGTAAGGTCGAATCAGTAGAAAACTTCTTGGTAGTCAATTCTATTGAATTACTTGAACATGTACTCTTTCTTACGAGAGAAGTAGTAAAGGAAGCAAGTCAGCCACCACCTACCAACCACTATCCACAACACCAAACACACACTACCACTTTTCCACATTGCAAACGACACGTGTTTCGCCTCAACACGTCATCATAGTATAGTAGACTCTACAGAAAATAACCGTTAAGTCACTTTTCGGTAAGATTTAGTTTAAGTTTCCCGTAAATCCACTTCTTTCAGTAGAAAAACACCCATTATTAATTTTCTGTTATTGTTTTCTTGTCGCGGATCTTAGCTAAGTAAAAGTTCTAACCATCCACATAGTAATGGATTTCCGCAAAGTAAAGCCGCTTTTCTGCTTGTTCCGTAAAAAAGAGTACATATTCAAGTAATAAACATTACATCTTAATTGCGTTGCATCTCAATAACAACTTTAGTGACAGCCGTTGAGTCTAAATATATATACAAATGCTTCAGCACTTAACAACCAGTATTACCTTTTAAGGTGAATACAAATAACTAGTAACAAATAACCTTGCTTTGTAAATTTAATGGACACTAGAAGGCTAGACCACTAAAAGTGTTGTCTTAAATGTAAGCACTTCACTTCACACGACAGATAATGGGTGATAACTAGTCAATCATGCATTATACATTCATTAATTTTTGTACGTTGTAATTGCGTGTTAATAGTGTCTTATAGTCTATTAAGATGTTTATTGCGTTGCCATTTTCGAAGAATTTTCAGGTAGTACGCAAGCGTACAATCTCAAAAGATATACAATAAAAACGTTTAACCGATTTTCTCTATAGTTTTTATTAAAATACATACTTCCGTTAAAAAATATATTTATATTTTTTTGTTGTAAGTTACGGTTAGTTTAATGTTGTTATAGCGAAAAAATAAAAACTCAATATAAACAAGTAGTTTGGACTTTTCTTAAAACCTATGCCTCCCTGATTAATTCTTATTAATAATGATTGTATAAATAACATCCATTGCAAAAAAAAAACGCGTGGTTTTCATTTTTCTACATTATTGGTAATAATTTAGTTCTAAAGAGGTTTTAATAGCTAAACTATATTACTGCAAGGGGAGGTCATACCTACTCGTTATTAATTTTAATTTTTTTAGTGCCCTTTTTATTAAAGTACCATAAAAATACCCGTAGCGTGTATAATTTTACTATACCCATAAATATGTCTATTTTCACACGGATTTCTGTTAACATTGACTAAAACACCGATTCTAGGTTTTGAGTGTTAAAAATAATTCTAAAAAGGAAGTCATCTAAGCTAATGACATACTAAAAATATTAATATAATTTAGTAAAATATATTCATGTGTTTAATTAATATATTCCTCCGAAACGAGAGTCTTTCATCTTTCTCTGTCCTGCGCTAATGCTTGCCAATTGTTGATTTGAAGTTCACGCAGCTCAGCATCCATCCGATCTCTCCAGTGATATATGCTAGGAAAATAGGAATTCATCAATTATCATTATGGTTCATGAGGTTTCACATCAATAATCCAATGGCTGAATCGAACTCCCGATTTGAGATCGTAAGCGCAGTCCTTACCACCTAAACTAGCAGGCTTTCTTTGCTAAGATTCGCGAACACAATTCAAAATAGTAATATTATGTGTTTGCGAAGAAGTGTATAGGGAATTACAGGTATAATTCTTATTAAGAAACAGCCATCAGCAAATCTTCTAGCACTTCAACACGGTCACCAACGTTGACAACGACAAACACACACTACCATTTTTCACTATAAACACAACACATTTTGCTTCGACACGAGGCATTCCCAGATACAGTAGACTCTATGATACACAACTCAAAAAGCAGAGTCTATTAGAAGAAGATGAAGAAGAAACACTTCTATATACATATTTCTACGCAAACGTACAATATTATTTTTCTAATTCCTGTTAGCTATAACAAGATGAAAAAAGACGTATTAAAGCTCCATCACACTGCCACTTATGGCGTACAAATTTTAATAATTATTACATACATAGAGATCTAAATATATAGCTAAATTATTATATTGTCATTAAAAATATAATTGATTTATATATTACATACATTCGATCGATCTTCAATCAATCGGGGACGTCCACACCCCGCGCAGAGGTGTGGGATCGAGCCTCGGGGATGAACCCCACTGCTCGTGCAGCAACTCAATGGGGCAACCGCCCCCCGGTCTTAGGTGCCGCTATTCCTAGCGGCTTTTGGGCGTCCTTTAACGACTTCGCGTCGTCGAGATATGGCTGAACCTATTCCTACGTTGGGTCCGTCGCTGGCCCTCTTCCCTCGCGGGAGCCAGGAGGCGACAGGAGGATTTCGCGTGGGAGTGGACGTCCCTCAGGTGGGCGAGCGTGAAGGGGAGCAAAATTATTAAGGTGTGGGTGTGGTCCATTGTCGGCTCGGTCGAACATCTTCCGAGCCAACCGGACCACAAACTCATGGATGCTCTCCACCCTGAGGTCCCTCGCTATAACGTCGTTACGCACATAGCGAGCCGCCCCCACGATGGCGCGCAGAGACAGATTCTGCTGGATCTGAACGCGTTTGCGCTGGGTTGCTGATATCAAAGACCACCAGGCCGGCGCAGCATAGGTCAGTCGGGAGCGAACGTAGGCCTTATAGACCAACAGCTTCGTACGCACGGGTATGCGGGTTGATAGGATCGATCTTTTAAAGCAAAAAAGTCCTTAGTATTATAAATATTGCCATCTATTAGCCATTCATATAGTCTTATTTTAAATAATCTTGTGTTCAACTGTTTTAATGCATGAGGTATATTGTTGTAGATGTGTTTACATATGTTTGCGGATTTTAGCAAAGTTTGGCTGGCCAAAGTTTATTTTTGGAATGGATATCCGCAAGGTAACGCATGACTACATGAATTATAATAGACTTTTATATTAATCGATATTTTTATATTAATAGAACTTCTTGTATTAAAAGATATTTTATTTGAATCCTATGTGATGGATTAATATAAAATAAGCATATAAATAAAAGTTTAAAAGTGCAAGAATGACTTTTTCATAAAGCTACCCACGTTCTAAATTATAAAGTGCTATAATTCAATTACAGTTGATTTAATTGAAGGAAGTTGAGCATTTTTTGTATTGTATCGTTTATTCTTCTATATTATATCGTTTCTTCTATCTATTAACTGAGCTGTAATGTTTAATATTTTTATGGTATAGGAAGAGAAACGAACACTATTGTATCCGCTGGGAAATACTATCAAATGTATGTGGAAAGAAGTTTCGGGTAAAATACACAAAATTAATGAATACTAAAGTTAATAATTATTATATTTTATTAATTTTTATTTATTTATTTTTTTTACCAAAAGAGTCGATGGCTGTTAGAGAAATTGAAAAAATGGCGAAATCTAGCATCTGGTGGCCCAGCCCAATGTAATCGGAGAGACTACGGCTCACCGATTCCGTAGGCTGGGCCACGTTGAGAAGATGGGGGATGATTGCGCAATCAAGAGAGCGTATGTGAGTGGGAAACGCATCTGTGTTGTAGATGTCTATGGGCGGCGTTAATTGCTTTCTATAAGGTAAAACGCTTGCTCGTTTGCCTCTCAATCTCATAAAAAAAACGATTATGATATATCTTGAGTAAAAAATTTACAAAAGATGCTAGTGACTGGATTTAGAGCCTATATCTTATAGGAAGGTATATTATATAAGGAAAGGTCGGCAACGATTCCGTGACTCCTGCGGTGTCGCGGTTGTCTATGGGCGGCGTTGATTGATATTCATCAGGCGATACACTTGCTTGTTTGCCCTCCTATCCCATAAAAAAATATGATGACTAATCATAGTAAAAATTCAAGAAATGTAACCGGTGTGGCATTTGTAGTTTTACATGACATAGGATTTAGTACGTAAGCCTTATTAAGCTTTTTTTTAAAGCCCACGTATGTCCCACTGCTGAGCACTATCTTCAGGTATAGTAGATACTACGGAAGACAACAAAAGAAGACTTTTCGGTTGTCTTCCGCTGAAGATGCCTCGTGTTGGGGCGAAACACGTGTCGTTTACAAGACGGATAAGAGGTAATGTGTGTTTGGTGTTGTGTATAGTGGTTTCGGTAAGTTTTTGGTTTAAGTTCCAGATAAATCCACTTAATCCAACAGAAAAACACACATTATTAATTTTCTGTTATTGTTTTTGCTTGTCGCGATTCTTAGCTAAGTGAAACTCTTGACTATCCATATATTAAATAGTAAGATCTACATGATTTACTTAAGGAAGTACTTAGAGTCTAATTCAGGAAAAATCTTAAATTATTCCATTATCACGAAACACTTGCACTTACAATGAATTTCATTTAGGTATGTAAATGGATTTTTAAAAATAATTGGTGTGTGTATCAAATCATAACCTGAATTTTTAATTATCAATTGACTTTCAAAAAGCATTAACGGAATCGAGCAAAAAATTGCAAAAGTGTCACATTGACTAACGATTAATAATTATCGTCAATTATTCAGGTAATCTAGAACTAGACTTTTAGAGGATGTACTTTTAGGCCCTGCATTATCCAACCAAAAAAGGTAGAAAAGTTGCTTACCTGGGTCATATCATGAGACATGACAGGTACAAGTTGCTGCAACTGATCATGATGGGAAAAATCGCGGACAAAAGACAAGTTGGTCGAAAAAGAAAGTCTTGGCTACGTAATATCAGGGAGTGGACCGGGATAGCGAATGCTCCAGAACTGCTGCACCTCGCAAAGGAGGAGGAAAGTTGTGCTGAATTGGCTGCCAACCTTCGCAAGTCACTCTTAGGAGATGATTATCCAACCATTATTATGTATACAATTATTTTTTGCAATTTGCTAATTAAAAATGCAAACATGACCTTCAGTTCAAAATTAGTATAAAATGAACGGCATGTGGACATGTACTTTAGATTAAGTTAGAATCTGTAACAGTTAGCGCTTAATACTACGGGCTGTGAATAAAAAAAAAATAATAATGTTTCGTTTCTTGATTTTGGCTTTCCTCGGCGCTGCCAGTGCATCTCCTGAAGTGTTTGGTGTTGGTCCGTGTCCCGAAGTGTCTCCCGTAGCGGATTTCAGCTTCCCCGCCGTAAGTACAATATTTGTTTAAAGACATAAAAACGACGACCGATTGGTTCAGTGGCGGGGGCTTCCGCCACGGAGTCAATGGTCGCGGGTTCGATCCCCGCATCGGAATAAATATTTAGGATTTATAAATATTTATTCCGAGTTTGGTAACCCCCCCAATCCGCATTTCCTTTCCTGCCCTTCTTCTTCTTTCCTTTCCGCCAATCCACGGTCTGCCGTGCTAATGGATGCGTAGCTAGGGGCGAGCTTAGTCGCAGGCGTGCCGACCATAGTACCGGGCTCCCCCGGGTACTATGGTCTTGATTCTCACGAGGGCGAAAAGCGACTAATGCAGAGCCGAAGCATTAGCGGACTCACTCGTTCTCAGGTAGCGGACGGAGGTCTGTGATCTCTGCCAATCCCTGCTATATATATATATATATATATATATATATATATATATATATATATATATATATATAGCAGTAATATATATATATATATATATATATATATATATATATATATATATATATATATATATATATATAGGTCTAAATACATAAGTCGCTTATGATTACAAAGCATATAATTATTAATAAACTGTTACATTGTCATTAAAATTATAATAATTGATTTATCTATGACATACACTCGATGCAACTTTTAAAGCAAAAAAGTCCTTAGTATTATATTATACATTGCTGTCTATTAGCCATGCATAGTCTTTTTTAAATAATCTTGTGTTCAATTGTTTTAATTCATGAGGTATTTTGTCGTAGATGTGTATTTACATGAACAAATTTTGGTATATTTACTCAGTCTTTTGACATTTTTATTTGGCTTCAATGACGCTGAGTATAATTAAAGTTATTTTTATCAACTCATAAACATTGCTAATATAATTATCATCAGTTGAGGACAGTCTACAATCAAACATAGGGCGCTATCAAAGCCCGCAAGCTAATTTGATCTTCGGCTGCACGCATCCAGTTTATGCCAGCCACCCTGCGCAGTTCGTCGCTCTGTCTAGCTGATATAAATCCCAATCTATGTTTGGCGAAATGCTGTTTCCACTCCACACTTGTGTCCTAAAATGGTTGTTGTTTCTTCCTTAAGACAGAAGTCGATGGAAGAATTCATTTGCGCTGAGCAGATTTTGAAAACTTAGTCACAAGTGTCTTTCGTTGCTCATACCTCAGAGCTTCACTAGCAGAGTCTTTGACCAGTGCGTCCACCCTGTACTCTTTAAGGGTGCCGAAACTTGGGTACTGACATTGCGTTTGCTTCGTAAGCTCAAAGTTGTTTCAAAGGCAATGCTAAAAGTTTCTTTGGTAGATATGATTCGTAATGAAGAAATCCGCACACATCTGATCCACTAACATATTAGGACATAACTGGATATGTATCTGTATGACCACAGATCTGGATGTTATATGCGATATAGTCGCTCATTCGATTCCCGCATCGGAATAAATATTTATATGGATTTATAAATGTTTATTCCGAGTCTGGTAACCCCCTCAATCCGCATTTCCTTTCCTGCCCCTTCCTTTCTTCTCTATCCTTTCCCTTCCTCTCCGCCAATCCACGGTCTGCCGTGCCAATGGATGCGTGGCTAGGGGCGAGCCTAGTCGCAAGCGTGCCGATCGTCCCGGGGTCGGGCTCCCCCGGGGACTATGGTGCCTTACTTCATGCATGCAGGACTCTGCTGGGGCTGACCTCCATCCTCCCTTGCGGCTCGTGGGATTCACTAAGACGAATTTAATATACCTAATTTGTCGAAAAATGACGGCGACGTGGTTCGCCACCCGTCACGTCCTGATTCTTACGAGGGCGAAAAGCGACCAATGACGAGCCGTTTCACTGCGATGAATGGCAGCGGATGGAGCTCTGTGGTCTCTGCCAACCCCTGCGGGGGATAGGCGTTAATATATAAAAGAATATATATAAAATTTGTGACACACCTCACAAACAAGTGACTTGCCTAGGGCGCCTCGATAGTTATGGTTGACCATGACAAAGATCATGATGTGTGTTACATGATACATAGTAAATATGAGTGTTTAATGTTATATTTCCAGTATGGCGGTACTTGGTATGAAATCGCTAGATACCCCAACGCCGGTGAGGAGGGTGCTCGGGGCAAATGCACATCCGCTGAATACTTCGTCCATGGCAACAAGGGCACATTGAGAAACACTCACGTCATCGAGGGACTCAGATCGTACATCAAGGGCGATCTTACTCTCGTTGGACCCGCGAAAATAATGTTGACTTACACATTTGGAGGTAACGTAGAGCTTCATAAAAATAAAACTACCTTCAGCTGTATTCACAAAACGGTTGATTAAAAATAAAACGTATTTCTTAAAGGCCAGACGTATGTATAGGCTTGTTTTTTGAAGGTTGCAATGTCGTAACGGTTCGGAAAGACTGCCGAGGGTAACTGATTCCACAAACTGGTGGTGCGTGGAAAGAAGTTACGGGAGAAACGCACCGTAGTAGATCGCCACTCATCCAGATGGTGGGGATGAAATTTTTCTTCACGGCGAGTTGTGTGGTTGTGGAATTCGGCGGCGGGAATTATTCCAAACAATTCCTCGGAGCATTCCCCATGATAGAAGCGGTAAACAATGCTGAGAGATGAGACTTTTCTCCGCAGCGCTAGAGAATCAAGCCGATCGGTGAGATCTTGGTCATCAACGATTCGGATCGCACGACTTTCCACAGGGTAGTGGTGGGTCGAAATAAGTTTCGAGGAAAACGCACCGTACTGGATCGTCGATGCGCCTTAGACAAATATTGTTGGTTAAATGTCATGCCACTAGAAATCAGGAGTCTCCGTGTCATACATTATGACTTATACGGACTGTAGAAAATTAAATGTATGTATGTATAATAATACATAAACATTAAGCTCAAAGATCACTTTATTGATATAATAAAAGGTGTCACTCCTACAATTCGATATAAATTAAGATTGCGGAAGGTTGTTGCTAGTTTTAAATCTAGATCTAGATTTGTATCTATTTAATTTAGTGCAATTCAAAACTTGTTTTTGAATTAGAAATGGCACCAGTACATTCATTGGTATTTTATGTACGAAATATATTTGAGAACGAAAAAGGTCACTATTATTTGAGACCTGGAAGTCTTCGACTAGTATCGCCTGATTATATTCTTTTCATTACATCCCATACATGCCCTGCTCATCATGAGCCTCCCCTTTTCTAGAGGAACAGAAATTTACCCACGACCCGAACAGAAATTTACCGCGAAAGCTCAGTAGTACGATAAGTGAAGCAAGGGAGACTTTATCATACCTTCTATTAACTGTTCCAATACTGACTGTACAATCATTTCAATAAATAGAAAGAGACAGAGAAGCCTAGTTGAAACCACTAACTTAATAGACGATCTATGACCACGACTATTCCGTCAGTGTACCAATGAGGAGGAGAGGGCGCTCTATTGGAGCACCCGGAGCTGGTTTTCAGCAAGAACCAACGTGGATCGCGGACCACAGTGACGACATTCATACTAACACACTCGTACATACAAATACATCCGTATATATAACTACTCATACTCATATACACATACACATAAATACACATACAGTACATTAGAATTAAAAAATACAGAGTCATATACTAAATTCACCGCGTCCAAAAGAACAAGTTCCTGACTGCATACTTAAAATTAGATTTTTGTATTTTTTTTTAAACATATTTATAGTATGCAAGTCACGAAGAGGTGGTGGCAAGTTGTTCCAACATTTAGTTGCGGTGTATTTAAAGCTACCACGAAACGCAGCGAATGAATGCAGCGAACAGATCTTATATTATCCTCAATGTATCTGCATTTTCGTAACAAAGCCACAATTCAAAATTAAAAAGAAGTGTTGTTTGAGTTTTGTAATCACGAATTAACCATGTGTCCGTTTTAATTAATTCGATTTGAATTTGTGCTAAAAATTAATTGGTATTTTCTAGGTCTGTCCAAAAACTCGTTCCTGACTGTTCTGAAAACTGACTACACGAACTACGCCATTGGTTACAGCTGCAAACACTTCCCGCATACCAACACACACCAAGGTAATTTGACGAAATTTTAAAATAAATTTCGTAGGCATTTTGTTTTTTTTTAATTAAATTTATCTATTGCAAAAACAAAGGTAGTTTACTTATTAGGGGTACATTTTATCATAAAAATTACTTATAAGTATTGCTAATACTAAGATTGTAATAAAATAAAAGAATATTACAATTGAACAAAATAATCTCTTAATTGTTTATTTCGGCCAAATCTATACCAAATCGATTCGGCCAAATCGAAATTACTTCGGCCAAATCGATAAAAACTTTTATCGGCCAAAAAAATCATTAATATTATAATAGACTCAGATATAATTCTATTTAAACTGAATAAATAATAATATTTACATTTGTATAAAACGGTAATCTCAAAATGAACTTATTAGTGAAATTAAAAAAAAATATAGAAATAATAGCATTTAATAATAAATTTATTAATCAAAAATTAAATCATATAAGTGCGAACGGTAAAAATTGTTTATTTCATATTTTTAAATTAAAAATATTTGACTTTTGGTTCTGGTCGCATTCCTAAAACATGAGTTTGATTGATATAGCTTTGCTTAGTTATTGTACGCATCCTCGTCAACGAATTAGTACGTACATTTTGTAATAGATGGCGCAGAAATTATTAGAAGATTTAAAGGTAGTTCATATGGTTTCATTCCTGGAAAGGATCGTAGGTACCCGGCGAGTTATCACCCTGCTCCCGTATATCGCAAAATTATTTGAGCGTCTGCTGCTGTGGAAAATCCGGCCAACCATTCTTCTCAGGGCGGAGCAACACGGGTTCCGCAGCGGCCACTCTACGTCGACTCAGTTGGCCCACGTGCTACACCACATGGCGACATGACATCTCGATATAGATAAAGCTTTCGATCGGGTGTGGCACGAGGGTCTATTGTTTAAGCTCTTAGAGCAAACCACCATGCCGCCTTCCATGGTGTGGCGTCTTTCTTGCGGGAGCGGGAATTCTTCGTTAGTGTAGAGGGTACCGACTCCACCAAGCACCCCGTTGAAGCGGGGGTCCCCCGGGGCAGCTGCTTGTCACCTGTCCTGTATGCCGCGTACACTAATGATATCCCCACCCTGGAATGTCACCTGCGATGGTGGGAAACCGACATCATGTTGGCATTGTACGCCGATAACAGCGTCGTCTTGTTGGGTCCATATGGCAGCACTGAAGCTGCAGAGGCTGCTGGATCTGCTACCCAAGTGGCTGGACACATGGCGAATGTCTGTCAACATTGGGAAGACATACGCCATCCCGCGAGGGAAGAGGGTCAACGACGGATCCAATGTAGGAATAGGTTCAGCCATATCTCGACGACGCGAAGTCGTTAAAGGACGCCCAAAAGCCGCTAGGAATAGCGGCACATAGGACCGGGGGGCGGTTGCCCCATTGATTTGCTGCACGAGCAGTGGGGTTCATCCCCGAGGTTCGATCCCACACCTCTGCGCGGGGTGTGAACGTCCCCGATTGCTTGATGGTTTCATTCATATGTTATGTTTTCTGGTTGGCAGAAACTGAATGCATGTAGCCATATATAGTACTGACTAACACGTTTCAGGGGAGACCTACATATGTATGTACAGTATTGACCTACCTTAGGCTGGAGCGAGGATAGTACAGGATTAGTAACTTTAATATATTTGTAATATCATTCCAGTTTTCTCCTGGATCAAATCAAGGAGCAGGACTCTGGAAGGTGACGCCAAGATTGCTGTGAACAACTACATATCAGAGTCTCCGTTCCTTGATGCCAGTCTTTACGTTCTCAACGACCAGTCGGAGCATGCGTGTAACGCTGGACTCACCAGAGAAATCCAAGAATTCCTTTCTTATTATTGATTGTAACACTAATAGAATTTTAGAAGTGTTGGCGCATGTCATGCTATATGCTTTTACATTTGTCCAATAAAGTTATTTAACAAACACATAATTTATGTTATTTCCACATGTAATATAGAACTCAATGTAAATTAAATGAAATAAAAATAAATTCCTGTCTTAAAATAAATATAAAAAATTGTTACAATAACAACGGTAAAAGGAGAGTTATCATATCAATATCTACCTATTGGAATTGTATAAAACAATAAAAGAACTGACGAAGTACTAGAACGAATTTTATCAAAAAAAAAATACAAACTACACATTATTATTTATTGTGTTGGTAATATTATTAGAAATTACAATACAGAGCAAAGAGGAGATTATATAGATATATATACCTAAACATTCATTGGTGCTATATTCTTTAAGGTCCGCGTAGCAAGTTTCCTTAAGCGTAGCACATCTACGAGTTTGTCGTACAAGTCAGATTGTTGTCATGACAGTTGAAAAATTAATAAAGTACCATAAATGATAGTCATCATTTTCATCATTAGAAGCCTGTGGTAGTCCACTGTTAGACAGCTTTCAGCTTAGACACTTCTGCCTAAATCTTCGGCTAACGCATTTAGTTTCTGTCTACTACCCTGAGCAGATAATAGCTCCATTTAGCCAGGTGGTCCTATATTAGGTTTACCAAGACGCGGTCTCCACTCGTCTGAACTTGCTTTTTCAAGTATTTTGATTTTCTAACAAGGGAAAAGCGTGTGTATTGTTTTTTTTGAAAAGTTGATTATTAATTATTGTTCAAGCAATAATTATTAAAATTAAAACATCCCCAATACGATTAGATAAAGCATTATATAATTTAATATTAATTATTAGTCCTAACATAATTTTATAGAATTCTAATTATATTAGGACTAATAATTAATAAAACTATGGAAAATACAAATAATAAAACTAAAATAATAAATCGATTTAAATTAATTTCCTATTTCATATATCTCTTTTCTATAATAATTAGAGAGATGAAATTATTAAAACAAATATTATAAATAATAATGATATTCAATCTAATAAAATGTTGCTGTTATAGATAATGTTGTTTTTTTATTACATTGTTGCTAACTAATGGAAAATGCCAATCTTTTTATTGTTTAGGGATACAGGTTATCTATTTATACGTTTCACTTTGTAATCTTAATATTAATTAGCTAATATATGTGCATTGTAGTATTTATTTAAATACTTTAATTTATAAATTTAAAATAAAAGTTTATAAAAAGGAGATTTAATACCTTTAAGTATTCTAATGATATAAACGATTTATTTTTCAAGAAAAGAACGTGTTTAATGAAAAAAAATACATACACGTAAGATATGTGTTTGAACGAACTAAAAAACTTACTTTGTTGGCGCAGCAACCCAAAATGTATCTTGGCCTCCGAACAGATCTTACGCCATCGTGCCCTGTCCTGCGCCACCTCCTGCCAGTTGCAGATTTGAAGGTTGCGCAAGTCATCCTCGATCATGTCTCTCCAGCGGTACCTGGGGCACCCCATAGGCCGTCGTCCAGTTGGGCGACCCACATACGTTCTCTTGACTGCGCGACCCTCTAAACGTGTCCCAGCCTACGAAGTCGGTGAGCCTTAATCTCTCCTATTACATTGGGTTGGGTCACCAGATGCTCGATTTCGGCATTTTTTCGAATTCGCCAACTGCCATCATCACTTTTGGTATGTACGTTTGAGTTTTTAAATATTGTATTTTCATAGAATTTAGCCATTTTTTTGTAGTATAAATCGTTTATTTAAATTAAAAGTAGAAAATACTTTTCTAGTATACGAGTAAAATTGCAATTTCAATATTTTAATAAAATATCTTTAATTTTCGCTGATTGTACTCAAAAAGATTTTGTGGCTAGAATAGAATTTAAAGAAGACTAAAGATAAAGTATATTATATTAATTATACTCATGATTTTTTAGTTAGTAACTAATTTGCCTTATCATATTACTTAAAGTATTATATTAAGAATTGTGATAGTTGATGATAACATTTATGTTTTCAAGTTTTTAAGTCTAGAAATCTATGTATGTTTAATTATTGTCTGTTATCTGTTTAGAAAAAACAAAGAAATTCGTTCGTGACCCTTGGCTTGAGCTTGGTATAAATTATAGGAACATGTATATGAATAATCTAGACTTACTTGAGTTAACGTTAAGTAAGTTCTAAGTTTGAATAAACAGTTAAATATTAAAATGCTTCGCTTCCTTGTGTTCGCTTTTTTCGCGTCAGCGTCCGCTGAAGTTTACGGGGAGGGACCTTGCCCTGAAGTCAAACCAGTAGAGAACTTTAACTTCTCTGCTGTAAGTTTAATTATTCTTTTACCTTATTCATCGTATTTATGTTACAGATAGTTTAAAAACTGATTTTTTTCTTTTAAATTTCAAGACGTATTTTCTATGTAACTGTTTCATGATCATAAAAATTCTTAACGACTATTTACTTTTTATATTTATATTTTATTTAATAACTTTTATAAAAAACTTCTAAGAAATTCAAATTTTCCGTTTTCGAAAAGGTGACCTTTATATGTTGAAGTATAACGAATTAATTATTGATTTCGAGTTCTGTTAAAGATTTTGTTTTATATAATTCTAATAAAGCAAAGAAGTGAAACGAAATTGAATAAATTTGTCTACTGTAAAGTTTTTAATATTTATGAGTAGCAAAGCGATCAGCATTTGATGTTTCATATTTTAATACTGGGCATTTCATTAAATATGAAATGATTAAACAATATTCTAAAAAACTAAAACTGGTACTGAATACTCGCATAATAGAATAATTTTTGCTTTCACCGAAAGACTGTTTTGAAAATAATAGCTTTTTAAGTTAATTTAAAAAAAATAATTGAAGGACATATTATAATTATTGTTTGCTCTTAATGGTTTTAAATACGAGTATGAGCATTTATTTGAATGAAAACTACATAAAAATACGAAAGACCACATTGAAAATAATAGTTTTTAGATCAATTTTATGAAAAATAATTAAAGGACATATTATTATTGTTTGCTCTTAATGGTTTTAAATACGATACAATAAATACGAATTTCAATACATTTATTTGGATGAAAATTACATAAAAATAATGTCTGGAGTGTTTTCAATAGTAATAACACACTGAAAAAGCAGTGTTATTCGTTATTTTTTTAAAATTACAAAAACATTACATGGGCACTATTTTCAATACTAACTTGATTTTTTAATTTTCAACAGTATGCAGGAAAATGGTATGAAATCGCAAGATTCCCCAATGCTGGTCAAGCTGGTGATAAGGGAAAGTGCACCACTGCCGAATACACGGTCGATGGTGATAAGGGCACGGTGAAAAACACTCACGTCATCGAGGGAGTGGCTTATGTAATCAATGGTGTCATCAACCTTGAGGCAACTTCTGAAGTGAGACTGACGTACACATTCAACGGTAATGTATACATATATCTAAAATATAAAAAAAACAGGCTGTCACGCAAACAATTCGCAGTAGTAAAAAGCTTAAAACTACTAAATAACTTTAATATTTACGAAGATTTTTTTTGGAATTTTCGATTAAAAAATTCATATTTTGTAAATTAAAATTAGTCTGGTTTTCACGTTTATAGGCACGTTGAGAAAGAATTATACCTAAATATTTTTAAACGACATTGAAACCTTATTAATGGAGTCAGGCGTTACTTTGCGGAAATCCATCACTATATGGACAGTCAAAAGTTTTACTTAGCTAAGATCCGCGACAAGCAAAACAACAACAGCAAAATTAATAATGTGTGTTTTTCCGTTGGGTTTAGTGGATTTATTTGGAACTTAAACCGAAAACTTACCGAAAATCGGCCATCAACTCTCCACCCACCAACCACTATACACAACGCCAAACACACACTATCACTTTTCCATCTTGTACACGACACGTGTTTCGCCCCAACACGAGGCATCCTCAGGTATAGTAGACTCTACGGAAGACAACCGAAAAGTGACCGGGACTTTAACTTTGCTAACTTTAATTTTGCTGTTGTTGTTTTGCTTGTCGCGGATCTTAGCTAAGTAAAACTTTTGACTGTCCATATGACATTGAAATCTTTCATCCGTCACTATCTTAAAGGTCGGCAACGCATCTGCGATGTATCTAGTGTTGCGGATGTTTATGGACGGTGTTAATTGCTTTCCAGCAGGTGATAAGTTTGCTCGTTTGCCGCTTTATACCATAAAAAAAGGTTTTATTTAACTTGACCCCCTATATTTATTTAAAAGGCCGGCAACGCTTCCGTGACTCCTGCGGTGTGGTGGTTGTCTATGGGCGGCGTTGATGGATTTTCATCAGGCGATACACTTGCTCGTTTGCCAAAAAAAGTATGATGACATATCATAGTAAAAATTCAAGAAATGTAACCGGGGTGGCATTTGTAGTTTAACATGACATAGGATTTAGTATGTAAGCCTTATTAAGCTTTTTTTCACTGCTGAGCACTGGCCTTTCCATTTCTGAAGGAACGGACGTTAACCCACCACTACGCATTCTCGTTTGCCCTCCTATCCCATAAAAAATGGAATACAACTATAACATAGTTTTTAAGTTACTTGTTACTAACAAATGGATCCGTGTTGTATGATTAATAAATATATTAAGCTCTAATTAGCCTTTAATCTTTTTAGGTAAATCCAAGAACTCCTGGTTGACCGTTCTGTTCACTGATTACAATAACTACTCAGTTGGTTACAGCTGCAAATACTTCGAAGAGCACAACAAGCACCAAGGTAAATATATCGAGTATTTTAAGACGCTTAACTATGCATATGTGGAACGACGTACCAACTGCGGTATTCTCATGTAGATACGAAATAGGGGCGTTCAAGAGAGAAGCGTATGTGTTCGCAAAAGGCCGACAACGCATTTGTGATGGCTCTGGCATTGTGGATGTCTATAGGTGGTGGTGATCACTTACCACCAGGTGTTTCCCTGCTCTGCTTTAAAAAAATGTTTACTTTGTGATGAGAGAGAGAGAGAGAGAGAGAGAGACAAGAGAAAGAGAGAGAGAGAGAGAGTATACTCCGAATAGCTAATTTCACTACTTTTGATGTAATTGTGTGTAGACTAATTTCCAGGTACCGTTTTTACACGATAATGATTTATGTTAATTCCATATAATCAATTTATGGCGGAGAATATATACAAATGTAATATAAGATATGTATTGTATATTTTAGTTCAAAGCAGTTAAAAATAAATTTAAAAGATTATAAAAATTAATATTTAAAAAAAGTAATAAACTTCAAAGGATAAATCCTAGGAATACAAATATAATTAGCTAAGGCACTAAAAATAATAATAAATGTATTTATTGCGTTGTTTTAGTTTTCTCGTGGATCAAGTCAAGGAGCAAGACCTTGGAAGATGACGCCAAGAAGGCAGTCAATGAATATCTAAAGAACTCCAAAGTCATCGACACCTCCAAATATATAAAAAATGACCAGTCCGATGAGACCTGCAAAGTTACCAGTACCCAAGAAATCAAAGATTTCCTTTAAAACTAAAAATTATAATGTTCCTTCTATCAAATAAATTTCAATTACCTGTGATTTTATACACCCTCGATCTATCGAAATAAGTTTTGAAATACAATTATTTTATACATGATTACTTTTTAATTTCCTCAATAATTTACACGGATGTTTTTAGTAGCAGTTTTATGTGTCTTCTGCTTGAATATATTACGTTGACAAGACAATGTTTGGATAAGTTAAAAATTTTAAAAGCGACAGCAGTAACTATGTGAGTAGTGACAGTGAATGTGAGCAAATCTTAAATAGGACATTTAATTAATTTTAATATATGTAGTTTTTAACGTTTTTGCTGACAAATATATTAAGTTTTACTATAACTAATAGAGTGTTTCAGAAAGAAAATTTTACCATCGCAGAAGTATTAGATAGGCTTAAAGAGAAACGAAAAATCTAACATAGTGTTTGAGAAAAGATAGTGAAGTATGATTGGGCATTTGATTCATACATACATTCATATCGTCACGCCTGCCTCCCGTAGAAAGGGACCACAGATCTCCATCTGATACGATGTCGGCATACTTTTCTTGCTTCATCCACACTCATTATTCTCCTCATGCAAGTTAAGGGTACTCTTAACCTGGCCCTTCCTAAAATTTCAGCAATTTGGCCAAGGTATGTTTTTCGTGGTCTTCTCCTACCGACCCTTCTATCTACATTCGCAACGTAAATTTCTTTTGCCAGTCGCCTTTCATCCATTCTCTCTATATGCCTAAACCATTTCAGTATGCCTTTCTCATCTTTTGTTAAAATGTCATGTTAAACAATGTCAAAATTGAAGGAAAGAAGGAAGACCAAAAAGGAAGTATACACGCAATTATAAAAAAGGCATGGATAGAGACGTCTACAAAATAGAATGAGCTAGCTTTTGATCCAAGAAATGGAAATTGCTACATCGATAAGTGCTACGCACTTAAATTATGAATGGATGGAGTACTACGCCTTATTGTCTTTTTTCTATTCACCGATAGATGGCGGTAATCATTATTATCAATAGTGTGAATTTAAATTAAATATATATAATTATTATATGGACAGTCCGCAAGGTAACGCCTGACTCCATTAATAAATATAATTATTAAATAAATAATCCTAATGTACAGGTTAAATATATAAAACAAATTAAATTTAACAAGGCTTTTTAGATTTTGTTATTAAGTTATTGCTTATAGTTTATCTTATAAAAAAAACTATATAAAGAAATATCTAAATATATTCTGTGAATATATCTGATAAATAACAATTAATATCGTTTTGTATAAAAGTAAGCGTAAATTGCTTAGATATTGTGCAGGCGAATTTTCTTCTACTCGTACTATAATCGGTTGGCGTGAAGAGTATTTTTTAGAAAAAATATTTTTAGCTTACTTGGTGAGGTGCCATTGAATTATAGTATTGTCATTAAGATACTGGCCTATTTATAATAGTCAATATAATTTTTAAATCCGCTCTAGAAATGGACAGAGGCATGTCTAGCAGTCGAACATTATATATTTAGGTTGTGGAAAAATATAAACGTTAACATTACTTACTAAATAAATTATAGCTCTTCGTCACAAGATGGCAGTCTTAATGTATTTTTAGTATGATAATTTTTTTACTACTATCAATGTGAACACTAAAACGTTATGTTGGGATTTCAATTTTCATTGTCCATTAATTTTATATAAGAGTAACCCCTTACACTTTTTAAAGGTAGATTGGTGGGATATTCAGACTCGGATTAAATGCCTGTAGACTCTATAAATATTTTTAAAGCCGATATGGGACTTGAAACTACGGTTATTGACTTACATCGTCATTTACAGTTTTATAATAGTGCACACCCTAGGCACATATGAGAAACATCACAAAACACATGGCGTAATTAATGATCATCCATATCGCGTTTTATCCTTATTTAAGCCCCGTTAGTTAAGTTGTCCAAAACTGGTTCAACGTCAACCTACGTTATATAAGAAGCACTCGCGTAAAATTTTATGGTTCTGGAACTATCAAGTGGGGAAAGGGTAAAACGGACATAACAACATCCCGACTCCAATTCTCATCTTCACCTTCATTGACAGCCTGCGGCAGTCCATTGCTGGACATAGGCTTCCCCCATGAAGCGACACCTTGCCCGATCTTCGGCTACACGCATCCAGTTTCTGCCAGCCGCCCTGCGCGGATCGTCGCACCATCTAGCCGTGGGGTGTCCCACACTACGTTTACCGAGACGCGATCCCCACTCTAGCACTCGTTTGCTCCACAACTCATCTACAAGCGCAGATTTAGTCGCTTAACTCTGCGACGAAAGTTTCTGAGTTACCGTGATCCCCCGCGAGATAACGAACGAAGCTCTTGCGCACTGGGCAACCGATTAGAAGAGGCTTTAGTAGCTTTGGGGAATCAAAAACCTTTAAAGATTGGTGCTTTTTTCCCGAAATAATCGTCTATGAAGGCTAATATCTCATGACGGGCACGACTACTCTGTCAAGAGTGAAGCGAATTAGAAGAGTATCTATCAGCTTAAGCTTTTAGTTTTCTATCAACTGGTGTTAATAATATTATTATATTATATAAATGAAGTTGAAGGCTGAGTAAATTCCTTGCTTTTTTAAGCGTTGTCTTCTGTATATTTAACATGTGAAGAGTATAATGGAATAATTATGCAGTTCAAAAAAGCGCATATTAAAAATTCTAGTTTTTTTAATCCACTCGACGCCAAACAACTATAAAAAAAGTATGCACACATACAATAATCATAAAATTTATATTTGATTTCCTGCTTGTCTAGCAAGATAACATTAAATTGATTCCTAAAAGTTTTTGTTATTATATAATAATCAATTAATATTTAATACATATTTAGCATTTGAGTCACATTAGTTTCTACTTGATAAGGTTATATTCTTATTATGAAAAAGATTAAGAGAACTAATTATGTAATAAATAAAATAAAAATTCTATATAAATAAAATAAAAATTCAATATATATAATATTTTCTTCTTCTAAGAGTGCCTCTCCGACTAGCGAAGGTTGGCAGCCAATTCAGCACAACTATCCTGCTCCTTCGCGAGGTGCACCAGTTCTGTAGCACTCGTTATTCCGGTCCACTCCATGGTATTACGTAGCCAAGACTTTCTATTACGACCAACTTCTCTTTTGCCCGCGATTTTTCCCATCATGATCAGTTGCAGCAACTTGTACCTGTCATGTTTCAGGTAAGCAACTTTTCTACCTTTGACGGTCTGCTAAAGTTCACGTTTTTGCTTGACTTGTTGGAGAACCTCGTCATTGGTTGCCTTTATATGTAATATACATACATACAAAGTGTCATTTCTCTGCGTACTACAATATATCGAATTTATTATGTCAAATATTTTAGGGAGTTTAATTTTTCACCAGCCCCGCAGTTTAATTGCTGGACCACACGTCATAATAAAAGGTTCGACCCCCATCTCCTGGATGGCTCCGCCACGAATGGTGTAACTGTGGAACCATTTACCACTCGCGGTGTTCCCAAACAAATACGATATAACGTGTTCACAAAAGGCTGGCAACGCATGTGAAGATGTGAAGATGTCTATGGGCGGCAGTGATCACTTATTATCAGGTGACCTGCACGCTCGTTTGCCTGGTCTGCTATAAAAAAGTCTATCTATTTTCATATAATAGTTTTACTTTCTTCTTGTAATATTTATATACAAATCAGATTATATTTAATTTTTTTTTACAGTCAAACGTACCAAACGTTTGCAACTTAGATTTTTATTTATATTTATTTCTAATAATAAGATTATTTTAATTATATTTATTTCTAACAATATATATATTTGCTAGATGGTGCTACGATCTGCGCAGGGCGGCTGGCAGAAACTGGATGCGTGTAACCGAAGATCGGGCTAGGTGGCGCTCTATGGGGGAGGCCTATGTCCAGCAGTGGACTGCCGCAGCCTGCTGATGATGATGATGATGATATATTCGTAAATATCGAAGGTAGTAACAACATTATTTGCAAAATATTTCTAATTAATAATGGATGATATGTTTTAAGAAAATGTCAAGGAATTATTTTTTCTTTTACTCTCGAGCAAGATTTTTTTTAAAGAAGAAGTGACATTTTTTGTTGAATTTAAATAGTTTATTTTAATGTTTTTTATATTTAATATATTTAGTATATTTAATATTTTTGTTTCTTTTGCCCGTTTTTAAAGGAAAGACAATGGCATGGAATGAAATCTAAAATAGTTTTTTTAAGATTGAAAGATTTTTATCGAATTATTTTTCAGTACAATGGTTGCAAGATTTATTATTAATAAATACATACACATGCGGGGACATCTACACCCACAGGGGTGTGGGATCGAGCCTCGGGGATGAACCCCATTGCTCGCGCAGTAACTCAAATGGGCGACCGCCCCAGTCCTAGATGCCGCTGTTCTCAGCGGTTTTTGGGCAATCTTTTACGACATCGCGTCGTCGAGAAATGGTTCAACCTATTCCTACGTTGGGTCTGTCGCTGGCCCTCCCGCTGGTCCAATTATTAATAATAAAGCGTGTCGCTCATAGACATCTGAAGTACAACAGACATTGGAGAAGGGTTGCCAGCCTTTGAAAAATATGTAAGCTTATTTATTGAAGGTTTCTTTTTTGTGAAATCGATTAAAGAGCGCCATCGAGTAGTACATTTTAAGATCTTTAATTTGAAATATTTGTTATTCACCTAAGACTTTGATATTTAGTATATTTATCTAGATGAGTACTAACTATCAACGTTTTATTTGTGAATCTTATGGTGTTATAATCAGTTGTTAAACTTACAAAATTGTAAGAGATTTTCAATCTTTTATTTAGCAATAGCTTAATTTCTGAAATAGATTATCATACATGTTAAGTATGTTTTAAATAATTATAGTAAGTTTTAAATAATCATCACTTTCAGAACCTTCTTCATTGTTATATTATATAATATATGTTTAGACAATTATGCCAACTATATTTGTATATAAAAATTCTAATGAACAGACATACTTTTTTCTCCTAATAAATAAAGCGAGTAGGCACTACAACGTATAAAAGGGTGTATTTCGATATTATGGAAAATAAAATAAAGGCATTATTACTTTATTAAAATTTATTGCGCAAAAAATAATAACCTATTACAAATAATCATAGCAGGTATTATAAATTTTGCGTAATATTCAAACTTAATTTCTACGAATGTAAACTATAAGTCCTTAATCAATAAACTCTTGGATCTCCCTTGAAGCGGAAGCTTTGCAGGCTGCATCGGATTGGTCGTTCTGAATGTATTTGGAGGGGTCGAGAATGTGGGTGTTCTTGAAGAAGTTACCCACGGTGGCATCAGCTTCGGGGCTCAAGACCTTGCTCCTTGACATGATCCATGAAAAGACTAGAAAATTGGAAAATTAAAGTTAAATGAGGAATTTTAATAATTAATATTTTAGCGTTAATTTTCATCATCATCATTTCAACATCAAAATTTTCTTTTCACATAATGGGAAACCTTTTTCATAACAATTTTTGTAATATATCTTATTATGAATATTTCTTTAAAATATCATGTAGTCATACATTATTCATGCAACCGTATTAAGTTAATAATAAAAATACTATAAAATGTTTCTTCTTCTGTCTTTTAAGAAATTATTGTGAATTTAATTTTTAACAATAAATTACGAATTTTTGATTGTTAGGTTGTATAAAATAAACAAAATTAATTAAGGTATTAGAAAAGAAGTTAATAAAAAAAATATACTTTGGTGAGTGTTGCTCTGGGGGAAGTACTTGCAGCTGTAGCCAATCGAATAGCTCTTGTAATCAGTGCTCAATACACTCAAGTAGGAACGCTTGGATTTGCCTAGAAAATAAAAGTAAATTACACAATAATTGGTCTTAACATAAGGCGTTACAATTAAAATATTACAAATTAAATTATATGCCTTAGTTTACAATAATAAATAAATTTAAATAATGTAATTAAAATAGACTTTCATAGTATACTATAATTGTAATAATGAAAATTATTTTGAAATATCTATTTTGATGTTCCATATACAATATGTACAATATATTTCTGTTTTGAGACGAATTTTAGGTTTAAAAATATTTGAATTTTCTTATCTATTATATAATATGTACTGATATAAAAAAATGACTAATGATTCTAACTATTTTATATAATATTAATATCAATATCAGTCTGCGGCAGTCCACTGCTGGAAATAAGCCTCACTCAAGGCGCGCCACCTAGCCAGATCTTCCGCTACACGCATCCAGTCTCTGCCAGCTGCCTTGCGCAGATATTCGCTCCATTTAACAGGGGGCGTCCCACATTACGTTTACCGACTCGTGGTCTCCACTCCAGCAGTCGTCTACTCGTCTACTCTTATGATTGTCGGTTTTCCGACAAACGTGTACAGCTCATTGCCACTTCAATCTGCTAACTTGAAGAGCTACATAGTTCTTAGACCAGATTGGAGAACCAGAGTCACCGACATCTGTGAGTCTGGTTCTCCGGCGAATTTCTTCATTTCAAATTCTATTTATTTATAAGTAATACTCCGAGCATAGTTCTCACCATAGCCATCTGAGCTACTTTAAGCTTCTGAAGGAGTTATATATACTGGCATTAAATTTGACTATTTCTGTTATATATGATTAGTATCAAAAATTAGTATTCCTAATCTATCTACTATTCCTATTTTGATATTGACATATTTTAACTAGTTTCATTTATTTTATGTATGTTATAGGAAATTTGCTTGTATCTGTGTATTATATTTTACAATACGTTACCTCCAAAGGTGTAAGTAAGCATCACTTTAGCAGGTCCAACCAGTGTAAGATCTCCCTTGATGTACGATTTGACACCGTCAATAACGTGTGTGTTCTTCACTTTACCCTTGTTGCCGTTGACCGTGTATTCGGCGGTGGTGCATTGGCCACGCACATCTTCCTCACCAGCGTTAGGGTACCTCGCTAATTCATACCAGGTACCCGCATACTAAAGGGAGTCATAAAAAGAATGGACAGTATTTTTTTGGAAAGTTTAATAAATTCTAGACGAGTCTAATCTAGATGCGTGATTCCCGGCATGGAATAGATTCTTAGATAGATTTCTTTCGTGGGTGTCGTACGAAACAACATTGCCAACAACTTCTAGAAGACTGGAATGATCGTTATTCTGTGTAATAAAAACCCTAAATTACCTTAAATTATATATATATATATATATATATATATATATATATATATATATATATACAAATCCATCAAGCGTGAAAATTACGAAAACACCCGACATTTGAGACGGACGGCAATATCCAGCAATAGAATATCATGAATGTATTGATAGGTTGATATTGAATTTTTAAATGAATTTTTTTCATATACATATTTTTATGGGATGGGGAGGGAAACAAGCAAACGTGTCGCCTGATAAAAAGCGTCCATAGACATTTGCAACTCCCTAGGCATTTTAAATACATTGCCAGCTTTTGATATAAGAGTGAGCTTGTTTTTTTAAGGTTTGAATATCGTATCGGTTACCGAGTTTTAAGCGAAATAACCACTTTCGAAATCAATCATCTCAGGATTCAACTCTAACGTCGGGATAAGTTTATACACGACAAAAGTATTTATGCCGAATCTGGGTATGCCACAAATGTGCATTGAACAAGCGCGGTGAGTGAATGTTCACTTCTCCAGAAATATAAGGTTCGTGCCCAACAATACACGTAGGCTGTATAATAAAGATAATTTAAAATAATTGTTATCGAAATAATTCTCACTGCTGATGATGATAATGATGATGATAAATTGCTCTTCAAAGCCTTTTTATTATATCTAAAACGAGGCTCTCAAGAGAGAATGATAGTATTTTATAATCATCCGAATATTGTTAAGGTTATATATAATATAAGGTATAAATCATTACGAAGCGGTAATTGACTGTAGTGAAATTGATGAAATATACATAACTCTGATAGTCACCAGCAAAACGATCAGAGTTCCCTCTATCAATATGAAAGAGACTCTTAGTTTTAACAGATTGTCTAAAATAAAATAAAATCTACACTGTGTATATAAAAAAGATTTTAATGCTTCGATAAGCACGCACTAGATATATAGCTTTTGTTGATCTGTGATTTGAATAAATTAATACTTATAAGCCATTCGTATCGTGATACAGAAGTTTACCTCGTAATCCTCTGCTACGAAATAAATTTGAAATTACGCTATTTGGATTGTTGAGAAATTATTTTGTTCAGATGTAGCTGACAGCTAGAAAACCTGTGTGAAGCTGAAATTTATAACTTGATAATTTGATCGACTATATAATACGATAAATCCGACTATATAAAATGATTGCTGGCAAAAAATGAATAGGATTAGCAAGAGATAGAGCGACATGGAAATCTTTGGAGGAGGCCTTTGTAGAAGGAAGAGCGGCCGATTCTACAAATTAAATTTAACTAATAAATAAATGATAAGTAATGTTAAATAAAGACTTTATTTATTATTTTATTCATTGTAATACGATATGTAACTTTTAAATATTTTAAACTGGAGAGGTATATTTTTAGATATCTTGTGTACCAAAAAAGTATTAACAATATTAAGATTATCTTTATGGTACCATTTAGAATGTTTTATTATTTAATATATTTTAGCTTAGTTATTTCAGCTAGTAAAATCATCATTAAACAAACTATTTTTACTTCACTTTTTTCATTCCTAAATTTGTTCATATCCTTCACACCGTGAATGAAAACACTTCAGGAATATTTGATTGTTGTTATTTTATGCTTACGCAATTTGCAACAATTATTATTTAATTTTTTATTTAGCAAGTCCATTGCATTGATTTATGGCTTTACAAATATTAAATATGGATTAGCTATTATATTTAAAAGGAAATAACATTTAAATAATGCATTTGTATCTTCTATTCGATTCTTATTTCATGTTTTTTTTTATAGTATGAGAACTAATTAAATTCAATTATTATTTTGTCATATTATTAATAACATTAAAAAGGCTAAACTAAATATTTAAAATTCAAACAGCAATATGAATTGTGTAGAATCGCGCTTAAGATTTGAGGTACGTGGTTCGATTTTATCATTAAAATGTTTTTATTTTTATTATTTATGATTAAAAGTATATTTTCCTAATACAAGCACTATTGTCTTATTTGGAATAGTTAACAAGAATTATAGTAACACTAAACCATTGCTAATATTCCTTTTTTAAGTGTAGTTTCCAAAACAATACCACAGAAGAAAATATTAATAACATTATATAATGGACAAATTTTATAAAAATTTAATTAATTTTTAATTTATATATCTCTATAATTACGTAAATATATTTTAAAATCTAATTGGAGCTGATTTTAAATTTATTAATCGGTAATGGGACTAAAATCTTTAATGCCACAGATTATGTATAAGCTTATATTAATATCTAGTGATGACTTAACAACATTATTTTTTTAAAACGAGTGCAAAAAGGGAAGAGTGCCACTTTATTTTCGTTGCGAACGTAGTTTTAATATTAAATGGGAGAAGACTTATTTTTGAATGTATTAAAAAAGACAGACTTAACATAATATATCAGGGAATCGAAATATGTACTTACAGCGGCGAAGTTGAAATCTTCTACAGGCTTCACGTCGGGACAAGGTCCGTAGAAGATCACGTCAGAGGCAGACGCCGCCGCAAAAAATGCGAGAACTAAGTAGCGGAGCATTTTATTATGTTGTTCTTAAATTCAAGAGCGTACTCAGCCAGGTCCTAGCCAATTCTGAATGCTACGGACACATGTACGTTCATTTTATACCAGTTTTGGGTTGAAGGTCATGAACGCACATATTAAAATTAGCTAAGGCAAAATTCAAAATCCATTAAAAATTTTCACATAAATGTAACAAAATACACGTTCGTCACTTTTGAATTTCCCGTACCTTATTTAATAGGAGATATTTATATATATATATATTTATATATATATATATATATATATATATATATATATATATATATATATATATATATATATATATATATATATATATATATATATATATATATATATAAACTTCTTAACAGTATTAAAGCATTAGCTGTTACAATTGAGGTCTTATTTGTTAAATTATTTTTTGAAATACCTCTTTCATAAATATGTTTAATGCTTTTGGGTCAACGGCCGCAATGTAATTCCTAGAATTAATAAACGCATATACGTACGTAAGCTCTCTATTTTTTGCAGTCAATATATGTCCTAAATCGGAAAGAATAGTAATTTCTGTAGAAAAGGGGACAGGGACCACGCGGACCCACCACGCTTGTTCAACATGGATTAACAAAAAGTCACACCTATAAGAATTTGTAAGGGATATGAAGGTAATAAAAGCGAGCGTTTCGCCTGATGACAAGAAGTGGCGAAGTATATATATTCTTTTTTATATATATATATATATTTATATATTCACGCCTATCCCCCGCAGGGGTTGGCAGAGACCACAGAGCTCCATCATCTGCCATTCATCGCAGCGAAACGGCTCGTCATTGGTCGCTTTTCGCCTTCGTAAGAATAGAACGTGACGGGTGGCGAACCACGTCGCCGTCATTTTCGACAAATTAGGTATATTAACTTCGTCTTAGTGAATCCCACGAGCCGCAAGGGAGGATGGAGGTCAACCCCAGCAGAGCCCTGGATGCTGAGGTAAGGCACCATAGTACCCGGGGGAGCCCGATCCCGGGACGATCGGCACGCTTGCGACTAGGCTCGCCCCTAGCCACGCATCCATTGGCACGGCAGACCGTGGATTGGCGCAGAGGAAAGGAAGGGGCAGGAAAGGTAATACGGATTGGAGGGGTTACCAGACTCGGAATAAACATTTATAAATCCATATAAATATTTATTCCGATGCGGGAATCGAACCCGCGACCATTGACTCCGCGGGCGGTGGGCCCCGCCACTGAGCCAATCGGTCGTCGTGGCGAAGTAAGTAGTAAGTAATATAAAATTATATTTTTTAAATAGCAAATATTTTAAAATAATTTTATTGAAATAAAATATTAAGACAACTTGCAATTTTTAAGCTTTTAAAATTTATGCAATAAATCCAATCTTACTTTGGGCCAAAAACGTATTTAAATTATCATTTTAGTAAAATCAGGATCAGTCTTGTTCCGTTATTAGTTATTCCGCGAAAATATTTCACTAAGCATTAGGATAATTATTTTTGTGTTTTAGTATCTAACGAATAAAGTGAGTATGAGAAAATTCACTAATTTTTACTTATACATTTTATTTATACTCGTAGTGAGAACGCTCTCTCTCTCCCCTCCTCGCAAGGTTTATGAATGGGCTGGTTCGCCAGGAAAAGTACAATACTCCCGTAGAAAACCGGCGTCTGTGTTGAAGCTCAGCTATCGCGCTTCGTCCGGTGAGTGATTGAGGCCGTACCCCCCCCCCCCTTCCCTTCCGCCTCTGCCCATAGACCATAGACATCTGCACTGCCTATGGCACTGCAGATATCTATGGATGCTGTTGATTGCTTTCCATCCGGTGCCTGCTCGTTTGCCTTCCTATCCCATAAAAAAAAAAAGGCCACTGTGAAATGACCAGCGAGGTGATTGTGGTGAAACCTGCTTTAATTGAAAGTGAACTATATTCAGCTTAGGCTGGTGATGATGTACAAAACAAAGTTGACTGTAAAAAGTTTTCACATAATTCAATAAGAAAGTCAATACATACTTTGCATCGACCAGCTATTTATTTAACTGATCTTAGGAAAGTGAGTTTAGTTTATACATTTTGAACGGTTTCAAATGAAACTTCTAGATTTGCACACAATTTCAAACATTTTTAATCAAAAGATATAAAATTGACAAATTATTATTTGGTAAAATACATTTATATGTATAATTAACATTTATTTTTCTCGTATTATCAGTCTCATGTATATTCTAATACATTTTTAAAAAAATTGGACATAAAATTTTAAACATTGTTATCAAAAGATATTAAATTGACAAATTTTTTTTTGGTAAAATACATTTATATGTATAATTAACATTTATTTTTCTCTTATTATCAGTCTCATGTATATTCTAATACATTTTTAAAAAAATCGGTCATAAAATTTTAAACATTGACATCAAAAGATATATAATTGACAAATTATTTTGTATAATACATTTATATGTATAATTAACATTTATTTTTCTCGTCTTATGTATATTTTATTAAATTTTTAAAAATTCATAAATTTGGTTACTCGGTCTTCATATTTGTATCAATTATACACATACATACATACATACATATATATATATATATATATATATATATATATATATATATATATATATATATATATATATATATATATATATATATATATATATGTATATATATATATATATATATATATATATACACACACACACACTTATATATCTTGGCTTTCTTCAGGCTTAATTGAATAATATAAATATTGATTCTGTGTGTTTAGCCCGTCAATCAGCATTGGAAAAGCGTGGTGGGTTAATGTCCGTAACTCTGAAAATGGGGAAGCCCGTGCCCATTAGTGGGACATAGCATTACGTATATTATTTGTAGTCTGATGATGATATAAGAAAAAAGTTGTACATGAACTATGTCTATTATAAACGTGGGTACTATCTACTTTACTCTATAGGACTACGTTATTCGCTAATAATCTACTTTACTCAGACCAGCCATTAGATTACGCTGATTTTAGTAAAGTGAGTTTTAATTATACATTTTGAACGGTTTCAAATGAAACTTTTAGATTGCCACTTAATTTTAAACATTGATATCTAAAGATCTTTAATTGACAAATTATTATTTGGTAAAATACATTTATATGTATAATTAACGTTTATTTTTCTCGTATTATATATCTGTCCCATGTATATTTTATTACATTAAAAACAAATCAAAAGGCAAAAATGCCACACAAGCGGCAAATGAAATGTGTGCTGTTTATGGCGAGGATGCCGTAACTGAAAGAACTGTGCGAAAGTGGTTTGCTCGGTTTAAAGTTGAAAATGTCGACTTGGAAGATCGAGAACGCCCAGCTAGGCCATCCATTGCCAAGATGTGATTAAACAGAAATCGAGAACAACCTACGCTCAACATTACGTCAATTATTCGAATGGTATCTATATAATTTAATAAATGGAATATTTGAATGAGCTGCATTTTAAATGTCCTAAAATATCGACACAAACTTTTGCGGACAACCTATTACGTAACACTCACACACCTTCGCTATCTTAAAGATATTGAATGGTTTTTATACTGTTTAGTATGCCAATCCGCATTAGACACGTGTGGTGGGTTAACATCCATTCTTTCGGAAGTAGGAAGCCCGTGCCCAGAGACGGGACACATATGAGCTACGAAAAAAAAATTGTTTATGCTATATTTAGAAATTAGTTAACTTTAAGAAAATATTTATTTTTCTCGCTGTGGTTTTCCTAGCATGAAATAGAAGTAATCCGTTTCCCTAGCATTAATAAAAGCCACCAATTCATTTCTTCACGTGTGTGTCTATTATGGCTATATGGATAGAGCGCTCTTTTTGTTGATGTTTCTAAGCTCAATTTGAATTTTATTAGTGTGTTTTTTTGTTGATGTGCTAACGGGACCTAACATAAATGTCTTGGTCTGTTTTTTTCTTTAGTAACGTGATAATTATGTGATAACGTTAACCATTAAAAAAGAAATAATCCGAAAAAATACTGCGAGATAGAAGATCTGGTGCACCAGCCAAATATATGGGCGAGATTAAGACACATCTTCTTCCTTGGCTCGGTCACCTTGGCGAATGCATCGGAGTATGATATTTGTGTCGACCAAGTGGATGAACAATAAGATCTATAATACGATTATTTGGCCTATTCTAACGTATGGCTGTGAGGCTTGGACACTAACGCTAAAGGAAGAGAAGAAATTTCTAGTTGCAGAACGAAGTCTACCGAAAGATCCTGGCCCCAACCAAAAGTGATAATGGCAGTTGGTAAAATTGAAAAAATGCCGAAATAGAGCATTTGGTGGCCTAATCCAATGTAATAGGAGTGACTAAGGTTCACCGACTTCATTGGTTAGGCCACGTTGAGAGGATGGGGGAGGATCGTACAGTTAAGAGAGCGTATGTGGGTCGCCCAACTGGACAACGTCCTGTGGCGCGCCCCAGATACCGCTGGAGAGACATGATCGAGGGTGCAAAGGATAGGGCACGGTGGCGTAAGATCTGTTCGAAGGCCAACGTCCATTTTGGGTCACTGCGCCAACAAAGTTAGTTTTTTTTAAGTTGTCGAAGGCCAGTTTCCGAATCGAATTTCCATCAGTGAAGCTTTGGCTAAACGAAAAAAATTATGAGTCACATACGACAACATTATGCTAAAACCACCATGGTCAAACGCGGTGAAGCTCAAACGGTGGCCAAACCAGGTCTAACGCTCAGGTAGGTTTTGTTGTGCGTTTGATGATAGTTGTTTCCATATGACCTGCGATTGCTATGGTTTCCTCGCAACGCAAATCTTACTTATTGACAAGAAATTGGCATCAAGAGAAGATTGTGAAAATCGGTTACTAGAGTTTTTCGTTAAGAGAGAACAAGACTGTTATGAAAATGGCATTATGAATCTGCCTTTAAAATAGCAACAAATCGGTGCATAGTTGACCAAAATCGGTAAGCAAAACATATTAGATAAACTTTTGAAGTTTATGTAAAAATAAGGGATTTATTTATCCTCAACCTCTATCATTAGATGTAACAAATTCCATTTTATATAAAATCGTATTTGTAACATCTGTTAATTTTTGCTTTTCCGTCACAGAGTATCATCGTGTATCTATACCTTAATGTCCTTTAACAAAAAAACAACAAGTTGGTCGAATAGCGGAATCGTTGAATGATAAATCATCATAATCATCAAGGTGAAAAATAAATAAGTATAAATACTAGTTTTAATCGAACTAGAAGTTAATATTTGGAAATAAAAATCTATACAAATATATTTTTTATTATATATTTTGTTATTGAACTATATTTTTTAAATTTAACAAATATATTGACTCTATAATATATGAATACATTGATATTCTTATATAATATGTATCTGAATGAAGAGATACAATACGAAGGTACAATATGAAGAGATGGATGTCTTATTGGATCATAAAGGATAAACTCAATACAAAAAGACACCAGGGAATCATCTTTTTTTCTTTTTTTAATTAGTTATTTGCAATTATATTTATTTGCCATTTCATAGTCTGTAATAATGTAGCTGTTAATACATACATATTAATGTATGTCATTTCATTGCTTTCAACAATTTCACTAACTTGTGATAGCTTTGCTTTACCTATTATAGTTTTAAAAACGATTACCAGTTGAGTAAGTTGTAAGTGGAGCGAGTGAAAAGATTAAAAGCGAATAGTAGATATGCAATGATTTTACAGATTTTGAATTAATATACTAATTATGTAAATTAAAAATGCATAGCACTTAAGTAAAATTAAACATTTTAGACTTGGCGCGTAAGGTTTCATAGTAATTATAAGCTATTATACACCTAGCGCATAATCATTTGCTTTTTATATTGTCTAGAATAAAAAAATGGTAAACTAATTTGTCTTAAAATTATTTTTTTTAAGTATATTTAAACTTTATTTACTAATATATTACATTTCATTTTTCTAGATAACATTTCTTCAGCTCTGGTCTCAGTCCAAGAATTTCAAGATTTCCTTGTTACTGTATGCTCGACACGCTTGCTGCGAGTGATCGTTGAGGATATAGTTCTTGAGGTCCAGTTTAATAGATCTCCTCAAGTAATTGACGACTGCAGCATTTGCTGCACCCTCCAAGGTTGGTCTCCTTGAGAGTATCCATGAAAGAACTGAAACAGATATATAAATTATCTTTCAAGTTTACATACATACATATATATACGATTTCGCCTGTTTCCCGTAGGGGAAGGCAGAGACCACAGACCTCCATCTGCTACGATTCTGGCGCACTTTTTTAGCTTTACCCACAATCATATTGTTTGTTGTTATCAATTTGTCAATATTATATATAGACTATCAAATATGCCTAAAAATCCACTGCTGGACATGCCTTACTCTCTCTCAAAATTGAGGAATGTCACAGTAATTACTACGGTGTCGCGTATGACACTTATAAGAATAGAAATAGGAAAACAGTGGTTCTTTTTCATGACTGTAATCACAATGCAATATATAAAGAAATATTTGTTCTTTTTTTTAAAAAAAGTGGACCATATTACTAGAATATTTGCTTACCATTCCAACTAAGCTTATAATGCTTGAGATAAGAAATGGTTTACATCAATAATGTATTGAACCTCCATATAATAAGGCAAAATATAAAATAGTCAAATAAAAAATAAATAATTATAATATATTTGTAACAATCTTCACAGTGTAATATAACACTGATCAAAAATATAATTGATTTATATAACAATACTATAATAAATTGTAGAGGTTATTTAAAACAATAAAAGTCATCATTACCATTGAAACGGGATTTCTATGATCACCAGATATATCAAGACTTATATATATGCAGACTTATATATCAAGAGAAAGAGACAAGACAAAAATAAATTATTAATTTATAGATGTGCTCAGTAAGAAGACATTTAAGTACATGTGTATGATTGTAAATTAATGAAAAATTATTATATGTATATCGGTGAAAATGAATATCTGTTATTTTTGTATTAAGTATACATACTTTGATGGGTGTTGTACTTCTCGAAGTATTTACAGCTGTAACCGATGGCGTAATTTTTGTAATCGGTGTCCAATATAGTAAAGTAGGAGTGTTTGAATTTTCCTGAAATAAAATTATAATCAGTGATAGACACATGAAATTGGTTTCTCTCAAAATTGAGGGGGTCTGCCGTAATCCTTAATCTTGATGGATCGAAGATTACAGAATGGTTTCTATTTCTCGGTTTCTCTTCAGAGTTTTTTCTCAGTTTTCTCACTTACACTAGGGTTCATATAGCCAGAGCGTCTAAAAGGAATTGCAATAGCGTAGAACTGAATATAAAACTGTTTGTATTCAATTTTTCATCAATTTTATGTGACAATTGTATACATGAATGCTAGAAGCGTCATTACTTTTGTATAATTCATAGGATTTTAAGAAATAGGTAAAAAAGCAGAAAACAGGTTTTATGAAGACGTCAAAATATTTCATACAGAAGTCGTCGTATAAATACATTAAGTCGTCTGATGATGATGACGTCTAAAGTTTATTAATAACAAGGAATCGAGCAGCTTAACTCAACTCACGGCCCACCGGGCTTTTGTAGCTGGCCCATCTGGTGTTACTTATCAAGTGAGACCGCAGGTATCCCCTTTCTCTTGGCTTCCATACTTCGATATTATTGTCGCTTTGTTGGACGGTCGTGATTTATTTTGAATTTATTTACATGACACAACTGTGTCAAAACCTAAGATGTCATAACCTAATTTTTTTGGGGCTCGCGACACCACTACTAACACTTGTTTGTAGTTCCAATGAGAAAAGTTTGAGTACCATTGGTATAGAGGATGTTTTAGATTTTCTGCGCAGGCAAGAATTTGTAATGATTTACCGCCACCGCTTAGAATATATATTGTGCAATGTAATTTTTTTTGTTACTGTTATACGTAGATATATTTTATTGTAATTTGAGACAATAAATATTTTAATATTATCATTACCTCCGAATGTATATGTAAGCATCACTTTTCCGGGTCCTACTATTGTGACGTCACCCTTGATGTATGATCTGAGTCCGTCGACGACATGGGTGTTCCTCACTTTTCCCGTGTTCCCCTTGACTAAGTACTCGGCAGTTGTACACTGGCCAGAGGCTCCTTCTTCAGCAGCATTAGGGTATTTGGCGATTTCATACCATTTACCTGCGTACTAAAAGATAACCTATTGTTAACTAAGAATTGACATAGTATTCACAAGTGTCATCATCATAAACAGCCTGCAGCAGTCCACAGCTAGACATAAGTCTCTCTCAAGAAGCGCCACTTAGCCCAATCTTTGGCTTCACGCATCTAGTC
Source organism: Baronia brevicornis (assembly GCA_031353405.1). Classification (NCBI taxonomy): domain Eukaryota; kingdom Metazoa; phylum Arthropoda; class Insecta; order Lepidoptera; family Papilionidae; genus Baronia; species Baronia brevicornis. Next base: position 222,314 of record JASFAT010003952.1, read on the forward strand.
TTTGGTCGATGTCCTGGGCAGATCGTCTCACATCTAGTCGGGTGGCATCCCAACCTACACTTGGAAAGACGCAGTCTCCGCTCCAGTACCTGTCTACTGCAGCGGTTGTCGGATCTCCGACAAATGTGTACAGCCCATTGCCACTTGACTTTACTAATTCGAAAGATAAGTGCGTTATATTATAAAAAAGAAATAAATCTTTTCTGAAAAAATAAATTTAATGCAAACTATTTGATTTATTCAGTTTCTGGAGGAACGGATGTTAACCCACCACGCTTGTCCAATGCGGATTGGCGGGGTTACCAGATTCGAAATAAATATTTGTAATTCATACATATATTAATTCCGATACAGGGATTGAACCTGCGACCATTGAATCCGCGTGCGCATGGCCCCGCCACTGAGCCAATTGGTCGACGAAATACTTAAACGTTCAGAATTCTTTGTTACTACAACTTAAAATATAAAGACGTAAATTATAAAAAACTTACAGCTGAGAAATCAAAGTTGTGCACAGGTTGTATGTCGGGACAAGTTCCCGTGTACATAACTTGGGCGGACGCAACAGCTATGAATGAGAACAGAAGAACCGGCAGCATATTGTTAATACGTAGAATGATGTTACTGCGATAAATCCTATCAAACTCTGAATTGATTTGACACGTGTCTTTACGTTTTATACTAGTTTTGTTGGTGAAGGTTGAACACATCTTTATAATATAAAGCTAACGTATAACATTAATGCAATTATTAGTAATAGATTCTAAAGTAGAAGATCCGGACACATATTAGTCTCTCCACTGTATTCAAAACAGCCTGACTAATGGTTTTATACAAACAGTTTAAAAGGTTGACGGAAAATGTTAAGTGTGTTTCATTTTTTTTATTGGTCGGTTTTGATGTATTTATAATCAGCTACCTTGTTAAATGGAATTATGATGTCTATTTTTCAAAGTAGGTCTAACTTATATAAATATAGAAATATAATTCTATATCTGGGTTTGCTGGAAGAACACTCAATTTTAAGTTAAGCTCGTCCTTGTACATCTTCTTTCCTTTTAATTCTTGTATGTCGTGTTTTCTGTACAATAAAGTATTATAATTTCATATCCATCTCTTTTAAGGCTATAGGTAGACTTTTCTCATTATACCAGATAAACATGCATACATCCCGCATGCGTATTTATTATTATATGCCCTGCTGCATTTGATATGATATCTGCTGCATATGATGTACTTTAGCGTTCCAGCCGTTGTTGCTTACGGCGACACCCGGGATCTTTCCCGGGTTTCTTCTATATTATTAAAACTCTCTTTCTTTAATATTAATTTATACTTGTACGCTCATATATCATTATTTTAATACATTTAATACAAACACATATAACTCATTTGTGCACGGAGGGGCTAGAAGTTTATCTTGTTCTCTATCAAATCAATGATATTCTGTAATTAATCTAGTTCTATATCTTCAATATTTTTCTATTTCTATTTATTTATATCTCGTTCATACTTTATTAACACTTTTCAATTTACATTTTGTATTTTACATCTCAATTAATTATGCCGGACGGGTGTCATGTCTATTCAAGAACGTCAGTCGAACTAATGTTTTTGTTTTAATAGAAAACAATTTAATTCTTCTTCTTTTGAGTGACGAATTTAAAAAGAAATAATATAAAAAGTTTTATTGCATTAGTAATACATTTATCAATGTATCACTACTGTACCTAAGTGAAGACCGCCACTTAAAGACATTCGCAACGCCAGAGGCGTCACAAATACGTTGTTGGCCTTTTGTGGATACATCCCGTCTTCTCTCCTTTGTGGATACGCACGTCTTTTGAATACCACAATGTTGTATTTGTATCATTGTAAGTGAAGTCACTGGTGGCGCGTTCATTTTCTTTATCCCGGTAAATATACATACGGCCTGCAGGTATTTATTCTGAATCTAGATGTCCCGCCAATCCACCGTGAACAAGCATGGTAGTTCAATGATCATTCCTTTAGAAATAGGGAGGATCGTGTCAAAAAACAAGGGAACATTAACACATCACGCTTGTCAAAAGTAGATTAACAGGATATCACACTTGAAATAAAGACAATATAGGCTATTTATATCGCGAATCGGAAAACCGTGACCATAAAAATAAATTGTTTTAAAAAAATTAAATTACTTTTGTCCAACTGAGCAAAAACTCTTCTTGCGCATTACAATGCTCCACTGTTACATCTGACCCGTTCTTCTATACGGATGTGAGGCTTGGACGCTTAAAGAAGACCTCAGAAAACGTATAGAAGCGTTCGAAAAACATAGACGGATGCTCGCTATTAGTTGGACTCAAAGGATGGCCAATGACGAGGTTCTCCGACAAGTCAAGCGAAAATGTAAACTTTTGCAAACCGTCAAAGGTAGAACGACAGGTACATTTGCTTATTTGGTTCATATCATGTGACATAACGAGTATAAATTACTGCAACTGATAAAAATGGGAAAAATCACGGGCAAAAGACAAATTGGTCGAAAAAAAGTCTTGGCTACGTAATATCCGGGAGTGAGCCGGGCGAGTGAGCGAGTGCTTCAGAACTGCTGCACCTCGCGAAGGAGGAGGAAAGTTGTGTTGAATTGACTGCCAACCTTCGCAAGTCGGAGAGGCATTCTTAGAAGAAGAGTCCAATTTAAATTCAAATTTAATCCATTCCACTACTGGGCAAGTCCCTGCGGTGTTTCCAAATAAATACGGCAGAGTCTCAGATCGTCTCTTAGATAAGAGACGATCGTATCTATGCTATTAGCGTAGCTACGCTGGTTTGCCTACCCTAAAAGAGGCACCTCGAGGAAAGGAATTTAGCCCCCCCACCCCACTTGTCCAAAGCAGAGTGGCGAAATAATTGAATTTCTAAAATCAGTCTTTTGTCACGAAAAAGTTTTCGAAAATTTCGACTGTTCATAAAATAATCAAATTTAACTGTAAACGATCCCGTTAGAGGTGGCTATGAATATAAAATAAATGATTTTTATCGTATTTTTCAGGTCGATGGCCGGACATTACGTAGATTTATTATCTGTGGACTATTTTATCTCACTAAATTCAAATTTGGTAGAGCAACTGGTTGTATGCAGACGAAGATGGGGGTGGGCTGAGTGGTTTAGCAGATGCCTATTTTTAAGTGATTTACGGAGACTAATGATGAATAATATACGAATTTTTCGATATAAGGTAATATGCAGCAGTGAATTCAAATGTAAAGGCGTAGGTACTTTGTATAATATTATAAAAAATAATAGGTATTCTGAAAGTTTCATCTAGTACAGTGCGTTTTTCCCAAAACTTCTTGTCACATATCAATAGTCTTGCAACCAGATATTTTTAGCAGTATTTTCGAATCGATGCTATCTTGCAAGTTTGAAAAATAAGCTTAGACATTTCTGAAAGGCCGGCAATACTTCTGGAATGCCTATGATGTTGCAAATATTGATTGCTTTCCATCATGCGACATGATTGAGTGTTTTGTTGTCCTGTGAAACAATATTGCAATTATAAATATTATTTAAAATTGCGTTACCACTCACTGACATGCTATTGGAGAAACTGTAATAGATGGATGGTAAGTTTGCTAGGAGAAAATGTCTGATGATGAGAGGATGGATAAGGCTCGAAGCACATGAATTATATTAAAAGCTTGAGGACCTGAAGATGGTGAAAAATTGCTCGACGACCTGCCCGAACCGTAACACCTGCGGGAGTCATCCTTGAACAAAAAATGGTCTAAAGTAATAAGTACACGGATGAGGGGGAACGGAGAAAACATCAGATTTGGTCGAAAACAATTATGGGTTCTTTTTTCCGCTAAAATTTGGATAAGTTCGAAAAGCTCGCGTAGCTCTAAGGGGCCGTGACAGATGGGCTCCGAAAAGCTAGTATGAATAATATATAAAAGCGTTAAATATAATATATTTCTTTCATTATTCCGGAAAGAATTTCATGTTTCCTTAAAGAAATATAATTAATAGAACTGCATCTTAACCTTACAGGAACCCAAAAGTAAAATATAATAAAAATATAGTATAAGCTCGAGGTTGTAAAGTGTACGCCATCTGTCATTTTCCAACAAACTTACATTTTACAACCACGAGCTTTAAGAGCTGTACAATGAGCCGAACGTCATGAAATGGCTGGCTGATGGCTAGATGGAGTCGAGGACGACGTAAAAGCAATCGATCTGAGGAGCTGAAGAGATAAAGCCTAAGTAAGATTCAGCTCAAAAAATTTAATGAACCAGGCTAAGGCCTACCCGTGGCTGTAATGTCTCGATGAGTATGACATATGTATCGCAAATAATATGAAGACGGTACCGATTCCAATAGCTTTTAATTTAATCCTGCATCATAAATGGCGTGAAGGTGATACCGATCCGTCTAGCTTTTAATTTAATTCGACTCTAGCCAATTTATTGTTTTAGATTAAAGTCACTTAAAAACGTTTAATCCTCATCAATTTGCAATATTTACATAATTCGAACCTGTTCATCTATTTTAATTAATATATATATAATATAATATGTAAATGTTTTAAAATAGCTCAAGTGACGTACGATTTTAGTTTTGTTTTATTTTATATAGAAAAAAGCAATTTTACTACATTTTAAAGTGTTATTGCATTTTTAGGTGTTTTTAAAAAAAAATCTAAAGCCTCGATTTCCAAAACTGTTGACTAACAACAGTTTTGGAAATCGAGGCTTTAGCATTTGAATAGATAAAACATTGCTTAGATGGTTTAGGCACAAAAAGAGGATGGATGACAAACGACTGGTAAAAGAAATTTACGTTGCGGATGTAGATGGAAGAGTCGGAGGGAAAGACCAAGTAAAACATACCCTAAACAAATTGCCAAAATTTTTAGGAAAGGCCAGGTATATGCCCTTAACCGGCAGGCTTGCATGAGGACTCTCCTCAGATGAGTGTGCAGGAAAAAAGGAAAGAATGCCGAGATTGTAGCAGATGGAGATCTGTAGTCTCTGCCTACCCCTACGGGAAACAGCATGACAATATGTATGTATGTAAGACATTAAAATCAAAAAGAAATCCAAGGCAATTAAAACTAAAAATCATCCTACAAACTATATATATATAAAAAACGTACTTCAAAACGATAATCTTTTATTTTAACGATGTATTTTTATCTAGACACGCAGCCGGATATTTTCTGTTCAAATTTTAATGGATATTTTGAGAGCAGTCGTGTACAATAATATATCGATAGAGCGGGTTATAAAAATCCATCAATTATCATTTAAAAAAGCAGTTTAAGTGCTTAAGCATGATTTGGGTTAAACAAAGCCTTATTTTATATAAAAAAAATTGTATAATTTACTAAAAATTTGTTAAAAAGTTTGTTAGTTCACTTAATTGAAATTATTTTTTAAAAGTAATTAGGCAGTAATTTGAAGTTCAGACATCAAATTCGTTTTTAATTTTCAGTATAAAAATATTTTTTATTTCAATAACCTTATTAAATATATATGATATTTGACATCTCGTTAATAAGAACACAATAAAACGAATCAAACCTAAGTTTGACATTGTATGTTAAAATATCACGTTATACAACGTAAATGTTTGAAACTAATCCTTAAAAAATATATTAATATGAAAACTAGTACGAATTTCTTAATTAGCAAAAATAGCTACGGCTTCTCGACTTACAAATTGACCTATTGAATAGTCGTAGCACATTGTTTAGTTTTTTTTTAATGGCATAAAGAAGCAAACAGGCAAGCGTATCACCTGATGAAAAGCTATTAACGCTGCTCATAGACATCACAGATGCGTGCATAGACATCACAGATGCATGCAACACCAGACGCATCACAGACTAGGCTTGTTTTTCGTTTCCCATGTCGTATCGGTTTGGAAAAACCGCTGAAAATATCAAAGGGCTTTATGCGTAAACATGATTAAGATCAAATAGTACAATAAATCTGTGGTACGAAAATTAAATTAAAAATGTGTGGTAACAACGATGAAGAAAATTAAATAATAATACGATTAGGGGTAAATATTCTGGTTATAATGAATATTACCATATTCACATGTCTTGTGTCAAGTAAAAAAATTACTAGTGAAAAACGGGTAATTTTTGAACCAATAACACATTGAAACCTTCAGGAAACAATCATACTCATACCTCAAAGCCCGCAAATGCATCTGCAATGTTATGGTGTTTCTGATGTCTACGGATGTATTATTTATTTCATTAGGATATTCTATTAGGTGACACGTTTGTTTGTGCGCCTCCATGTCCCATAAAAAAAAAACTTCTTAATAGTAGCTTTGATTCTGCACTTTCGATAAGCTAGTAACACAACTCCTTACTATTTAATTAATTCTTCTCCTTTTATTACTTTCTCCTTTATTTCACATTCCCTCAAGTTTTATTGTTTCAGATGTCGATGGGCGGCGATGATTATTTGTCATTAATTGACACGTTTGCTCGTTTTCCTACCCCGTCAATAAAAAAACCATTAATATTCATACACTCAAACAAAATTTTATTAAAATTAAAATATAAACGTATATAGTATGTAAATTTGATTATACATATATGCTTTTAAAGTCTATTCAGGTCTATCAAATTCATATATAATTTGCTAAAAGGTATTAAGCCATTACATACGTGCGTCATAGGCATTAATATAAGCCAGGGGTAGTCAATTTAATTACACCCAAGATACACTGTTTACTAACTAGACCAATTACATACATAATTAGTAATTCTTCATTAACATCGACCATACTTACTTTTATTTGAACTGATTAAATGCTATTTCATTTACTCACTTCAAATTTTATTTTTTTTTTCATTTATTCATTTCATTTTTTTTAATAATAATATCTCTAGGATTTTAAATTATATTAAAAAGCAAAACACATCAAAAATAAAGATTGTTCTTGGTAAATTAAAATATTTTCTTAGGCTTGCCCCGATCGACGGATATATGCGACTACTTCTGGTATATGTGACCTTATTGACTCTAACAAAATTTTAGCTTTCTGAGTCAATGACTGTTAGATTGCTTTTCATTGTTCATTCCTACAACAAGATGTATATATATATGACCTACAGGCATTTTGTTTCAAGTCTGTATTTTCTCCACTCTACAATCCACCTTGTACAAGTGCGGTAAGAGAAAATACCAAGACTCAGAATAAATACACATAGGTTAAACATACATATATTTATTCCATGCGGAAATCCAATTCGCCTTCATTCTTCCACTGAGCCAATTAAATATAAGATCAAAAGAATTTTAAATTAAAACAAATTAAGAATATATATTAAGAATATTTTAAAAAATAAACAACAATTATTTATGGTATATGTAGGCAAACGAGCAGGCGTATCACCTATGTAAAGCGATCAACGCCGCCCGTAGATAGCCTCAGGGCTATAAGCATTGCAGAAACGTTGCCAATCTTTGAAAAACGCGTAGACTTGATTGTGAATGTTCCCATTTCGTAAGAAAGTTCCTTTCATTTGATGCCTAATTCCTTCTTTGTTTTGGTTTATCCTGTCCCGATGGCTTAATAACACAAATAATATCAAATAATAATAAATCATTTTTATATTGTGATTTTATAATGTAATCTTATTAAATAACACAAATAATAATATTATTTTTATATTGTGATTTTATAATGTAATCTTATTAAATAACACAAAAAATAATATCATTTTATATTGTGATTTTATAATGTGAATCTTATTAAATAAACTTAACAATTATTGCGCAATTCCCTCTTAGGTATTTTTGAGTTTTAAATGTTACTATGCATTATTTTTCTAAATATTAGCAGAACCTGTATGCCACTATCAAAATTCGTTTTACCGACTAGTTTTTGTGTTTTACATGTACAAGAAAGAGACAGATATTGTGTTGCTATTAGATCTTTTGATTGCACTAAAGAGAACAACGCTTAATGGATTTTTGTAAAATTTATGTGATGGTTCATGCAACCGTGATATTAATGCATGCAATTTAGGCGAGGCAAAAATCTAGGTTAAAACGGCAGGAATTTATTTCCATTTCAATCCAAAACAAGGTGCAACCATATGAAGCCAATATATCAAGGAAAGTTCCCCCTTTTCCCGCTAACTTAAGTCAGCGCACAACATCGTTTTTAGTACATAGTTCATTTTCATAATCTTATATTATTATCTGTTATATCGTATAATTGTGGCTTCATGCAATATACTTCTATTAAGGCATATAAGTGAAGCTATATGAAAGCGTATATATATATATATATATATATATATATATATATATATATATATATATATATATATATATATATATATATATATATATATATATATATATATATATATATGTGTGTGTGTGTGTGTGTTTGTGTATGTATATATGTGTAAAATAAGGCAGGATGATGCGACAAACAAATTATTCTCGTAAAAATAACAAGAAGTTAGTTTTAGTTGCCTGATAACAAATTCATGAAAAAGTCACAAACTAAAAAACAAAAGCTTTGAATTTGGAATTAACTTTTTTTCATACCCAGACTCTTTATTAAATGCCAGTAATAATAATTTGGCTATTGACCTCCTCTTTAGAACAAGACCTCCTCTTTAGACAAATGAAAACCACCCGTTTTTTGCAAATATCGACGCAAATAAAAATAATTACATTATATTCGACCTCTACGATCAATACAACATTTTGTACAGCATTGGAACCGACTGTTTTGAGCGATCAGATACAATTGTTTTAGAAATCTTAAAAGTATTTTCGTTTCTGATAATAAGTTTTCATTTTGTGGTTTACTAAGTTTTTGCTACTTTGTGTCTATGTATACATATATAATTATAATTAGAAATTTACACGTAACGAAGAAGAAACAGCGAAATTAAAAAAACGTTTGTTTAAGATGATTAATTTTTTTTGGGAATCTTACTTAAGTAATTGCTGATTGTCTGCGTAAATTTTGATTTTAAAACAATGTTCGCATGAAGACATTGAACCAAACATTTTGTTTTCTTTACGCTAAAATGCATTTTTTTAATCTTCGAAAGTTAATAGTGGTAGAGCCAAGCTACAATACGAATACTTTGTCATGAATGGTCATGAATACGAATACTTTGTCATAATATTTGTCTGTAGCATGAATGGGCCGGCTCGTCCGGGGAAGCACCACACTCCCGCAGAAAACTGGCGTCTGAGTGGTAGCTTACCTACCGCGCTTCGTACGGTGAGCGGCTGAGTTCCGGAGGCCCAACACTCTCCTCCTCTACCCTTTCTCCTCGCATTCCCACTCCCATAATGATACTGCCTATGGCGCTGCAAAAGTCTATGGACGGCGTTGATTGGTTTCAATCAGTTGACATGCCTGCTTGTTTGCCTTCCTATCCTATGAAAAAAATCTTACTAAAATTGGACTTTTGATAGTAGTCCTCAAAAAGGGCCCAATTATTTGCTTTTTGCATTACTTCGGTAAGTATGCATCTCTTGCTGTTGTGGATTTTCATGGGTTACGATTAGTGCTTACCATCAGGTAAAAAAAAATAATTATTGTGAAGTTAGTAGAATACAAGAGTAGTTAGTATAAATCAAAAATGAATTTATTATAGAGATTATAAATCACTGTTTAGCATTAATTGGGGAAGTAAAAATAAAAGGAGTTCGAACGTTGCTTTTTATGAGCATAACATTAGATTATTGCTTTTTATGAGCATAATATTAGACACTGTTAATATGTATGTTGGTATTTTTTTTTCAATATGCGGCCGAATGATCCGGTCGTACCAGAAACCAAGTTTTATCAAGACTTAGTGTTAGGCATTATATGTTTTAAACACTAAGAACTCGAAGTTGTTTTTTTGTAACGTTTTGCAATTTGAAAACTAGTTTTTATTTTCATAACACGTTCGACACGTTGAAATGAATTAAACGTCGTGAAAATAAAATAGGCTGAGATTTGAATATTTAGTTTACACTTAATTATTCAAATCTAAGCCGTGCCAATGGATGCGTGGCTAGGGGCGTGCTTAGTCGTAAGTGTGCCGACCGTCCCGGGTTCGGGTTCTGCTGGGGCTGACCTCCCTCCTTCCTTGTAGCTCGAAGGATTCACTATGACGAATTATAATAAACCTTATTTGCTAAAATTGACGGCGAAGTGGTTTGTCACCCGTCACGTCCTGATTCCCACGAGGGCGAGAAGTGACTAACGGAGAGCCGTTTCGCTATGATGAATGTGAAAGGAAGAATAGATGAACAGATAGATGAGTGTGGTAGAAATAAGGAGGGTGTGACGGGATCATAGGAGATGGAGATCTGTGGTCTCTGCCTACCTCTACGGGAAACAGGCGTGACAATATGCATGTATGTATGTAATTTTAGGTTACAATAAAATGGCAGCGCAGTTTTTTTCTTTTATGAAAGAGATAACATTATTAGCATAATACATTTCCGACATAGAAACCAAAAATTAAGGGCATTGTAGATACATTTCATACCTAAGGGTGAATAATGAGTGGGAAAGATGGAAGTACGAAAATTGAAAACAAATTTTACCTAACGGTTGTCTGTTCTCACACGTGCTCAGTCCATCGCCACTTCAGTTAACAAATAAACAATAACAGTAAAGAAATAATGGGACAGGAAGAAGAATTCGATAAAGTATGTGATGAAAGAAAAAGACAGAAGTATATGAAGGTCATAGGATTTGGGTTTCCACCACACTCATCAGTCTTTTCATACAAGCTCGCCGGTTAAGAGTACTGTAATAGATTGAATACTGTAATAGATCCCAATTAGAGACAGTTTGTTGATAGTCACCAAAATGATGAATGCAAAGTAAGCTATTTTTTTCCAGTTGCTTTCTTGCAGCCAGTCAGCTATATAACGCTTCACTCGCAGCTTCTTGTATGTACGTCGGTAGCGTGTTTTTGTGGTTATCTGGTTTGCTTCACGCATCAGCTTGAAGCCATGTGGTCTGGTGCCATCTATTCTTCCTAGCAAAATAATACATTCTAGGTTTTTGGGTCTTTTCCATTGATGAGATCAAAATATCTTATGGTGCGACGAGTGACCAAGGATAACAAATAGAAATATATCCTAGTCATCTAACACCGATAAGCTGGAGATCTTCAACAGCTTGTGTATATTCACGATTAGCTTTGTATTCAGGATTTGAAGTGTCGTTTGGCAAACACCAGAGACTCATTTGCTGTGCATCATGATATTCCATGAGGGTACACATGAGGGTAAAGTAATAATAAAAATGTACAGAAAGTGTCATAAAAGTAAAAAAGTCAAAGGTCATAATGATTATCAGTCCCGTATCAATTATTGCCAAATCACTTATTAAAAATCACTCCATTTAAATGTTTCTCTGTCTTTAATTTATTAATTAAAACATCTTTAAAAACCAAAATGCTTTTTCAAATGTATTCAAAATACCCTAAAAATTTGCAAATCATTTCAATAACTGTTTATAATAGTTAATAAACTCACTTAGCGTAGACTTAAAGACGGATATTTTAAACAAAAAATGTTAATAAAAACTACTTTATTTTTTAGTTTTTTTTTGTCTTAACATTTTGAGAGTATAGCAAAGCTCTTACTCATTGTTATGTACAAATATTAGTTAAATTAGTAAGGCGGTTTACTGAGAGTTCAAATTTGTCCCCTTCTTTTACTTCCTTTTTCTCCTTCCATTACTTTTTTCTCGCCTCTCTTTAAATCTTTTCTTCCGTAGGAAGAAACTGAATAATGAGAGTATTATTCAGATGGTAGAAGTAGAAGTAATATTCAGTAGAAGTAAGCAATATTGTTTTTCCAAATACAAAGAAAGATTCTATTATATTATATTATCTATGATTCTATAAACTATTCTCATCTTCTTTATTGATCTTATACTCACCGAAAGAAGATTAGTGTCAAGTCTGCTACGCTGATCTTAATAATGGGTTGGGCACATAGAGAAGATAGATGAAAGACGACTGATAAAAGAAATTTACGTTGCGGATGTGGATGGAAGAGTCGGTAGGGAAAGACCAAGGAGATCATACCTTGACCAAATTGCTGAAGTTCTCAAGAGAGGCCATGTCAAAAGTACCCTTACCCGGGGAACTTGTTTGAAGAGAAAGATGAGTGTAGATGAAGCAAAGAAAGTGTGTCGAAATCGTAGCAAATGGAAATCTGTAGTCTCTACCTATCCCAACGGTAAACAGGTGTGTACGATATCGTATTATTATACTATTCTGGGAATCAAATAACAATATGCATTTTTAAAACTATTATTAATTTTTTATAAAAATCATTATTACTTATGTAAATTTAATAAATTTAAATACGTATTTTTTTGCGACGTAAATGATTACTATAAATTTAAGTTTAGCCTTGCTTGGAGCTAAATTTGTATCTTAACTTTTATGTTAAAAGCATGAATACATAAAAAGACTGATTGAAGGAAAAGAAGGGTTGATTTGTCGGAAATCGAACTTTCATACCGTTTAAAAAGCTTTATTTTAAAACATGGTAAAATCTATTAGCATGTATGGGAAATATTTTAAAATTTAAACGGGAAGTTTACCAATTTGTAAAAATTATTGAAGTAATTAATATTCGCGATTTATCTGCTAATAGAGTATTTTACATAAAACACACGTTATCTCAATGTTTATCCGTATATATAAAAACGAAAATATGTTTGTCTGTCTGTATGTTCTTTATATAATACATTATTACATCGCTATGAAACTTATTAAGTGCAATCCTGCGAAGGTTTTCGGAATAATACGTCCTTTCTACGAAATATGATGCGCCTGTATACATACACAAATATTAAAATGTTTGCTAAATAAAAATGAACAAAATTCAATAAATATGACCCAATTCATACTGAATTTTAACATAACTACTTTCCTTGAATTCTCTACATTCTAAGATCGCATCAACGCGCGTCTGTTAAGCTAGTTGTTAATAAATAATATTAAATAAAGTGCTTACATAAATATGGTTAACATTTTTTGATCTGTAAATAAATTTATTTTAAGTAATGTTGTGAAAGAAAAAATAAATTAAATTTTATTTGTAATGCCAACTATTTTGCTCACATATAATATGAAATAAAAAAAATGCTATTGATTTTTTTATGGAATGAGATCGTTGAACAAGCAGGTTAGCTACTGGTGGTCAGCGTCCATCAACGCCCTCTATACGTAAATTAATTAAACATGTTGTAACGCGCATTAAAGTGTATCTATACTCATAGCTATAGATATAAGCATTAGCATGTTGCTGACGCAAACCCATAGATTTTTCCCTACCCAGAGTCGTGTATATAGAAGAATTCACTTCAAAAAAACTTCACTCCAAAGAAATTTCTAGTCATCTAAGCTTATGACATACTAAAAATATTATGTTAATATTATCCATAGAAAAGCCAATGACTGTAGATAAGTACCGTTGACATTTTTTTATTGAAAACGTTTAGAAATCAAAAAATTGAAATCGTCTCCGTAATTATATTTTCATCATTATCATCATCATCATAAATACAGCTGTAACGTTCTACTGCTGGAAATTGGCTTCTTTTGAAATTGAGAGTTCTCGGTGTAATTCCTATACTATGCGGGCAGATTGTAGATCGCAGATTGAATTTTATTCATAGATAAGGCAATCGCTGCCACCCATCTAGAAGATATCTGTAGAAGCAAATACAAGTAGTATTTTCTTCTACAGATATCCACAGAGCAAAATAATAATGTATTAAGTTAAATAAAAAATAAATCCAGTAATTCTTACCAGGGCCTTTCGCCATATTACTCTTTGGCCGGAAATTAACTTTTCATTACTTCCCACCTATCGTGTCCCTTTTCAACTCTGCAGTTACAACGCATCTGCAATGCCTTTGGTCTTGTAAATATCCATGGGCGACAGCCATTACTTAGTGTCGAATGACAAGCTCGCTTCTTTACCTGCTTAATTCATATGCAAGGAATTGCAATTAATTGTAAATTATTAACTAAGACGACCAATTGACTCAGTGGCGGGGCATTCCGCCATCGGAGTCAGTGGTCGCGGGTTCGATCCCCGCATCGTAATAAATATAAATATGGGTTACAAATATTATATTTATTCTGAGTCTGGTAATCCCGCCAATCCGCTTAGAAAAGCGTGGTGGGTTAACGTCCGTTCTTCCAGAAATGGAGAGGCCCGTGCTCAACAGTGGGACATATATGGGCTGTTAAACAAATAACTATTAATAAAATAAATTATATTAAAATATTTATTTTTTACGTAACGTGACGTAGTAATGACCAAAAAAATTAAAAACTATAAAAGTTCACTTGGATACTGATTTCCTTCATATGTAAGGGGTGTTTCTGTAATTTCTTATAACTATAAAAAACACTTCATTTTCAATTGTATCGATGTAGTGACAAAAAAACAAGAACCCTAAAAGTTGACTGTTGGACACTGACTTCCTTCAAATGTGAAGGTGTTTCTGTAATTTCTTAATAATTATAAAAACACTTCATTAACAGTTGTATCCATGTAGTGACAAAAAAAAAATCAAAATCGTAAAAGTTGACTTCGTAAAAGTCAGTGAGTTTTTAAAAACTATAAAATTACATCATTATCAAGTGTATCGAAGAAGTGACAAAAATCAAAAACCGTAAAAGTTGACCGTTGGACGCAGACTTCCTCTAAATGTGAACGGTGTTTCTGTTATTTCTTAAAAACATTCAACATTATCAATTGTATCGATGTAGTGACAAAACAACTTAAAAACCGTACAAGTTGACTTCCTCCAAAAGTGAGGGGTGTTTCTGTAATCATTTGACACTTGTCGAACGGGGTGGGGATAAGATCAGATCATATTCGTGTTTTTTTTTATTTTATTCATAGAAAGTATAATATAATATAATAATACACATGAGCCTATTAAACCTTATTGGTTTATGCTGGGCCTAAAAAATTAATTCAATTTTATAATCTATAAATAACATAAATCAAAAACAAACTTATAAACAGGTATTTAACCTGTATAATATTATCTATTTCAAATATTTTTAAATAAATGACGATCTGTATATGTTTTGAACGTTAGGCTATAAATACTTGATCCGTAGGATATTATCGATTCTACCATGACTTTATACATAGATAAGAAAAAATTCAATAAGGTACCTTATTCTTCTTTAGTAGTCAGAGAAAAAGTACAACTAGATAGTGAGGTAGAAACTGCGTATATATTGGTACATATATTCTGCCAAATACGCCCTGTATGTCACGGAAACAAATAGGTTGGTTATTTTATGTTGGTAACTTAACAAGTCGTCAAATAATAAGCAAGCTTTTTATTTATTTAATTAATCTAACAGGTTTTGCACTGCAGTGCTCCATTTCAAATTTATATTGCTATAATCCGCTTACTGAGAAAAAGTTGTGAAAATATCAATATTTGAATATTAATTAATATTTGGAACAAATAGTATTTCAGTTTTGAGCCGATTCACTTATATAAAGGCAACCATAGTCATTGTATGTATATATAAATAATCATGCGAAATTTGTTCGTGACCTCTGAACAGAAATCAGTATAAATGGATCTGTACGCACAGACATCATTCAGATTTTGAGAGTCTCTCGTTCAGTAAGCTCTCGGCGTACACACGTTCCAAATTAGTAATAATGCTTAGATTTCTTGTTCTCGCATTTTTGGCCGCTGCGTCAGCGACTAACGTAATTGTAAATGGACCTTGCCCATTTGTAAAGTCAGTGAAAAACTTCGAGTTCCCCGCTGTAAGTATTTACACCTATACGCATAAAACATTATCTGAAAAATATTTCAATATACAAATAGGTATATACTTCTATTAATCATTTATTTAATAATTTAATAAGTAATAAAAATACGGAGAAATTTTAATTAATAAAATTTTTGGGATGTAGTATGAATTAAATAATTAATTATTTATTCTTTTATTAATTTTGGAATTTTCATGAATATCAAGTTTAGTTTTAAAAAAATACTACAGTCATGTATTTACATTAATAACATAATATTAAGAAAAAATATAAATATACCTAGATATCATATATTAAGAGCTTTATAACATTATATTATATTTTCATTAAAGTAATAGCATAGAATTAGCTCAATTGTTAAAGATAGAACTTAAGATCTAAGTTCGTCGCTTCGATTACTATTATACCTATTCACTAATGGACTATTGATGTGAGCTATGTTTTCTAGCACAATCATTATTAGCTTAGTTAGAATGGTTAACGGGAATTCTAGTAACATTGAAATAATGCTAGTTATTTAAAAAAAAAATACTTTTTGTTAATAAATAAAAAATAAAAGTGATCTATGTTTATGTTTTGGTTAACAAAACTTTAAAGGAGCAATCTCTTTTAAGTTTTGCTAGTAAAACACACTACAGTTAGAAAGGAACGAAAGATGCTATTAAAAAACTACAGTTAGAAAAGGACGAAAGATTACTAAGTAATAAGTTAGAAAGAGATTGTTAATTCTTATATTCGTATATGTTTTTTAGTCAAAGCATTACAATTGAACATTTGTTTTAATATAGAAAATACATTTTGTTGTAATAAATTGCAATTGCATTGCCTGTATTTTTGGTATCTACATATACATTTTATTATCGATTGTATACGGGAAGTAAGTGCTTTATAATGACCGATTTCAGAGCAATGATATTAGTGAAATAAAGTTACTCATATTCTTATTAACAACTTCAAATAATTGCTCGTATTAATTATTGAGAAATGAATTCATTAATCATTAAATACTTTTAAATTAATTCAGACGTTTACTCGCTAATGGATTGAAAATAGAAATTAAAGTAAAATGTAGAGTGAGAATTGAGCTCGTTTAGAACAACTTTTCCATCTTCAAAGAAATACTAAAAATAATTATACAATTGACAATCTAGAAAATATATGATTACAATACATACAAATTTACAATGTAATAAAACAAAATCTAAACAATTTTAATTATATACATTCTAATATTTATGGCGTGGATATAATAATGAATGGTTTTAAATAATTAAAGATCGAGGGAAATAAATTATAATTTATTTATTTAGTCTTGATGTAAAAACATGGCATAAGGGCTGATTATAATTGTCTTAATATGAAGAATATGTTGTATAATATTTAGAACATAAAAATTAGCTTTATACATTACTATTTATATCTGGTAAATATAATTTCAGCTGTTTAGAATGTTAATTATGGTAAATAACGACTCTATGATCAAAAAAATACACAAATAACACAATCCAGTGCACATTTGTGAAGATGTGCCTTTACAATTATTTATCACCTGAAGATAGAAATATTTATAGATTTGCATATAATATAATTAAGTTTAAAAATCAAATAATTGTATCATAGATGTTCGAAACTGCTTAACTGCTTGGACATTGAATTTTTTTAAAATTTACTTCAAACTCTTAGTTACATATTTCCTTATTTCTAATATTTCAATGAAACGCTCAAATTAACACCTTAGTCTTCCTATCACTGAATTCCGCTACGCACAACTTCATTATAAAGAAAGTTTCCATCCTGAAACTTCTTTTCACATACCACTCGACTGTCTGACTACCTACAGCGTTATTTCTGAACCTCTATGATATTGTAATATACAAATAACAAGGCTAGACTATTCAAATGCCAACAAATGACACGATCGCTTGTTTGCTTTAGTATCCAATAAAAAAATTCTTGCCGTAAACCCACACAAAAGAAATTCATGCCATTCACTAGTTGGTATATCTTTAATTATTTAAAAAAATGCTTTTACTAATCCCATAGTCGTTTCAGACAAAAGACGAATAGATAAAAATAAAAGAACGGTTCCTAACTATGGTTATCTAACTGTAGTGATAGATTAAACTAAGGCCTATAAGAGTTGTGTAAAAAGAATATACATATAGTTCATACGAGTATAACGCTGTTTATATTTTAGTGTCAACCTCGTACATATATATCTTGTTCTATATATTTTTACTACATAGAGAGAATTTGTTTGACCAGTGTAATTTTACAGTATGGAGGAACCTGGTATGAAATTGCCAGATACCCTAACCCTGGTGAGGAAGACGTCAGGGGCAAGTGCACTACTGCCGAATATCTAATCCACGGCAATCACGGTAAAGCGAGGAACACACACGTTGTCGACGGCCTCAAAACCTACATCGATGGTGATTTCGACTTAGTGGGCCCTGGAAAAGCTATGCTTACTTACACATTTGATGGTAAGTCATAGAATAATAGAAACAATATTAGTTTTGTATGATGAACGAGGGTTTGGTCTTTGGAGCATTGACGTTAGAAGAGCAAATGAGCAAGAGTGTTACCCGATGGAAAGCAATCGACGCTCGCCCATAGATATCTGCAACACTAAAGGGAAAAGAGCGACTACAATAAGAGAAGCATTGCCGACCTTTGAGATATATATAGACTTTTATTTGGTGTTTCAAATGTCGCATCGCTTTGTAAATTCTCGAGTTCGATAGCTGTTTCTATAGAATGATGATTCATAGAAAGAAGATTCAGGGAATAGGTAGCATATTGGATCACCGATCCTGATGATGGGGATGATTTTTTTAAGGCGATCTAAGCAGTAGTGAAATTCAATGGCAGGAAATAATCCCAACGATTCTTCGGAACACTTTTGATGGTGAAAGCGATAAAAGATCCTGAGAGATGCGATATCCTTCCGCACTACTTATGAATCAGCCATTTGGTCAAGTCACTGACGATTTGAATCGCTCTATGAAGTATGCGGTCAATAGGAATAAATTGATACAGGGGATGATTAGAGGCCAGTTTGGTCTTGTCTGCCAGGTGGCTGCGAAAGCGGACTTCACACAAATTTGTGTTATTTTGAGATAAGTTAAGAAGAGAAGATTAAGTTAAGACAGATGCGTTGCAAAAACCTGACTCCGATACTTGGACAATAAAGTTAAGATTTTAGAAACAAGTTTGTTCCGATACTCTTCGACGTGTGTTCGATAAATGTTGGATCAGCCGGAGTACACGATACTTACGGAATATATCAAACACAGCCTTACGGAACACTCGGGTTCGATGATTTTAAGTCAGAATAAACAACGTCTAGCTTAACTTGCCTACTCAGGCTTAGACTACCCTCCGTGAGAAAACTAGTCTATTTGCATAATTTTTCGCGCAGCCCATATTACGGAAGTAAATACGCAAGAAGATCACCAGTCGAGCGACCCCGACGAAACCTTACTACTAAACCTTATTAGCATACTAGCTGTTACTAATCAGCCGATCGTATGACGATGTACGAAGGCTGTCTTCCATGAGGTAGGGTCTCTGCCTGTGGTGAAGAATGTCTAAAATGATTTGTTAGAACCGGAGTCAACTTTGGATCACATATGTTTGTGCCCGATCCAATTTTTAAGATAACCACAATTCGAACGGGCACAAACGGGCCTACTCCATTTATGGATGTCCCGGGAGAATAGACGATATGCATAGAGTTTCGTGTGAATGGGTTATCCGGTATAAAACTCTCACGTTGGTTTATACTAGGCCGTGGTTTCTCTCCGTCATTAAGAGTCAAGTTTTTGGCCTGAAAGTCTCTGAGATCTAATATATGCTAAATTACGGGGCGATTACAGAAATCTCCTTCTTCGCGAGGTGCAACAGTTCTGGAGCACTCGCTATCCCGGTCCACTCCCTGATATTACGAAAAAGAAAGTCTTGGTTCTTTTTCGACCGCGATTTTTCCCATCATGATCAGTTGCAGCCATTAATACCTGTCATGTCTCATGATATGACCCAGGTAAGCAACTTTTCTATCTGCAAAAGTTCACGTTGTTGCTTGACTTGTCAAAGAACCGTCATTGGCCACCTTTTGAGTCCAGCAGAGTGATAGCAAGCATCCCTCTATATGTACGCCCACATTTCGAACGCTTCTATACGTTTACTGAGACCTTCTTTAAGCGTCCAAGCCTCACATCATACTATTATTATAAAAATAAAACCTATATAAATTATATTATTATTAGGGTTGTTAATCATTCGTTGCGGGATAAAACGAGACAACGAACGATTCAGGCATTCAAGGAATGAAACCTTCTCACGATCCTGCCATCTACAATATGACTGCTTTTTTAATTATTAAATTTAATTCACTTTTTACCAATAAGTCTATTCACTGAGATTACTATGCGTACAATGACAGTGGAATCATCATGCCACATGCCGTCAATGTATTATACAATATTATCTTTATCATTACATTTATATATTTATATTTATTTATCTTTATCATACATTTTGTTTTTATTCTTTTTAGGTTTCTCTAAATATTCTTACGTGACGGTCCTGGATACTGATTACTCTAGTTACTCCATTGGATACAGCTGCAAATACTTCAAGAAGGACAACAAACACCAGCGTATGTTATCTATTATAATATAATTATCAAAAAGAACTTCATTGATTTTATGGATGTAATAGAATGTAATGTGATACTTCCTCATTCTTGAACCTTGCTTCTGTATGACGGGATGCATTTTATATATATGCATATTGTGCATCCCGTCATACAGAAAAGGGACTTAAATAACCGAGTGATGGTGGTATTTTTTGTTGTCTAGTGGAAATCAATCCATGCAACCTATAGATATTTGTAATGTTGGAAACATTGTAAGTGTTGGAATGGAGACTCCCTCTTAACGAACATAGCGCGAACGCCTTTCTGCTAGATGGAGGAACGATCTGTGTAGAGAGGTTGGCATAAACGAGATATGTGGGCAGTCCAAAGTTTTACTTAGCTAAGATGCGCGACAAGCAAAACAATAACAGAAAATTAATAATGTGTATTTTTTGTGCTGGATGAAGTGCATTTATTTGGAATCCACTTCATCCAGCACAAAAAACACACATTAATAATTTTCTGTTATTGTTTTACTCGTCGTGGATCTTGGCTAAGTAAAACTTTTGACTGTCCACATAGTGATGGATTTCCGCAAAGTAACTCCTGACTCCATTAATAATCATAAACGAGATACGCGTAACTGAAGTTTAGACTAGTTAATGCGCTTTAGTGGTGGCCTATGATTAGCATTGGAGTGTCACAGTCTGGTGATAGTGATAAAGTATTCTGGGGGCGATTGCTACAATATTTAACAAGGTCAGTTTAGTTTAAGATTTTGTTTATGGGATAAGAGGACAAACGAACAAGCGTGTCGTCTGATGGAATGCAATCAACGCCGCCCATAGACAACCGCGACACCGCAAGAGTTACGGAAGCGTTGCCGGCCTTTTTGGAATTATTTGGAGATTGTAAAGTTGCAACGTGCTTGTCATAAAATTAAAAAAGAGTTCATGTATTTCTGACAACTGTTGATATTAAATTATAATTTCTTCAATTGTTCTTTTTCTTATTGTCTAGTTTTTGCCTGGATCATGTCAAGGACACCTACCTTTGAAGGTGAAGCTAAGGCCGCGGTCGACAGATACTTCAGAGAGAACCCCAGAGTTCTTGATACGTCCAAGTTTGTGTACAACGACCACTCTGAGGAAGCCTGCAGGACTGAAGTGACAAGACCCATTCTCGAATTTCTGTAAAAAACAGCCTTAGAAATTTGTATAAATTAAAAAAATGAGCATTGCTCATAATAAAATAAGCTAAATAAAATGTTAAAATTATGAGCTCATTAGTTTCATTATATTTTCCTTATTTTAAACTTAAAAAAAGATAATCATTAATATTTTATTCTACAATATCAAAACATACACATGATATTTATATTTTATAATATTTACTTCTAGCAGTTAATTTATAATGTTTATAAATAGACAGTAAAATTGTGAAAATATAAAACACAATTGTTTTAGATTTTGTTGAAAATATTTATACAATTCTGAAATAAAATTACTTCATATATTCAATCACAGGTACCGTAAGATGCATTATTATAGTAAATGGAGATTCAGTAAAATAAAAAAAATAATATAAATGTATGATTTTTTATGTTTTTTATGTATGATTTATGTATGATTTTTTTTATTTTTATTTTTGTGTATAAAATAGAAAGTATATAAATTTATTACATTTTCAAAATATTACTGAATTTAGTTTATATTAAATTTTTTTAAAATCATAAATAAAAGTTAGTTAAATATTTTCGAAAAATAAAAACAAACATTTAAGGAAGATTGATTTGCATTTTAGCACAATTTTACTCTTAATATAACTGCACATAAGTAGTTAATATAAATATATAATATTTAAAATATAATATAATAATTATTAAAATGTTTAAAACTTAATATAGATATTTTTTTACCACGCTAAAATCTAATACAATTATTTGAGAGATTTATTGGACTGTTTTTATTAAAAAAGAAACCAGTTCCCGCTTTTTTCTAGAACGCATTTCGATTAGATCTAAATAATAATTAATGCAACATTAACATAATATAATATCATTGTAAAATAAATAACATAAATCGAAGTAATTTTATTATTTTAATAGTAATTATTTTACAATAACCTTTCTAAGTAAAGAAGGTTTTAATGTCTCCGTTATCACAGATAATTAAATAAAAATAAATTAAAAAAGAGAAATGAAATGTACTTTTGGGCATCGGTAATATTATGTTAACACATTAGCAAAAAGGCATTATTTAATCAACTAACTTTATTCTTGCTATAAATTAAATCAGTTGTTAAAAAAAGATTTATTTAAACAATTTGGCAAAAACTTGAACTAAAATGCGCATGAATATAATAAGTTACATGACATTTACATAAGTGAAACAAATCCATACAAAAAATACTTAAATACCAACAATTTATCATATGATTACTAAGTTCAAATCATTATTGTAAACCTAATATCAATGAGATAAAATCACTAAGACGATAATGACATGAAATCAATTATTAGTGAATAAATTTTCTTAAGCACTAAGCATTCAATTAATATTATATTTAAATATAGCTGAATTAACATAAAATCTATTTGAATAATGTATGCAATTCTATTATAAATTTGACAGATTTCTGCTATGTACAAAAATTGTAGGCATTAAGGTTGCATAGAAATCTATAGCAACGCAAAAAAAATCTAACTGCATTCCTATTATCACGAGGTGTGTTTCGAGGAAAATTTCAGAATAATTGCTGTCGCTATATTCTATTAGCGCACAACTCGACGCAGATAAAAGTTAGTTCTCTACCATCTGAATGAGTGGCCATCCAGTACGATGCGTTCATGCTGAAACTTCTTGCTTTCAACGTTCTACATACCCTAGTCTGTGGAACCAGCTACCTTCAGTGTTATTTCCGTATCAACACGGCACACATTGCAACCTTCAAGAAACAAACCTACATATTTATCACAGACTATGCTATTGCACATGTCTATTTACCGCTTCGTTTCTGTAAGGTTGAAATTTTTCTTCGTGCAACTCTTTGTTAATTTTTGGGTAGTGTATAATATTTATCACACAATACGTAATAAGAATTATACCTTAATTGATTAAAAAATATGTTTGAAGTAGTTATATATTAATTCTCATCGTCTTATCGTTGTATCAGGGTGGGAAGAACTTAGTACAAGTGAAGTATTTTCTCTTTGCATTTTTTAAGCCTTTTTAAAGGTTCTAAGCCTTTTTAAAAAGATAACCATAATTTATTTAAGTTTGACTAAGAACACGAGTGGTGCTGAATTTGCTGCCAACCTATACTAATCAGAGAGATACTGTAGACACTGTCAGAAGAAGAAGTATCCATTGGAGTACATAAGTGCTGAGCACAAGAAAGATGTCAGTACAAAAGGAATGGTGACGGCTTGTAAAGTAAGCTATCATGAGAAGTATTGGAAGTTAGGCATCACCATGATAAGAGTGAAAACGACTGAAAATATGAGTGCTGGAGTAGAGATCATGTCTAAGAAAAAATATGCGGAAGAAAAAATAGAGGAGCCCGATCCCGGGACGATCGACACGCTTGCGACTAGGCTCGCCCCTAGCCATGCATCCATTGGTACGGCAGACCGTGGATTGGCGGAGAGGATGGGAAAGGATAGAGAGGAAAGGAAGGGGCAGGAAAGGAAATGCGGATTGGGAGGGTTACCAGACTCGGAATAAACATTTATAAATCCATATAAATATTTATTCCGATGCGGGAATCGAACCCGCGACCATTGACTCCGCGGGCGGAGGGCCCCGCCACTTAGCCAATCGGTCGTCTGGTTCGGAAAGTTGATTTAAAAAACACCAGAAAAAATAAATTTCGTTTTTTTATGTTTCCTTTTCCAATGAAATCTGGAATTATTGTTTGCAACTGATAGAATTTGTAAAAATTGTATCTCCGGAACTCAACCGCTGACCGGACGAAGCGCGGTAGCTAAGCTACCAATCAGACGCTGATTTTCTGCGGGAGTTTGGTAATTCCCCAGGCGAGCCGGCCCATCATGGTACAGACAAATTATATACCATTCTTGTCAAAGAATTCGTCTGCAGCGTGGCTCTCCAATGTCAGTCAATGCTCTCGCGGTGTATGAAAAAATGCTGGCAGAAAATAGATGCGTGAAGCTATAAATCAGGCTTGGTGCCGCGTCTTAGGAAAACCCATGTCTAGTAACATTATTAATGCAGTTCATAATCGTACCAACTAAATTTATCGGCTATAGCCTTTTTCAATATTACATATTTAGATCTAGTTTACAGATTTTGAAAATCTAGCGGTAAAAATAAAATACATACGATGTTTTATGTTAATACCGTCGTCGTATTAAAATGAAAGCAAGTTTGCGCTATAATTTTATTAAATATGGATGAATGTATTAGCTCTAAATTGATATTATCAAATTAGCAGAAATTGTTATTTCAATATTTTTTTGAAACAGGATGTTCATATGTGGATAGTCAGAACATTTACTTAGCTAAATGCCGCGACAGGCAAACAGAAAAATAATAATGTGTGTTTTCTACTAGAAAAAGGATTACTGGATTTAGGGCGCATTCAAACTAAATCTTAACGAAAAAAATAAAACGGCTGGCAGCAACTCTCCACTCAACTCTCCACTTCCCAACCACTATCAAATGGAGAAATGTAACGAATATGGAAAAGTGGTGGTGTGTGTTTTGGGAAATGGAGAATTGCTGACGGCCGTATTTTTCAGACATTTTTTTATGTTATAAATGGAAAAGCCTTCTTTTTAAATCAAATATTAAAATAAGGTCATCCTATTTGTTCTCATGCGTGTCGTATGAGTTTACTATGGAAATATGTACCATAGAGTGAAGTAATTGCAATATATGCAAATAAGAAATATGAGAAAAAATTTCTCAATTTCAAATATACAATTGGTGCAATGACGCGGTTGCTGGCTTCGATCCTGACATTGGGATAAATATATGTATGGCTTAAAAATATTTATCAGAATAAATATCTTTAAGCCATACATATATTTATATATGTCGGGTTACCAATTCGCATTAGATGAGCGTGGTGACTTAATGTCAGATTCTTCCGAAATGGGAAGAGTTTTGCCCAGCAGTGGGATATATATGGGCCGTGGTAATATTACATCAACAGCGTTGGCAAGTATCATCGGCTTTATCTATTGATGCCACCCTGCGCAATTTGTTGCTCCTTTTAAATGGGGGAATTCCCATATTGCGTTTGCCAACTGCGATTTTCATTCTTCACTGTATTCTCAATCGTAATCAATACGTAAATAACATGTCAGTATGCTAAAACATATTAAAACACATATTCTTGTAAGCTACGTAAGGGACGGTCGTCTCATCTACGACTGTGCTACATAAGATTTCATGAATATATTGATGAAATTAAATCGCATTTTCGAAAACCTAGTGTGGGACTTCCTTTGGCTTAATAGAGGGACGATCTGCATGAAGCGATTGGCTAAATAAGTGGAACCAAAGATCGGATTAAGTGGAGAGGATTGGGGGAGGTCATTGGTTATAGCATTCGGCAGTGTAATGTCGCAGGTGGCTCATGATGTAGATAATTAAAATTAAATTATTAAAACTTAAATTAAATAAAATTATTAAAAGTACACATTAGAATTGTCACCCTATATATAGAAACATCTCTAGACAAGTTTCCACCTAATATATCGTAAAATCTTCTAGATTAGTTTCATGCTAATCGTATTTTAAAAATTTAACAAAGCATAAAAAGCTTTTGACAAGTTTTAGGAATTATTTATTTCGATATATGGTGATGGCATTTATTAAGTGGTCCTTATCAAACTTATATATTGACTTTTAAATAAATTGAAGATTAATTCAGTGAAAAACTACCAAATATTTTTTTAAAAATTTATTAATTTTTTTATATCCACAAGAGAACGAAAACTACCGCAAAGTTCCTTGAAATGGCAAACTAAAATGGCGATGAGCTGGTTACCTTTGTCGCAGAACCGAAGTTAATAACCTCAATATTATTAGCTTCTTCTTTTTGACCGCATACAATATCGCGCTGTTTGTATAGTTCATGATGATGTCCAAGAAGATTTCTCCGAATGGCTAGATTCTTTAGCACCGCGGAGGCATATTTCATGTCTTAGTAGCTTTTATCGGTTTTACCATGGGGAGTGCTCCGAGATTTATAGATACATATTTTCAGTTTTATCATATTTTAAAATATCTTGTTCTGAATTATTCTAACGCTGAGTTCCACTACCGCACAACTCGCCATAAGAAAAAGTTTCATTCCCATCATCTGGATGAGTGGCGATTCTAGACGGTGCGTTTTTCTAGAAACTTCTTTCCACGCACCACTACCCCTTGGAACCAGCTATTTCCAGCGGTGTTTCCGAACCGATGCGACATTGGAAACTTCAAAAAAACAAGTCTACATACGATTAATTGAAGTGTGCAGTTATAGGCGTCTTATTCTTAAGACGCCTATAACTGCACACTTCAATTAGTCAGGCAGAAGCTTTACGTAATATGTAGATGTGGTTTTATTCTAATTTTCAGTCAGGTCCGTCACTCATTCCTTTTTTTTATTTATTTAATTTATAGAAAGTTATATTATAGTATAAATATTATATTATAATAAATATGAGCCCAATAAACTTTATTGGTTTTTCCTGGGCCCAGACCCCTTTCAATTTAATTAAATAATTTTTTAATCTTATTATCTATAAAAAACATAAATCATAATATGACAAACTTATCTATATAATATTATCTGTTTTTAAATCTTATGAAATAAATGCCGATCTACATATG
This sequence comes from Baronia brevicornis, assembly GCA_031353405.1. Taxonomy (NCBI): domain Eukaryota; kingdom Metazoa; phylum Arthropoda; class Insecta; order Lepidoptera; family Papilionidae; genus Baronia; species Baronia brevicornis. Next base: position 249,644 of record JASFAT010003952.1, read on the forward strand.
TTTTGAACGCACGGATCCATAGGATATTATCGATTGTACCATTACTTTATACATATATAATAAAATTAGATAAGGTATCTTATATTACATTAAATAGTACCTGGTCAATATAAGTCGCAAATCGTTACATATTTTATTAATATGGTTTTTTTTACTATCGATCACACTCGTATATATCAGTTACATTTGTATATATTTTCATGAATTCTGTAGGTACACATTGTATATTATAATTTAGTAGCTCAATCACATTACTTTGACATCCTGACTTGACTTAACACCTCCCTCCCCTCGTGTTATTAAATAAAATACAATAAAACAGACATAACGTACACAAGTGGCATATAATCGCTATGAAATTTGTCTCTTTTGATTCTTTTCTTTTTGTCAAGTAATTTTTATACAATATAACATTAGGAAATAAAACACTACATTTTATTTTTTGCGATACCAGATATTTTAGATGAATAGTTAATCATTAGTGGATATAAAATATAATATTAACTTAAAAGATCAATTCAAAATGATAAACAACTATTAGTCGGTTGGCTTCATGTTTTAAATATGATTCCTAAAAAAAAAACTGACATTTCAATATTCATTCTTCATTGAATATTGCCGTGCAGAACTAACAATAAGTTTTACCGATACCTAAGTTTAAAAATATGATAAAACTGAAAATATGTATCTATAAATACTTCATTTGAATTTTAATTATTTTTTAAGACATATAACAAATTATAATGGTTGACATTAAATAATCATAAATTTAATGTTAAAAAAAAATATTTTTTTTCAATGATGGTAAAGGAAAATACAACACATCTACGCACTTCCATTTGTATTTACTTGATTTTGACAGCGATGTCATTCTGATAATGGCAGTGTTTGAAAACCTTTTTATAAAAAAATTAAAATAATATAATACTATTATATTTCTTTCAAATAAATTCTGTTCCATATTTTGCTTTAGAATAGCTTATTTAATTGAGAATCATATTAAATGAAAGATCCTTTGAAATATGATTCACAAGATACACGTATAATCTTAAAAGATTGTATAAGTGCATCTTATTACATTCCAAAATATTGATAAAATAATTAAGTATTGCTGTGGTTTTATCCCTGAAAATGTTAAAATAAACAAAGATGTCGATCGATATTTGTCCATTTATTCAATAATCGTTTTATATTAATTTTATAAAAAATAATCTCATTTATTTTTAAATTTAATAATCAATTACAACATTTTATAGCCTTTCCCTTATAGCCTCACTTAGACTCAAAGTATCGTAAGTGCCAGCAATTTGAACAAAGTTGATGTCCTTTTTTTATGAGTCAACGCCGCCTATAGAGATTCGCAGTGCCATAGGCATTGCAAAAGCGTTGCCAGCCTTTAAGTAATGTGTAGGCTTGTTTTTTGAAGGTTCCAATGTCCTATTGGTTTGTAAACACAGCTGGAGGTAGTTGATTCTACAGAGTAGTGGTGTCCTTTTTTTTTTTCACGAAGTTTTTGGAAAAACGTACGTACTGTATCGCCACTTTTTAAATGGTGGTAATGTAACTTTTCCTTGTGGTAGTGGAACTCAGCGATCGGATGTATGTCCAAGTCTAAACATTTGTAAGTTTAATCTGAGAATCGTACCCGCGACGCTGGATTCATAAACAGCTACTCCATTTGTTGATGGCTTTGCTAATATATTTTTTTTAATATGAGAGTGTTATACGTATTCGAATTCACTGTATTTGTTGTTTCGAAGGTAAAGGAATGTTAATATGATTTGTGTGGTAGAAATATAGGACGTCCATTGTGGGAAAAGTTTGATTAATTTTAATTATTTCATGTAATACATTGCATATTTTTTATGAACGATGATATTTTTTATGAAATTTTTTTAACAGCCCATACATTTCTCACTGCTGCGGGCCTCTCCATTTCTGGAGGAACAGACGTTAACTCACCACGCTTTTCCAATGCGGATTGACGGGGTTACCAGACTCGGAATAAATATTTGTAATCCATACATATATTTATTACGATGCGGGGATCGAATCCGCGGGCGGAGGGCCCCGCCACTGAGCCAATTGGTCGTTATATCCGACGGACCCTACTATTACTGAATAATTAGTAAGTAACTAAGAGGGAAAGAGGGAAGGAAAAAGAGGGCTTCTGTGTATCCTTGCAATCACCGTGCAAAATGCAGTAACACAACAAAATATAACCACTTAAACCACCGATATTCTGTGAGAGCGCGGTACTTCCCCGGTTGAGATGGTCGAGTCTGTGCAATACTTTTAAGTATGCTCAAAATAAGGATCACGTTCTGGTTTCTCTGAGTTGTGATGTATGTAATATCTACACTTTTCTATAATTTTTTACACTACTTTTTACGATCAAAAAGACTTGACACAGATGCGTCTATGTTTATATTTGTCACCACTGTATTCACCGTCACAGTATTTATAATACATTATGATATAGTATGTTGTATGCTAAGAAATATAGACTTAGTAAAAATCTGTACGTCAAGGCGTTTAATCGCCGAGAGAGTGAAAGAGGGTGCTGGGATGGCAAGCCACAAATTATAAAAGTGTGGGTATTAAATACCATGTATGGTAAAGGTTATAATCAAATGGTAAAAGTTATAATCAAGACATCGGGAATCGAATCTGTGATCATTGACTTTAAAAACGATAAGTTTGGCACTGCGAATATTAGGTCAGGTCCCAATAAAGAAACATGAATTAATAAGATTGATTAATGAATGCATGAATTGATAAGACGCAAAATATTTAGCCTTACACAATTCTTAGTTCTATAGCTGAAACTAGTAAAAGATTTTTGTAACATATGGCTTGATGATAGGTTTTGGTTTTCATTAATAAATTAATTGTAGTCAACTTTTAAGTGACTCGATCTTAAAAAATATAACTAAGATCTTTTAATTATAGATATCAAGAAGTGAATAAAATAATACTACAAAAAATTAATGACCTGAGAAACATAGTATCTAAGTTGATTTATATTAACTCACTCCGCCCTAAATATTGATATATTATAGTAAAACTTGTTAATATCGGTATTAGGTACAGACAAATAAAACTTGTATTTAAATGATAAAATCAAGATACGTATATCTTGATTGATAATCTTTGGAGTTTTTTTGCTGATGTAAAGCAAAAAAACTCCAAAGACCAATCCAAATTATAAATTTAAATAAACTATAGCAAAACTCGAGACATTATAATTGAAATAAACTGATTTTTTCAAATTATATTAAATTTTCAACAAAGTCTACCAGAAATTGCTTGTAAAAAAATCACTTTCGTATTTGTTTGTGAAGTTGCAACTTTTTTCGGAAAAGTCTCGGGTGACGAACGACTGCCGGTGCTCTCCCAACTCAGAATACTTAGACAGTGCGTTCTCCACATTTTTGAGTCTAGTCCCTTCAAGTTTATCGCTGCTTCTTGACAAAACCCAGGTAAACACTGAAATTAAAAAATGATTTAGTCATTTACCATAATAAATGATAACAATTTTTAAATATATTCTGAACATCTGAGAACGGGTTCTCACCCTTAACGGGCGGGCTTGTATGAGGAGAGTAATGAGTCTGGAGAAAACAAGGAAAGTATGCCGAGATCGTAGCAGATGAAGATTTATGGTCTCTGCCTACCCCTACGGGAAACAGGCGTGATGTGTATGCATGTATGTATGTATGAATATAACAAACATTTGTAATTATATATCTAGGTGTATATCGCATTTCCATAAGGAGCAGAGCCTATCATGCGAAGATATTGCCCATACAGTAAAAAATATAATTAAACATCTTATTTGAACAAATAAATAATAAAAAGATACAAACACCAACTTTTGATAAAATTATTTCAAGATGTATAAGCAATAAAATTCTTACAGTTCTCACATTTAAAAACTTATTTTGAAGAAGGACTTTAAAGTAATGGTGTTGGTTAAATATTTAAATTACATAAATTTTATTTTATATGATAATAATATTATATAAATTTTTAAGTTTGTGGGAGTTAAGTTATCTGGGTTCAGCAAAAACCAATAATGTTTTAATGGGCTCATATGTATTATTAATAACATGATTGAAATATTCCATTGTACTTTTTAACAACAAATTAAAAAAAGATTAAATAGATTTCTTTTCTTTTCTGTAATGGCAATTAAACTATTATGCCAGTGTCAAGTAAAATGGAATAATATCAAATCTGTTGAAATATCTAGTCAGCTTGTCACATTACCTCTTGATAAAATGGTGGCTATTCTACCAAAACCTTCTATGGACACTTTCAGTCAACTTAAAAAGGCACAAGGCGGAGCGGATGCAGACGGTGGCGTTGAGCATAAACCCGAGACCAGAAGCCAATGAGGGTTCTGGTCCCCGAGGCTCATACCCGCACTTAGATGTGTATGTCCCCGTGTCTATATATATATATATATATATATATATATATATATATATATATATATAGTATATATATATATATATATATATAATACTATTAAATTATTACCTTATATCTTCATTTCTTATTTTATCATTCAAGATATAAGAGAGCGATGTGGAGTAAAAGAAGGTGTTGTGACAAAAGTAGAAAAAGGGATGCTTAGATGGTTTGGACATATAGAGAGGATGGATGAAAGACGACTGGCAAAAGAAATTTACCTTGCGAATGTGGATGGAAGGGCCGGAAGAGGAAGACCACGAAAAACGTACCTTGACCAGATTGCTGAAGTTTTTAAGAAAGGCCAGGTCAAGAGTGCTCTCAACCGGCGGGCTTGCATGAATAGAATAATGAGTGAAAAAAAAAAAGTGGAAGAAAGGGAAGTATGCCGAGATCGTAGGAGATGGAGATCTGTGGTCTCTGCCTACCCTTACGGGAGACAGGCGTGACGATATGTATGTATGTATGTAAATTATTACCGTAATGGGTCCGCTGTTTCTTTTTTAAAGTCTTGCAGGTGTAAGCTATAGCGTATCCATCGTAGTCGGTTGACAGTATAAAGAACGGGAACTGGAGAACTTTATCTGAAAATAAAGTAGAAAATAAAACAGATTAGATAGATAGATACATTTTAACAATAGTTAGTGTAGGTTAACATAAAACAAATAGAAATGCTTGTTTGCCTACTCTAAATATATAAAAAAATACATTTTTTGCTATTATAGAGATGTAATAGGAAAAAGTGCAAAGTGAAAACTACCAAAAACGTATCATTATTTATTATATTACATATCTTCTATTCCATTTTTACCTTTTTTTAGTTTCCCAAATATTACGAAACATTTTTAAATATATAGGAAATATCCTATTCTTGCAATGTTAATATTACTCTCTGAATTATTAATGGAGTCAGGCGTTACTTTGCGGAAATCCATCACTATATGGACAGTCAAAAGTTTTACTTAGCTAAAATCCGCGACAAGCAAAACAATAACAGAAAATTAATATTGTGCGTTTTTCCGTTGGGTTTAGTGGATTTATTTGGAACTTAAACCAAAAACTTACCGAAAAACGGCCATCAACTCTCCACCCACCAACCACTATACACAACACCAAACACACACTATCACTTTTCCATCTTGTAAACGACACGTGTTTCGCCCCAATACGAGGCATCTTCAGGTATAGTAGACTCTACGGTAGACTTTTCGGTTGTCTACCGTAGAGTCTACTATACCCACTAAAGTCAACGGAAAAACACACATTATTAATTTTCTGTTATTGTTTTGCTTGTCGCGGATCTTAGCTAAGTAAAACTTTTGACTGTCCATATACTCTCTGAATACTTTGTCTGTCTAGTTATTAAAACTCTGAATAGTACATTTGCTACAGTATTTTGTTTGGTGTGCATTGAAATACAGATGCTCAGTCCATTTCTTCTGTCTCACTTCTCTACTTCGGCTCATCTCGTCTCTCTTTGTCCTACATTTTTCCCAAATATATTTTGTATGGGTAGCGGTAGTTATTTCCCACCAGGAAATTTGTTACCTATTTTTTTATAAAAAAGAAAAAAAACATACCTCCATCTTCGTAGCTGACTATAAATTGAGCCTTATTTCCTGCGTCGAAAGTTGGATCTACTCTGGCAAAATACGACTTTTGAGTGCGATTGCCTTCAATTTCATCGATGTATGTTTCCCTCAGGGTGTAACCGAGGTTATCTTCTTGGAAGTCTAATGTAGCACAGTCGTAGATGGGACGACCGTCACTTGCGTAGCTCGCTATGTTATACCAAAGGCCTGAAAACTGCAGAAGAGTATGTGTCTTAATATGTATTAGTATATTGACAGGTTATTTACGTATTGATTACTTTTATCAGATTATTTGTGGTGATTTTTCTCAGAGAACCTAGAAGATGAGTGCTAGAGTAAAGATCGCAGTTTGACAAACGAACTATGGGAATTTCCCCGGACAGAAGGGTTGACACACTGCGCAGGGCGTCATCAATACATAAAACCAAAGATACTTGGTGAAGTTGTTGATGTGATAATATATTTTGTCTTCCCTTTCTAAAAGATAGGACACTAGGCCACCGCGCTCGTCCAATACCAATTGGTGGGGTAGCCGGACCCAGAAAAAATATCTGTAGGCCGTACATATATATTTGATGCGGTAATCGAACCCCCGACTGTCGTCTCCGTATTTTTTTTATGGGTTAGGAAGGCAAACGAGCAGGCGTGTCACATGATGGAAAGCAATCAACGCCGCCTGTAGACTTCCGCAGCGCCATAGGCAGTGCGGAAGTTTCATTAAGGTTGTTGGTCCTCCGGAATTCGGCCGCTTACCGTATGAAGCGTGGTAGGTAAGCTAGCACTCAGACGATTAATGGAGTCAGGCGTTACTTTGCGGAAATCCATTACTATGTGGACAGTTAAGTCTTAATGGTTTTTTTCCGTAGAGTCTACAATACTTGAAGATGCCTCGTATTAAGGCGAAATACGTGTCGTGTGCAAGGTGAAAAAGTGGTAGTGTGTATAGTGGTTCGTGGGTGGAGAGTTGCTGACGGCCGTTTTTCGGTAAGATTTAGTTTAAGTTCCCTGTAAATCCACTTCATCCAGCAGGAAAACACACATTATTCATTTTCCTATTGTTGTTTGCTTGTCGCGGATCTTAGCTAAGTAAAAGTTTTAACTGTCCACATACCACTCAGACGCCAGACTGTACGCGGCCCCGGCACTGAGTAAATTGGTCGCTATAATAATTATTTAAGGCAATTTTATATTTGATTCAGTACAAATAGAAAAGCAGGTATTTGTTACCTTGGTGAAATCTAAGTTCTTTTGTATGTTGACATCGGGACACTCCCCGGGCAGAGTGAACTCAGCGCCAGTCGCGAAGTTTATCAAATATAAACAATAAGCTATTAATAACATTGTAATGTCGTTTTAAAAACAAGTGGTCGGTACTAGAGTGCGGTACGGAGTGACGTTCGGATCGCAACCCACGCGATAATCATCCAATGATATGACCCCAGTTCGCTCGTAAAGACATTTTATTGTGAAATTGGTCTGCGAGTTGAACGATGTAGGGTCCTGTATTTATACTTCCTTTAGGGAATATCGGTTATAAATAGCATACACTTTCTTAGATAAATTGTATGCAGTAAAGTTTATATTTCAACTGTAGATTATCAAGGTGATCAATTGGGCTGGCATTGCATATGACATTCATCACGCCTTTCCCCCGCAGGGGTTGGCAGAGACCACAGAGCTTCATCTGCTACCATTCATCGCAGCGAAACGGCTCTCCATTGGTTGCTTCTCACCGCCGTGAGCATCAGGACGTGACTGGTGGCGAACCACGTCGCCGTCATTTTTCAACAAATTAGGTATATTAAATTCGTCGTAGTGAATCCCACGAGCCGCAAGGGAGGATGGAGGTCAGCCTCAGCAGAGCCCTGCATGCTGAGGTAAGGCACTATAGTACCCGGGGGAGCCCGATCCCGGGACGGTTGGCAACGCTTGCGACTAAGCTCACCCTTAGCCACGCATCCATTGGCACGGCAGACCGTGAATTGGCGGAGAGGAAGGAAAAGAATAGAGAAGAAGGGAAAGGGCAGGAACGGAAATGCGGATTGGGGTATAATATATATACAATACATAAAATAATAGAATATAATTGCCAGCAATTGATGCTATTACCCTATAAGATATAGTTCCTATTTGGAGATTTAGTTCTATTTTGCACTTTCTTATACATCTTATTTAAATTTTCCATGGTTAATAAAACACTTTTTATTCATGCACTTAAGTTTAAATACTTTTTTAAGCTTGTAGTGGATGAAATTTGATATCATCATAGTGTTTTCAAATATTAATTAATTATAATAATTTAATTAATACATTTTAGTTTTATATGCGAGAAAAAACTTCTATTTTATTTTTTCTACATCTTTTTCCCAGAGATGATCTTGGGAACACATTGTATATTTTTGGGCCAATGTACTAATAATGCGGTTTCTTAATGCTGTTCCTGTCTATCTATATAATCTACTTTTATATTAAATAAGAGATTTACTACGTTTCTTCTCTCTCAGAGCGCCAGATTTTTAGTTCTTAAATTGAATTGTCTAATGGGTAGACTTAGCAGGTAAACAGCCAATCATGCTCGTCCTGTAATGATGGAGCTCATTCCTGATAGGTAATGATTTTAATCATTAAATGATAGTAGGATGATGATATTTGCTCTGTAGAGTGGTAGAGAATGTCTTCTGGCTTTAGGTCTGCCTTTGTATCATAAATGCATATTAAGAATAAATAAATAAATATTTGCAATAAAGAACGCTAACTACCGAATTAAGCTAAATGTATACATGCAATAATACGTTAATTATATTTGTTTGTTAATATTATATCAGAACTTTGATAATTTCGTAGAACAGCACAATAATTGATGAAGAAAAATTAATACCCAGAATTATTATCGTATTTATTCATTAGTATTTTTATCTCATATAAAATATTTTCAATTAAATTTAAAAACAACCAGTCTATCTTCAGTAGGGTTATTTAACCTATACGGTATCGAAGACTATCTTCGAGAAACTAATGTACACGTTTTATAAAGATCTGAAACTCTTCTGCGATCTGCAAAACTAAAAATCTCTGTAATACCTATTGGTGTATTACAGAGATTTTTAGTTTTGCAATGCGACTGCAATTACAGCGGTTTAACGTAAAAAGTGACGTATTTATAGTATGGGATAGGAAGGCAAACGAGCAAGCGTGTCGCTTGTCTGAAAGCAATCAAGGTGTTGATTGCTTGGGCGGTGGCCCATACACATCTATAACATCAGATGTACATGAGTGTCAGGGCTTTCCGGAAATTTATAGACTTGTTTTTTAAAGATACTAATATCGTATCAATTTGGAAATATCCCTGAAGGTATGGCGGAATTGATTCCACAGGTGGTGGTGCATGGATAGAATTCTATGAAAAACTCCCACAATTTGAATGAATTGAGATCCAGTACCGGATCTCAATTTATTCAAATTGTTGGCATAAAACTTTTTACTGGGCAATTGTGTCATATGCATATAATATTATTAGGAACAATCACAAGTGGAGACCACTAAAACTACCAAGTAACATTAATTACAAAACAAATTATTAGGTAGGATTATTTCTCTTTCCAAACATGTAGAGGTTTCCTCTCTCCTACTGAACACAAGAAAGAAATATATTGTAATGATCGTATCGACCAGTTTTATGCAGCTATTCGTCGCACCCTTCCCCTGCCTCCTGGTCACAATGGAAGTTCGATAACCTAGGTCTCATCATCTCGTCGGTGGCTTTCGACTGTCAGCTAAACAGTCTATAAATTATGTTCTTTGTTAACATAACACTCGCCACTCAATAACACACGTTAATCGTTGCCGCCTTCGATGCCTGTCTTCTTCTCTTATATATATAAGAGAACAAGACAATTATATGACAACAAGTATATATATATATATATATATATATATATATATATATATATATATATATATATATATATATATATATATATATATATATATATATATATATATATATATATATATATATATATATATATATATATATATATATATATATATATATATATATGAATATAAATTGCACATAATAATAAAATTTTCACAGAATGAATTATGTATCCAAGACATTTATTAAAATAATAAAGATACGGTAGATAACCTTTAACTTGAAGACTAATAATAACTCTGCACTGTGAGATTTCAGTGTAGAGAACGAAGAGCAGTGATTTGTTAAAATGCTTAAATTAATTATATTTATTATCTGTGCAACGTGTTCTTATGGTTATTTTACATTACCGGGAAATTGTCCGGAAAATGTTGAATTACAACAAAACTTTAACCTGGCAGATGTATGTATTATATATATTTAATGAACTCCTAAAATATTCGGCTAAACTATCAATTATTGATTGAATTTGTATTTGTATAAGTAAAAAAAATTATCAAATGATTAGAATAAGAAAATTTGTTTTAATGATTTAATTTAAAAATAAATGTTTATTTTCTGTATAGGGAACGAAGAGCTTGTATAATTCTAAAGTTATAACTTTTATTCATGGGAAAAGATTTTTTACTTTATTAGAATAATAGATTTTAGAGCTTTTCATATTTTTATGGCTTACAGGTTTATTATTCTAGCTTTAGACGTTTGTTCTTTTCATTTATGTATTTATAATGGTACCTAGGAAACAGAGAATTCTAGTGTGTAATCTAGTCTATGGATGTAGTTTTTTAATTACAATAACTCACGAGTTTTAGTCGTTAGTTATGTCGTTAGGTATCTACTAATTTAAAAATAATAAAAAAATAACTTTTATTATTTTTTAAATTAATTTGTTACCATTATAACTACTATAATTTTTCGTTAAAAAATAACATTATTTAGATTATATTTAGTTTCAACAGCCCACATGTGTCCCACTGCTGAGCACGGGTCTTTCCATTTCTGGAGAAACGGACATTAAACCCACCACGTTTGTCCAATGCGGACTGGCGGGGTTACCAGATTCGGAATAAATATTTATAAGCCATACATATATTTATTCCGTTGCGGGGATCGAATCTACAGAGCATTGATTGTCGCAAATTATAATTGACCGCTTTAATCCTTATTCTTGTTAGAAACCCAAATAATCAGCAGTGAAGTGTTCCGTTCTAAGGGTGGCTGTTTCTATTTTGCAATCAGAATAAACATTTATATGGCTTACAAGTATCTATTTTGAGTCTGGGTGTTTGCTTGCTCCTTTTTTTAAAATAAGCCTACACTGGAAATCTTAGTTTGGAGATATCTGTGTATCTAAATCGTTTTGATGTAATTTGCCTTTAAAATTATATATATTTATTATTTATATTTAATATAAACTACATACATTTACATACAATTACATTTATTTTATTATTATAGTTTTATGGAAAGTGGTATCAAGCATATCACTACTCCAGCGACGGTCGAAACACTAACAACTGTTCCACAATCGAATTGCTCAATAGACCTTCGGGCATATACGTGAATCAGTCGAGGGTGGATCGCGGGCTGTTCCACAGATACAGCATGGCAAAACTTGAACACGGAATGAGCAGCAGAAATGAAAATACTGCTAATATGGACGTTTCTTTTCTTTTCAAAAATGCACCTAGGAGATGTAAGGAAATAAAATTTATTTATTCTATTATTTCTTTATAGATTCTACTACAAAGGCGGATTTAATGTCGGAAGGTATTCTTTGTCAGTCAACCTTTGGTTTGATGGAGAAGCTTTTTACATAGTAGATACAATAATAATAATATGTAATTAAAATATACATATGTATTATATACTCCTTTGCGGAAAAAAACGAACGGTTTTGATTTTTCTAAAAATACTCGTAGACTTAAATTTACTTACTATACCTATAAAAATGTATATTTTCACACGGACTTCTGTTTACATTGACTAAACCCGGATTTTAGGATTTAAGTGTTAAAAAAAATTCTAAAATAGAAAAAAGAAATTTCTAGTCTTCCAAGTTAATGACATACTAAAAATATTAATATTATCCACAGAAAAGCCAATGACTGTAAGTAGCGCGTTTTATTTTGCAAAGAATTCATCTTCAGTAGCCTGCGGCAGTCCACTGCTGGACATAGGCCTCCCCCATGGAGCGCAACCTAGCCCGATCTTCGGCTACACGCATCCAGTTTCTGCCAGCCGCCCTGCGCAGATCGTCACACCATCTACTCGGGGGGCGTCCCACACTACGTTTACCGAGACGCGGTCTCCACTCCAGCACTCGTCTGCTCCAACGATCGTCGGATCTCCGACAAATGTGACCAGCCCATTGCCACTTAAGTTTGCTAATTCGAAAGGCTATGTCGGTGACTTTAGTTCTCTGGCGGATTTGTTCATTCCGAAACATATCTAACACAGAAACTCCGAGCATAGCTCTCTGAGCGACTCTGAGCTTATGAAGCAGACGGACTGTCAGCGTCCACGTTTCGGTGCTGTTTTGCAAAGAATTATTAAATTAAAACTTGTAAATAATAAAAATATAAATATATAGTACATATACATACACACATACATATATTTGTATTATTTATGACGGAGGAGGATTAATCAGGGAGGCAGAGATTTAAAAAAAAGATCCTCAATTCTATCCTTAAAGTAAGGTTTGGTACGGGCTTCTCTTATGTCAAGAGGAAGTACGTTCCAAAGTTTATTTCTGATACCGCTGAAAAGAATTAGAAATAAATCCGGTACAGTGTGATGGAACTGCTAGAAGAAGATTTTCTTAGGTACGAAGAGTGTGACTGTGGGAGCTACCCAAACATGGAAGTAGTTTTTTTAAATGTAAAAAAGTCATCTGTTATCTGTTGTGTGGTTTCTGTCATAAAAATGGACCACCTCATTTATTTTGTTGGTGCATAAGTTACATCAAGGATACTGAAAATGGCAAACACTAGTATACACAATAAAAAAGGGAGGCAAGGCATCTAAGAACCTATCTTTAGTTTGGTCGTGGGCTCACAAATAAAGATTGCTCTTACAGTAATTATTAATACAACAATAATTATTAATTAGAAATCACTCAGAGAGATAGTGTGGCACTTCCCAGTAAATTGTTACACATCATTACCATTATTACATCAACAGTACCTTGGCATTCTTATCTTATTGGTAAGGAAGGCAAACGATCTAGTATGTTATATTATGGAAGATAAACAACGCCGTAGACTTTAACGAAACCATAAGTTTTACACAAATGTTGTCAGCCTTTGAGAAATACATATATTGTATTATAAACAATGGAGTCAGACGTTACTTACCAGTTTGGGGAACCAGCTACCCTCAGCGGTCTTTCCGAACCGATACGAGATTGGCACCTTCACAAAACAAGCCTATGCATACCTAAAAGGCCGGTAACGCTTCCGCGACTCCTGCGGTGTCGCGGTTGTCCATGGGCGGCGCTGATTGCTTTCCATCAGACGACACACTTGCTCGTTTGCCCTCCTATCCCATAAAAAAAATACTTTGAGGAAATCTATTATAAAGATGGACAGTTCCCAGGTCGATGTTTGAATAATTTAATTTTAATATTTATAAAAGTTTATTTTTTTTCAGTGAAATTTAGACGGTACCCATTCCATGTACTAGCCACTAACTACAATTTTTATGCCACGGTATACACCTGCCAGTATAGTCATCTTATCAACAAACATTACAGTAAGTAATAAAATATACAGGTACACTTTAGTTTATTATACATATAGTAGGCCTAATTATCAGAATAATTATTTCCAAAATATATTTTTTTTCTCACTTCTCACTTTTGACACCATCTAACGGATAATCTTAAAGTGTATCCGATCTAATACTATGTAGTTACCTCAATAAATACCTCTTTTAAAACCCAGAAGTAAATAAGATTTTTTTAAAAATTCTCAAACTATGAAAGAGAATCACTTTTTTATTCTGCTTCTAAGAGTGACTCTTCAAAGGTTGGTAGCCAATTTAGCACAACTCTTCTCTTCCTTTGCGAGGTGCACCAATTGTCCCACTCGCTGTCCCGGTCCACTCACTGATATTACATAGCCAAGACTTCCTTCTCCGACCAACTTGTCTTTTACACCCGACTTTCTCCATTATGACTAGTTGCAGCAATTTGTACCTGTCATGTCTCATGATATGAACCAGGTAAGTAACTTATTACAACAAGTTTTTTATTGTTCCTGTAAAATTTAGTCATATGGACTTCTGATATTTATGCTGAGAATATTAAACATTTCATTTTAGTAAATATTGTATTCTATCCGCTGATATTTTTAAACATCAATGCATTCTTTTCTTGCGTGGATCGGCATTATTGATCTTAAGAGATCTTTGCTACTCTTTCGGAAGAATTCACGAGCAAGATGGACAATTTGGGGATAAAATCACACCCCTCACACTGCGGTACGGTATAGCCCCATTTGCACGTGTTATGTCTGACCCACTTATGTACGGAGTCTGTTAAGAGATCTCTACGTAGACCATTGCTTCTCTTTCTGATGTTGTTAATTATTTTAGTGTACATCTGGATTCTATCAAGAAGCACAGTGCTGAACGACGTCTCGAAAGAACTGGCATTGAAGTCGCTCTCGCAGTTAGGTGTAAACGCTGAAAAGTTGGTTAAAGACGACTGGTCGGAATGTATTCCGAAATATTACGAGGACCGAGAGGCAGAACCTCTAACTTTCAGATATCCGGTGCCTATTTGATCTGTATTTTTTGCATTATAACATTGTCGAAAAAAATTAATTTGTTTTATTTTATTTATTTATTTATGGACCATCAACAGGAGTTACATTTATTATACATTATTCTATATAATTCTTAAAACATACTTAAATGTAATCCTAATTATAGCTGGACACAACATTATCATAAAGTAAAAGCAGACAAATAAAATAATTATACAAACTTAAATGTTAAATTTAATACGGTGAGTGAATTGTTACCACACTGTCGTAGAGAATGTCTAGTATTGTTTCTTTTCATGTATTTGTGCTACAGTTCACACAACGATCGAAGCGGGACATTGGATCCAAAAATGCTTCTTTTCATTTCTTTGTGAAATAAACTGAAATTCTGCACCCGTGCATGTAATGGGTGTTAGTTTAAGCTGTCCAAGACATTGTTAGAGTGGTTACAAAAAATTTAGAATAATTACACATTTACCGGAAGCGGATGGTGAACAGCGAACAAATAGTGAGACTTTCTATTGTATTCAATTTATTTTTATCGTCACAGTTACCCATATATCTTCACAAGCACTTTCGAAAGAATAGTTTCGAAAGCTTTGAAGATTTTTACTTACAGCTATTAACACTCCTCCTCTTCTTGTCTTATCACATATTATAATACAATATAATACATATTACAATATATTATAATATCTCACCACTTAGTATATCACAATTTAACCAAGTTTCTGTAATTATTATTATATCGAAGTTATTTGTTCGAAAGTTTAAGTTAATATCAGCTAACTTAGTACGCATACCTCTTACGTTTTGATAAAATGATAAAGTAATATGAATCAAAAATAACTTAATAATTTGAGATATAAATTATAGGAAATAGTAAAACGAGCAAGCAACGGGCTAAGGTACTATCCATAGACATCCGCAACATCAAAGGCACTGAAAATACGATATCTATCTTAGGGTTTTCAACCAATCAATCAACAGTCTGCTGCAGTCCAATGCTGGACATAGGCTTCACCCAAAATGCACCACCTATCCCAATCTTCGGCTTCACGCATCTATTTTCTGCCGGCCGCTCTGCGCAGATCGTCGCTCCATCTAGCCGGGGGGCGTCCCCCACTTCGTTTACCGAGACGCGGTCTCTACTCCAGCATTCGTCTCTCAGGGTTAAATATACTTCTTAATTCATAATATCTACTAAGATAGGTAATGTAATTGCAGTGCCTTTTGTATTGCAGATATAGATGAGCGGTGGTAATTCTTTACCACTAGGTGACTCGCTTACTGGTTTGCCTTGCTCCCCCATAAAAAATAGAATTGATTAAACAATGTGGACAGTTAGAACTTTTATTTAGCTATGATCCGCGACACACCTTTTTTGAACACTTAACGGTATTCTTCCGTATCGTTTAATATACCTGATGATGCCTCGTGTTGAGGTGAAACACGTGTCGTTTGTACAAGTGATAGTATGTGTTTGGTGTTGTGGATAGTTGTTGGAAGGTGAAGAGTTGCCCGTAAATCCACTTCATCCAGTAGAAAAACACACATTATTAATTTTTTGTTTTCTTTGCTTATCGCGGATCTTAGTTAAGTAAAAGTTCTAACTGTCCACATAATAATGGATTTCCGCAAAGTAACGCCTGACTCAATTAATCATCTTAATAATCAAACAATTGAAATGCTATATTGAACCAATGATATAAATCCGTAAAAAAATAAATATTAAAATTTACATATGTATACACATTGATATAGTACACTGATTAAATATCGATATATCATAACAGATTAATCGCGTTAATCGTTAAGATATTTCATGAAAATTATTCATCTTCATCTTCTACTTCATTCGTGCTAACTGCCTGGACATGCGCTGTCCAATGATACTTGCATTTCTCCTCGTTCTGTATTACTCGCTCTAAATATACAGTGCTAACGAATGGTAGAGAGTTTAACTTCGCATGTGCTATCTCCAATATTTCAGGTGCTAGAATTGTTTGTCTTGACAATATCCACCCTGAAACTGAAAAAGTAATAGCGTTAATCGAAAATAAATATCACCGTAATTACTATGGCAGTGTCGTGTTAGCATGAATGGACTGACTTGACTAAGGAAGTCCTACACTCTCACAGAATAGTTACGGTATTACCGTATTTCGTACAGTGAGTGCAAGGATCCAAAGACCCAATTCCTTCACTTTCTCACTCTAAGGTGGGCAACGAATCTCCGTTGCTCTTAGTGCTGCAGATGTTTTAGGATGACGGTGATTGCTTACCATGAGATGAAGCGGTTCATCTCATGGTAAGCAATTTTACTATTACTTACTTATAGGTACTTCCTTAGTCAAGTCAGTCCATTCATGCTAACACGACACTGCCATAGTAATTACGGTGATATTTATTTTCGATTAATTTCGTTCGTTTATCTATCACTTCCATAAAAAACAAGTAAAATAAAAAAAAATTAAAGTCAATTCCTACTTTTATATCACGCTAAATATCTCATAAAAGAGAATTTTTTTCTCCCATATAAAACTAAATTTAATTAGTGAATTAATATTTGATAAAACTGTATTAACAAGTCAAGTCAAGTGTCATCCTTATCAATCCATCCAACAAGTTTAAAAAATGTATTTGAACTTGAGTGGATGTATAAAAAAGAGTTAATTCTTTAACGTCCTTTCTCTTTAAAGCTCTTTAACTTTAAAGTTCCAGTTAACATATCGAAGAATCAGGTCAATGGAGCCCTGCACTACTTTATGAAAAGCCAGAATGTGTCTAAAACGGCCCGACTGGCGGTATTCGGGGAGTGCGTGTTCCGACTCTGATGTACTGTAGTGAAAGTTGGGTTTGGCAGATGAGTCATGAAAGTAGGCTGAATGCGGTGGAAATGAGAGCATTAAGAAGTATCTGTGGGGTAATTTTGTATGATAAAGTAAGAAATAAAGATATAAGAACGGATGAAGACGAATGGCAAAAGAAATTTACGTTGTGGATGTGGATGGATGGGTCGGTAGGGGATAACCATGAAAAAAATACCTTGACTAAATTGCCAACTTTTTTTAAAAAGGTCAGTCAAGAGTACCTTTAACCGCGGCGGCTTGCATGAGGATAGTTATGAGTGTGGAGGAAGCAAGAAAAGTATGCCGAGATCATAGCAGATGAAGATCTGAGGTCTGTGCGCTGTACGGGAAACAGGCGTGACGATATGTATGTATTACTTACTGTATTTGATATCCAATTCCTCTTTACTTTTGCAACCGTACACTACAGCGTAATTGTTGTAGTCTGTTGCAACCACCGTTAGTGGAGTGCCTACCGGATCTGTAATATTTATTGTTTATATCATTCATTACCATTACATTCATCCATATGAGCACACACAAACACAGAAACCCGTTATTCTTCTTCTGAGAGTGCTTCTCCGACTTGCGAAGGTTGGCAGCCAATTAATTCAGCACAACTTTTCTCCTGCTTCGCGAGGTGCAGCAGGTCTGAGGCACTCGCTATCCCGGTCCATTCTCTGATATTACGTAGCCAAGACTTTCTATTCCGACCAACTTGTTTTTTGTCCGCGATTATTCCCATCATGATCAGTTTTTAAGTAAAAAACCCGTTACATTGGCTTTATTAATTTCATATTTTTTACTTGAAGAGATTATCATTATCTACGCCTATTGGGTATTGGAGCTCTCTATTCCTTCGGCAATGGCAGTCATGAAATATGATATATAGTGATCGGAGTAGGTGTAATTATTTTACGAAATTGCAACATATCATAACGTGGACACGCCCTTGTTCAAAAAGTAATACCGGAAATTTCGGTATTTCCGGAAATTAGATAAATATAATTGAAATAATCTTAGGTTTAGGTGATACTTTATTTAAAGGTATTATAGTAATAGTAAAACCTTATAAAATTGATTAATGGAGTCAGGCGTTACTTTGCGGAAATCCATCACTATATGGACAGTCAAAAGTTTTACTTAGCTAAGATCCGCGACAAGCAAAACAATAACAGAAAATTAATAATGTGTGTTTTTCTGCTGGATGAAGTGGATTTATTTGGAATTTAAACCAATAACTTACTGAAAATCGGCCATCAATTCTCCACCCACCAACCACTTTACACAACACCAAACACACATTACCACTTTTCCATCTTGTAAACGACACATGTTTCGCCCCAACACGAGGCATCTTCAGGTATACTAGACTCTACTTCCGTAGTACTTCCGTAGTAGACAACCGAAAAGTGTCACTTTTGTCGCGGATCTTAGCTACGTAAAACTTTTGACTGTCCATATTCCTTATAAAATTTATTTTTATTTCAAGTCTATACTAAAATGAACTTTCTTATTAATTTGTATTGACGCGTCTCTCTCTCTATTATCAATTTGAACTCTATTTATCAATTTGAATTGAGTTAAATTCATACTTTTTCGAAATTTATTTGAAGTTTCGGAAGCATGTCCATATTAACATATACTTTTCAGATCATTGACTAAATCAATATACCTACTCCGATCACTGATGATATATATAAGATGTATAAAAAAATCCATACCGATGTTGTTTTCTTCAAAAGAAAATACAGCGTCATCTCCGGGAGCGTAGGAGGTGTTGACGTGCAGTACAAATTGAATGCCGTCCCTCACAAATCCGTGCTCGATTTCTACTCTTCTTCCGCACGCGTCTATGCGTTTGTAAGCACAATGACCGTGATCCTCGTACCATGTTGGAATACGTTCTATCACGTACCACGTGCCAAGGAACTGAAAAGAAAAAACCAGTTAACACTTTCTGCGTTACGACAGGGGTCCCCAACCTTTTTATTGCCGTGGACCGTTAATTGTTTGAAAATTTTACGCTTATTGTTTTATTTTACGTTACTTTGATTGGACGTTGATTGGTCAAATATTATTGTTTTGATTTACATACCTTCTTTCCATCTAGGCACTACCGAAGGACGCAAAATCCCGAAAGAAATACTCAGTATTAAAAAAATAATATAATGTAATGTGTATACGGCCCAGTTAGAGGTTGGAAACCACTGCGTTAAGGGATTTAAAATATCTTTTAGATGTCTTTAATAGTTTCGATATCAAAATACATCAATTAATGCGATCGCTCTGTGATATTTTTGGCAGCCGATGCATCATGAAATTATTGTTATCTTTTTTTTTAATTTTATATTATAATATTTCATTTTTATACATATAAGTCTAAGTAACCCTAATGTTAAAATGTAGCCAAGCTGTGCGCAAATTTAAAGAGTTATATTTGTACGTAAATTTATAAGTTATATTTAAAGAGTCCGGGCGTTATTAAGTTTATATAGTAATCTTTAAGACTGTTAAGGCTACGTAAAATAGAAATATGTAAACAATTTCACAACAGCACTAATTTTTCCTTTTAAAGCATCGATATAATGAAGAAGTCACGAAGAATTGTTAGTACATAACTTACTTTTTCCAAACTAAAGAACTGTACCGGAATCGTATCAACACAAGCACCAAATTGTAATACTTGACTTTCACACGAATTCAAATGTATAATAATACCAGTAAGAATCACATATACGCTTCTGTTCCACATTTTAACAAATATTTCGAATAAAATATATCATTATTAATGTATAGAGAGATGAGATTATTCTTATCTATTGATAGTATTTTATCTCATTTCAAACTTACTTCGAGATCTGATATTTACCAACGTAAACAAAAAGTCATTTTACAGTAAAGTAAACTTTATTGTCGTGTATAATAACACGTATTTGAAAATCACAATGATAAATGCATCACTGACGTCAATTTCAGATAATTGATGTATGGACAAACACCAAGCTACATATTTTTGTTAAGTTACAGTTCTATTAACTAGTTATTCATCGACATAATAAATATTTAAAACTGGTTGAACCTTACACGAATGAGTAGGCTTGACAGGGAAAGTATTATATATTTATTATAAAGCAGGGAACAGTAACATTCTTCTATGTTACCGCGTTTCATACGGCGAGCTTCATCAACCTGGCACCGCTGCAAGGCTTCCATAACAGCCCAGGTTTCAATGGAGTCAAAGACCTTCTCATAGTCCACAAACGCTAAGCAAAGGGGCTGATTGTACTCATTTGTTTTCTGTGTAATCTACGACACTGTGTGAATGAGGTCTATGATTGGCGGGGTAACTAGACTCAATAAATATCTTTTGACAATACATTTATTTATTCCGATGCGGGGATTGTAGTTGATACCATTTACTTCATAGGCGGTAACCCCGCCACTGAACCAGTTGGTCGTCAAAAGAATTTTATTCTGAATTAATGTGATTCAAGGTTTTCTTTTATATTTTAATAAGATTTCTTAATATCCTAAAAAATAACGACAAAAACGTTTGTATGTTATAGTAGCCTTTGCTATTGTAATAATTGCTTAAAATAGTACGTCACTGGTGCTGAATCTTCCTCGAAATCCAGCCTGAATTCTTCGAGTTTTGGGGGTTTTTGCGTGAATCGATTGACTTAACTTAGCTCATAAGCGAGACGGGCCTATACTTCTTGAGTAGCGTCTTATCCCCTTTTTTCTGGAACAAGACGAATATGAATTGAAAAAGTATAACGCATCTGCGGTGTCCTAGTTTAAGACGGTGGATAAAATGATGAGGCAAATGAGCAGACGTGTTACTTGATGGAAAGCAATCAACGCCGCCTTTAGACATCCGCAGCGTCATAGGCAGTGCGGAAGCGTTGCCGACCTTTAAGGAAAGTGTCATTATGGGAGTTCGTACTCCGGTAGCTAAGCTACCACTCAGACGCCGCTTTTCTGCAGGAGTGTAGCACTTCCCCGAGCGAACCGGCCCATTCATGCTACAGACAAATATTATGCCATTCTTGACAAAGTATTCGTCTGCAGCGTGGCTCTACCACTATTGACCTTCTTGGTTACTTGCCTCTTTTGTATAAAAAGTTAAAGTGTTCCAACTTATCGGTTACTTTAAGGAAGTGCTATTATGTTTCCGTTACAGATTGGTAAGAAAAATGATGACATAAGCAATTATCACAATAACAACAACTATAAAAACCAATCGCTTTTAGCATTGAAGTTTGCGTTTTTTGTTATTTTTTAGGAAATAAAAAAAAATTCTTTAAATATCAAAGAAAACCTTAAATCACTTTAATTACGATGAAATTCATTTGACGAATAATGACGACCAATTGATTTAGTGGCGAGGTTCCCTCCTACGGAGTCAATGGTCGCGATTTCGATCCCAGCATCGTACTAAATATATGTGTTGCCTACATATATTTATTCTGAGTCTGGTTACCCCGCCAATCCAAAATCAAAAAATAATAATGTCCATTATTCCAAATCTTCTGCAGTCGAAGTAAGTATATGGACGCTGAAAACAAAAGTGAAGTCCTGGGACAAATATTACATAATTGTAAAATTCGACCATCTTTAGTCATAGAATAATAATAGTTTTTTTAACACGATACTGTAAATTGCAACAGAATTTTTTTTTATATATTCACACCTATCCCCCGCAGGGGTTGGCAGAGACCACAGAGCTCTATCCGCTACTATTCATCGCAGCGAAATGGCTCTCCAATTCTCCTGATTCTCACGAGGGCAAAAAGCGTTCGCTTTTCATCCTCGTGAGAATCAGGACGTGACGGGTGGCGAACCACGTCGCCGTCATTTTTCAACAAATTAGGTATATTACATTCGTCTTAGTGAATCCCACGAGTCGCAAGGGAGGATAGAGGTCAGCCTCAGCAGAGCCCTGCATGCTTAGGTAAGGTACCATAGTACCCGGGGGAACCTTATCCCGGGACGATCGGCACGCTTGCGACTAAGCTCGCCCTTAGCCATGCATCCTTTGGCACGGTAGACCGTGGATTGGCGGAGAGGAAGGGAAAGGATAGAGAAGAAAGGAAAGGGCAGGAACGGAAATGCGGATTGGGGGGGTTACCAGACTCGGAATAAATATTTATAAATCCATATATATATTTATTCCGATTGGGGAATCGAACCCGCGACCATTGACTCCGTGGGCGAAGGGCCCCGCAATTGAGCCAATCGGTCGTCGGAAATTTAACTAAACTAAAAAAGAAAATCAATATATTCAGTAACAATAACAAAACGTAAACATTTTCAATTTGAAAAGCGAAAAGTGGTCAGCCGAAACCAGTTATCGGGTGTTTATTTTCGTATTCAAATATTGGCATTATGTTTATTCAAAACATTTCAAAATGCAAATTTTGAAAATGAAATTGAAAATTTTACGTTTGAAACTTGAACGTATGTTTTACTTTTATAATAACGTGTAAAATATCTTTTTTTTTCACAGCCCATATGTGTCCCACTGCTGAGCACGGGTCTCCCCATTTTTGTAGGAACGGACGTTAGCCCACCACGTTTGTGCAATGCGTATTGGTGGGGTTACCAGAAATTTATTAATATCGAATAATTCACGTAAAATAATTTATATTATAGACCATAAATATAATTGTCTATGATATTAATTATTGTTGATTAGAATGTACGAGTTAAAAATGTGATATAATTTAAATGTTTACAATTACCGGTAGGTACTAGTTTTTGTGTGAAAAGGAACTTAATTGTCACAATTATTGCTGAATTCAAAGGAAAAAAATCATTTACTATAAAAGACGTTACGATGTCCGTAACGTTGCAGTTGATTTGTGGCATCAGATTGTGGCTCCTCTCACCGGGACAATATAACAAGATGTTGTGTCATTGTTTTGTTATATTATTATTTGTATTTAACGTAAAAAGTGCAGTGCAAAATGTAAGCTGTCCCTTTGTTAGTCCTAGAGAGTTGGATTTGAAAGAAGTGAGTGATCACTAAATGTTTTTAGTTGATAAGTCAATCACCTATATGAAATTGAACTAACTAAAACTAAAATCTAATGTTGAAAGTTATATCTTAATTGATGTGTGTAATTAATGTGATTTTGTGCTAAATGTTTTGAATGAATTTTTATTTTTATTATATTACAATTGTAATTCTGATGTGATGCGGTAGATAATTTAAACAAACATAAAACAATTATAATAAAAGTTATAATTCTATTAAATACGGGAGTGATATAAAAATATTAAAAAAATGAAAATCTCGAATTTTCTGCCGAACTCTATCGCATGTATTCATGAAATGTTAAGACGTGTGTACACTAATGAAATTAAGTTTTTTTCAAATTGTGTATTTAAATACGATTTTTCCTTTTTTTCTTTAAAAAGAAAGAGGAAAGTAAACGAGCAAGCTTGTAACATAATAATCAACAATCATTACTGCTGCAGATACTGCCTATGCACAGATTGATGGGGAAACGGAAAATTCAGATAGAATATTTTTCAAAGTGAAACAAATTTAAATTATGTAAATATAAGATGTGGACGCTAACTAAGTTTTTTTTTTTCAAAACATATTGCTTATCATCATAATATAAAAATAGAAGTGTTTACAGTTATAATAATTCTATTATAAGGTATTCGAAAGTTTATTAACAATACATACAAAGTCTGCATGAGTTTAAAGAGAAAATTCCTAATTAATACTTTAATTATCGCTATTTGTAGTAACTATCAATATCTTTGGTTATTTTTAATAACTAACGATATCCTTAGTGCTGAAGTTAAGGGTACCCTTAACTGACGGGCTTGCATGAGGAGAAAAATGAGTGTGGAGAAAGCAAGGCAAGTATGCCGAGATCGTAGCAGATGGAGATCTGTGGTCTCTGCCTACCCGTACGGAAGACAAGCGTGACGATATGTATGTAAGTAAGTGCTATAGTTCTATTCTCTGATGAAGCACAACGGTAAAAAAGGTATATAAAGTTCGTAAAAGTATGGATTTCCTGATAATTATTTACGTATGTATGCACACACATTTTCTGCCTTACATTATAACACAAGAGTTTGTTCTTTTACATTTTAGACATCAGTTATCTTGTTATGGACAGTCAAAAGTTTTACTTAGTTAAGATCCGCGACAAGCAAAACAATAACAGAAAATTAATAATGTGTGTTTTTCTGTTGGGTTAAGTGGATTTATTTGGAACTTAATGGACAGTCAAAAGTTTTATTTAGTTAAGATCCGCGACAAGCAAAACAATAACAGAAAATTAATAATGTGTGTTTTTCCATCTTGACACGTGTTTCGCCCCAACACGAGGCATCTTCAGGTATAGTAGACTCTACGGAAGACAATCGAAAAGTGTCACTTTTCGGTTGTCGGAAAAGTGATAATGTGTGTTTGGTGTTATGTATAGTGGTTGGTGGGTGGAGAATTGATGGCCGACTTTCGGTAAGTTTTTGGTTTAAGTTCCAAATAAATCCACTTAACCCAACAGAAAAACACACATTATTAAGTTTCTGTTATTGTTTTGCTCGTCGCGGATCTTAGCTAAGTAAAAGTTTTGACTGTCCATATAGTGATGGATTTCCGCAAAGTAACGCCTGACTCCATTAATAAGTTATCTTGTTCTAAATCCTATTCTGGGTAATCTTTTATCCAATTTTAATAATTTTTCCCCTATTGCAGTATAAAATTCTAAAGTATAAAAAAAGAAGATCAGAGATGTATTTAAAATTAATACAATTTATGTTTACCATTCCAACTGACCTAGTGGAATGGATGTGCTAGTAAACGGTTTGGATCAGTAGTCTAAAGAAGGATACGAACTCCGGTTTTTTGTCTTGATTTATATTGGTGTATGCATATACTCCAGTAAATCTTGAGTTACATGTGAATGTTCCAGATACAGAGGGACTTTGTGCATTGTAAAGTATCTGTAGATATAGATAATTGGTAACTTAAAGTTATGATAATAATATTAGGTGCGCAACTAAGTTCTCGCCGTTTTTTTTTTTATAAAAATGCAACTTAATTATGCATTAATACATTACAATCGCCCTTCGCGTATTTTAATACATTACAATCTATAACAAGTAAATAAGACAACTAGCAATATCTATTATTTTTTCTGAGATAGAAAAGCGGACGTGTGATCCGAAAGGAAGCGATCGTCCCCACCCAAAGACATCCCCAGTACCATAGGCATAACAAAAGCGTTGCGACTTTTAAAAAAGAGTAGGCTTATTTTTTTAATGTTCCGATGTCGTATTGGTTCAGAAATACTGTAACTCGTTTCACAGGGTAGTCTTGAGTGGAAAAAAGACTAGAAGAAAACGTTCGTACTAGATTGGCACCCATTCAGATGATGGGGATGAAACCCTTCTTTGTGGCGAATTGTGCGGTAGTAGTATTCAGTGGCTGGAATTATTCTTTATATATATATATATATATATATATATATATATATATATATATATATATATATATATATATATATATATATATATATATATATATATATATATATATATATATATATATATATATATATATATATATATATATATATATATATATATATATATATATATATTTTTATTTTTGTGTTATTATACTATAAAGATTCATGGACAGTGATGGTTTTTACTATTAGAGAGTTAGTAGTCCTATCGCTTCTTTAAAAGAAATAGCATGCTTTAATTATTTCTATAATTTTAATTTGCAATACAAAAAAAACAAACTTAATTTGCAATACACTTAAGTTATATAATATGATTCTAGTTATTTTTTTTTTCTTTTATTTGATGGTAAGCTTGGTTGGATGGTTAGCTAAAGCTATTATGCCAGTGTCACGTAAACTAGAATTATATCAAATTTCTCGAAATCTTTAGTCAACTTGTTACGTTACGTCTTAATAAAATGGTGGCTATTCTATCAAAACCGTCTATGCACTTTTTCAGTCAACTTAAAAAGTCACGATACATGCATTTATTTCATATTAATTCACTTAATGTCTTAATCGAACTGTATTGTATAATACGCCACCACAATTAGACAATATAACTGATAATAGTAATATATTAATATTATGAAAATGATATAAAAACACGTCACTAATGTAAGTAAGCGGGAAAAGTCCTAAGCATTTTAAATGCTAAAAAAAATATTTAGTATACCTAATGTTAATTTAGATCTAAAAGTAATTTAATAACCTATTAAAATTGGCGCTGAAATATTAATGAACGTGTTATGATTATTTAAAAGCAAGTTTAATTTTAGTCACAGATTTATAATAATTTTCTAATGTCATAATATGTAAATTAGATTAATCTCAGATTTAAAAGATAAGCAAAAAGCAACCTTAGTTTTTGTATCCTAGAATTGATTTTAATTCTTACAAAACGAAATATTAAAATAGTAAAAATCCATTTTAAACTTTTAAATATTGTTAATACCGAAGATTATATTTCAATACTATTATGACTTTATAAAATATACATTCAATAATCTCTTTTTTATGGGATAGGAAGGTAAACGAGAAGTCGCGTTATCTAATGGAAAGCAATCAACGCCGCAGTGCTATAGGCAATACGGAAGCGTTGCCGGCCTAAGCCATCTGATTACAGCTCTTACTTATTGTTTTATATGTATTTTTAATTTATTTACAGAAAATTTAGGTTATGAATTTCTATTTCTTTACGAATTATTTTCTATAAATTCAACTTAATTAACAGGAACTTATAGTATAGCCAAGGTAGGCCAATATTTTAAGTCAAAAATACTGACAAAAAGTTCTTCGAAAAGTCTTCGTCATATATTATATGTATATATACTTTTTAATTACCCGAGAAAATTAAGTAATATATTCAGTTATCAATATACATTAAATTTAATTTACAATGTTTTTTATGAAAACAAAAAAAAATAAACCTTAATTTACACCAAAAATTATACAACAAAAAATCTTGCTAATTCAAAAAGACATTATTATCATTCCAATATGAACTGCACTCAAACCAACCTAATTTGGTCGCGTAATATTTACAAGATTTCTTTGAAGTCCTATAAAGCAATATCTTTGTATGAACGCTATAATATTAGAATGTTACTTACTGACATACATATTTTTACAAACGCGAATTTTAGTTTTCTCGGGTAATTATAAAAGTCACGGTGTATATTATATACGGTTTTCGTCATATATGGGACGGCTTTTTAAGAAACCGGTATAGGTTTCTGATTGAAGACCGACTTGTGGTTGTAGTTTTGCCACTGAGTTTTGTTAGTTTACCTATCAAAACCAGAATCCCAACCCTTATTTCCCTCTTTCTTACATATTGTCCTAAATTTTTACTAAAAGTAGGCAGGGCTATTAAGTATGTTGCGAAGAAAAAACATGGTAAATTTTTATACAAAATTGTTAACGATATTTTATTTGGTCCTATTCGCCTGCTTTGCATTTTTATGCATAGTTACATCTCTACTAACACGACATCCAAAAAAATGTTAATATATATTTCTTCTTAATCTTTTTTGTTGCATTAATTTAGCTCAGAGACATGAGAACGCAGATCACAATCAAAAAGAGATCTAGTGCTTAAATGTAGTCGTACCTGTAGAATGTAAATCAAAAGGTTCATTGACATTCACTTAATTATAATTGAATTATGTTCAATTTTTTTCATCATGCCAAAGAATGACGACCGATTGGCTCAGTGGCGGGGCCCTCCACCCGCGGAGCCTATGGTCGCGGGTTCGATTCCCGCATCGGAATAAATATTTATATGGATTTATAAATGTTTATTCCGAGCCTGGTCACCCCCACAATCCGCATTTCCTTACCTGCCCCTTCCTTTCTTCTCTATCCTTTCCCTTCCTCTCCGCCAATCCACGGTCTACCGTGCCAATGGATGCGTGGCTAGGGGCGAGCCTAGTCGCAAGTGTGCCGATCGTCCCGGGGTCGGGCTCCCTCGGAGACTATGGTGCCTTACCTCAGCATGCAGGGCTCTGCTGGGGCTGACCTCCATCTTCCCTTGGGGCTCGTGGGATTCGCTAAGACGAATTTAATATACCTAATTTGTCGGCAGCGACGTGGTTTGCCACCCGTCACGTCCTGATTCTCACGAGGGCGAAAAGCGACGAATGATGATGCGGTGCGGATGCGATGAGGCGATGAATGGCAGCGGATGGAGCTCTGTGGTCTCTGCCAATCCCTGCGGGGGATAGGAGTGAATATATAAAAAAAAATATATTTTTGGACTCCATGTCCATAAACTGACAGTTGTAAACAAAATTACACGAAATTGGTTTTTATAGCACCCTACAAAAGGTAAAGGTATTGTCTACCAAATCTTAAAAGAAAAAAAGTCTAACATTGACAAAATAATAACGAAAACATTACGTTAACTACTGGTGCAAATCAAAATTACTTTCTTGCCAACCCAATATTTTAAAACATCAAACTTACTTTGCTAATATCCTTGAATACGAATCAAAAAAATAATATTGTGCGTTTGCGAAGAAGCATATGGAGAATTACAAGTCTAATTCTTACCTAGAACGACCTCAAATCTCCCAACACTTTACCACGTATGATCTTTGCAAAGTAAGACTGTCTATCTTTGTAACAAATTTCCACAAAGTAACGCTCGACTCCATCTCTGGAAATATAAATACTTTTTATCCGCGTCAACTAGCTAGATAGCTAAGCCAGGTGATGGGGATGGAATCTATGTGTGTACAAAGGGTGGTCTAAAATCTTCTAGACAACCATTCATTCGATGTTCACAATGGTCCAATGGTCTTTCTGATCCGATACGACATTACAACCTTCACAAAACAAGCCTACATATTTATTAAAACCCCACAAAACTTCCGCAATGCCTATGGCACAGCCGGCGTCGATTGTTTTCCGTCAGGTGACACACCTGCTCGTTTGCCTTCCTACTCCATTAAAAAAATGTTTTCACGTTCACAGCTGGATGGGAAATGGTACGTGACAGCAGTGGCTACTGAACTTCAGATGGCTGGGGACTGCGCTATGGTGGTTTTTAATCACAAGAAGGACAATACAACTGATGTGTCCTTCAGCTGGATCTCCAACGGCACCGTTAGCTATTACAACGGATCTGTAGCCCTTACCGTCGGCAGCAATAGCAGTGGTGATTTAATGATGATTACGTATACAGGTAGCATATTTGTACTATATAACTTAACTTGATGAAATAACTGCTAATCCTACTACTTGAAGGGTCGATAGTCGACTACCATACGGTTATAGAACAATCTGCCTTCTGCAGTATGCCCGAACAAGTAAAACGTTTGGGTGCTTTAGAAGTCCGCAACGCATTTGTGACGCCTTCGAGTTACGGATATCTATGAGTTGTGATGATCTACTATAAAAATGCAATTTTTCTTGGTAACTGTAAAGAATGCCTTAATTATGTGCCAAACACAGTTGCATTCCCTATTATTAAAACTTCATTATCAAATGGACCGATTTCTTTCGATACGATTGCAAAATAACATGATTTTTAGCAACATGCTCGAATTAACTTTTTGTTTAAAAGAAAATGCAGTGATTTAGAGATTCATTAGCTATGTACAAATTACATACATCTAACAATCAGAAAATTAATTTATGTGCTTAGAAAAATGACTTTCATCCGAGAACTGAAGCAGGGTTCCAAGGGTCTGAAATAATTCTTCTAACAATTGAGTTCGATTACTAAATTTTTACAATAGTCTGTTCAATTTTTTTTAATGGGATAGGAGGGCAAACGAGCAAGCGTGTCGCCTGATGGAAAGCAATCAACGCCGCCTATGGACAATCGCGACACCGCAGGAGTCGCGGAAGCGTTGCTGGCCTTTTAGGTATGTATAGGCTTGTTTTTTGAAGGTTCCACTGTCGTAACGGTTCGGAAAGACTGCCGAGGGTAGCTGATTCCACAAACTGGTAGTGCGTGGAAAGAAGTTACGGGAGAAACGCATCGTAGTAGATCGCCTCTCATCCAGATGGTGGGGATGAAATTTTTAAATTAAAATTAGCTCCTCTTTAAAATTAGCTAATAGTGCCTCATCATCATAATCATCATTTCTGGCGTCATCCATTTATTTGTTTATTTGGTACAAAGAACAATCTATAGTCGTAATATGAACATACAATATCGCCCAGACTATTCTGAATGTTTGTGCACAGAATGATTATAATATTATAGTATTAAGTAATCATGTTTGGTTTCAGTCAGCCACCTTGCGTAGATTACCACTCGAACTAGCCTGAGACGTCCACTTTATTCTAGAAAAGTTTAGCACAGACATAGACAAACATCAGTAATTGTTCAAATACGCACCACCACCCTGTGATATCAGCTATCTTTACCGGTATTTCCGAAACCACACGATATTGGAGTTTTCGACTTGTTCCCACACCCCTGATGGGGTGTAGATGTCCCGATGATGATGGAATTTTCAAAAACAAGCAAGTTTTCCACCAGGCGACACGCTTGCTCATTTGCCTTCCTACTCCATAAAAGAAACATATGTATGCTTCCTATTTTCATAAACATACTATACTCCACTGGCTTAGCGACCCGAAGTGGATCTTGGCCTCCGAAACGTAAGTCCACCATCTTCCCCTGTCTTGCGTTAATTCTTGTCACTTGCTGGCTTGAAGTTCGCGCAGGTCAGCATCCACCTGATCTCTCCAGCGATATTTGGGTCGATCAACTAGCCTTCGACCACTTGGTCGACACAAAAATGCCTTCTTCGCACTCCGATCCTCGCCCATTCGCTCAAGGTGACCGAGCCAACGAAGTCGATGTGCCTTAATCTCGCCCATAATATTTGGTTGTTGCATCAAGTCTTCAATCTCGATTGTTTTTCGAATCCCCCATGACTCTCTTTTAGTTCTGCCCACGATCTTATGGTGAATTTTCATAAATATATTTATTATTTTTTTTAAACATTGCAGATCAGAAATCTGAAACATATTCTTTCCTAGACGTGGACTATGAACATTATGCAGTTCTTTTTGCGTGCTATGATAATCCGGATGGAAACAGTAGTACTTGTAAGTATTATCCACATCTTTTCTATCACATTTATTCTACCATTCAAAGTTACCCCACAAATATTTCTTAATGCTCTCATTTCCACCGCATTTAGTCTGCTTTCATGACTCTTCAGCCAATATGGTTTGTGAAAATAAATATATAATTTTTTTAAACGTAATCGGAAATTTTTAAACAAGAAAACGACTGTTTGGAAAGTGAAGCTATAAATATATTCTTTACGATTATCACTATGATATCCTTATTCGGGGGAGGTAAGGCACCAGAGTACCGCGGGGAGCCCGATCCCGGGACGGTCGGCACGCTTGCTACTAATCTCGCCCCTCGTCACGCATCCATAGGCACGGCAGACCGTGGATTGGCGGAGAGGAAGGGAAAAGGATAGAGAACAAAGGAAAGGGTAGGAAAGGAAATGCGAATTGGGGGGGTTACCAGACTCGAAATAAATATTTATAAATCCATACATATATTTATTCCGATGCTGGGATAGAACCCGCGACCATTGACTCCGCGGGCGGAGGGCCCCGTCACCGAGCTAATCGTCGCAATGAACTTGTACAGCTAGGTAAGGATAACAGCTAATATATTATATATAAGAAGGAGAAGATCATAACATTCACGGATATCATAAATTGGGAGTGAGAGACGTCTACAACTGAAATCGGAAATGTTTTAGTTGCCAATCCAATAGGTCGGAAATCAAACAGCAAAAAATTATTACACTTAAATTGACGCGACAAAAATGTCTAAATAACTTTCAATGACAAGAAGTCACTGGAAGTTCCGCGTCAATGGATGCGACCATCAGCGATGCAGCAAATTAACCTTTTTTCGTGACTTCACTTCCTGAATGTGAAGATACAAATCGATAAAGAGATTTCACAATAAAATGGCTATTATACAATTATAATATGCGAAAATGAAGAAGAATCGATTTGTATAAATCTTTATTGACATTCTTTAATTAATTTATAAATGTTATTTATATTATAAATAACGTTTAAAAATATTTTAATAGACTGTAAAGTTATTTTTAGAGTTCGCTATATATATTTATTCAAATAAAACCTTGGCACAGTTTGGACAGGAAATCGTGTTAACTTTTTATGACAGTGCCAGGAAAACGAGGAAACGAGTCATCTGATGGTAATACATTACCGCCGCCAATGCTCAACTGCCGATCGTCCCGGGGTCGGGCTCCCCCGGGACTATGGTGCCTTACCTCAGCATGCAGGGCTCTGCTGGGGCTGACCTCCATCCTCCCTTGCGGCTCGTGGGATTCACTAAAGACGAATTTAATATACCTAATTTGTCGAAAAATGACGGCGACGTGGTTCGCCACCCGTCACGTCCTGATTCTCACGAGGGCGAAAAGCGACCAATGACGAGCCGTTTCGCTGCGATGAATGGCAGTGAATGGAGCTCGTGGTCTCTGCCAACCCCTGCGGGGGATAGGCGTGAATATATAAAAAAAAAATGCTCAACTAATGGTAGCATAATACTATATATTGGCATATATAGTATTATGCTACATAATATATAATAATGGCAGAAGAAAAACGTAGCAATAGGAGGGGAACAAGAAAGAATAAAGGAAAAGAAATTGGGATCTCATCACTTGACGCCGATATTCTGTATGCATTTGGTATTTCCCCGATTAAGACGTAAATGTAAGCTTATCGTGTAAACATTTACGCAATTAATATTTTGTTAGAGTAGATATACGTGTTCGCTAGTGAATTACATGGATCTAATTCTTCGTGTGAAAAAAAAATATTCTCAATGTTACGACTTTTTTGGTATTATTGAAAAATCAACTTCACTGGTTTGGTATGGTATCACGGTTGCAGTGTTAAACACATAAAAACAAATATAACATTAAAAATTAAAAATATTTAATTGGCCTTATCATATTTTTTGCATATGTATGTTTTAAAATGTTAATAACTTTGCATAGAATTAATTTTTTTTTTTGCATAGATTTAATGAAGCCACTTAGTTTTTGACAGTTTTTTTTTGATTCCGTTTGACTTTTGAGCGACTATGCAACACGATTATATTTAGGGGTCGCTATCTATAAATAATAATCGTTTTTATAAATTATCATATTCAACAGCCTGCGTCAGTCCACTATTGGATATGGGTTTCTCTTAGGATTTGCCACCTAACTTGATCTTCGGCTTGACGCATTAAGTTTCTGCCAGCCATCCTCCGTAAATCATCGCTTCGACTAGCATTAGGGATTGCTACACTACCCTCACCAATAAGCGGTCTCTACTCCAGCATCTCATTTACTTCAGCTCCATCTGTTGTCTGTTCTCTAACAAATGCTAATTAATGCCACTTATCACGCAGTACGTTGTATGTTTAAGCAGTTTATTTGGAAGCGATATTATGATCTTTATAAAACATTCTTGTATACCAATCCTTTTGTAACTAGATGATCCATTCTTCTCCTGCAATAATAAATTTACGGTCTCAATTTTATTTGAGATCTTGGATCGCTCTTCTGGTGCTGTGATTTGACATTCCCTATTTGAGTTTTAGTATTAAGGTGAAAGCTTTGTCCTTACTTGTCATCTTTGTTACTTTTATGAAGATTTCTGACAGCACTTTCAATGTATTTTTTTTTATGGGATAGGGAGGCAAACGAGCAGGTATGTTATCTGATGGAAAGCAACCAACGTCGCCCAGAGACATCTGTAGCGCCATGGGCAGTGCAGAAGCGTAACCGGCCTTTAAGGAAAGTGTAGTTATGGGAGGGAGGAGAAGGAGGGACGAGAAGCAGGTGGAAGGGATAAGAATAGGGAGAGGTGAAGGATGGGGAAGGGGAGAAGGAGGTGGAGAAGTATGGGGAGAAGGAGAGGGGAGGAGTAGGGGTGGATTGGGCCTCTAGAACTCAACCGCTCACCCGACGAAGCGCGGTAGCTAAGTTCAGACGCCGATTTTCTGCGGATAGTGTGGTACTTCACCCTTACTTCCCATGGGCGAGCCGGCCCATTCACATAGACAAATAATATGCCATACTTGAAGTATTCGTCTGCAGCGTGGCTCTATCACTCTTATATCCTTATATCCGCTCACGCAACCACCTAAACTCACTCTCGCATTAAACACATGGTTGTTATGAAGATTGTTTTCCATAGCAACGGTTGCTATGAAAATAATTGCTCATAGCAACAGAAAATACCTATAACCCAGATAACGCAGGTTACAATAGCTAGTAATGTATTATATATAATAAAGATCTTAATAAATTAACACAATAACACGTAAAATATAACACGTAAAATATAACACGTTGAACAACTTTAATTAATTTCTCAATTATCCTTACAATTCCTAATGAACAATTCTATTTTGAACTACTAAAAAGCCTTGAATTATAAAAAGTTAGCACTAAGAGTCTGCAATAACCGGTTCCTGATATACATAATAGAATTAATAAACAATGTTTTTGAATACCAGCCTGAGATCGAAAAAACCCATTAGCGTTTTGAAGAGTAAGACAAATAATAAATTTGATTTTATCAAAGTCTAGGCTAGTCTAATTTGATTCTATCAAATTAATTCACTGCCATTATGGTTATAGCGCTTTTAAAATTTTCTATATATTAATGGATCCAAGTGTTTTTTTGTTTATATTTAATATATGTAAGTCATAGACCTTTTTAATGGTGATACTATTACTTTTACTTTAGGTAAGGGATCTGAATGACATGTAAATTCGTGGACAGTTAGGACTTTTACTTAGCTAACATCCGCGACACGCAAACAACAATAGAAAATTAATGTGTGTTTTTCTGCTGCAACAATAGAAAATTAATAATGTTCTGAAAAACGGCCGTCAGCAACTCTACACTATACACAACACCAAACGCAAACTACCACTTTTCCACCTTGCAAACGACACGTGTTTCGCCTTAACATGAGGCATCATCGTTAAGGATTTAAGGGTTATCCACACATATAATGGATTTCTGCAAAGTAACACCTGACTCCATTAATCATGTAAATTCGTATTTTTTTTATGGGATAGGCAAACGAGCAGGCGTGTCATCTGATGTAAAGCAATAAACGCGGCCCATAAATATCCGCAGTACCATAGGCAGTGTAAAAGCGTTGCCAGTCTTTAAGGAAACTGTCATTATGGGAGGGGAGGAGGAAGGGAAGAGGAGGAGGGAAAAGGGGGATTGGAGCTTCAGAACTCAGCCGCTCACCGGACGAAGAGCGGTAGCTAAGTTACCATTCAGATGCTGATTTTCTGCGGGAGTGTGGTACCCCGTGCGAGCCGGTTCATTCATGCTACAGTCATTATCTTCCATGACGTGAACCATTTCCTAGGACAAGCATTAAAAAGTATTTGTAATATTAAAAAATATTGCTAGTCTTCTTTAGAAAAAAAGACCACACACACATGGATATATACATTTTTATATATTGTAATTACTGTTTGCATATCTCATATCTATTGCATATATGTCCAATAAATACAGTACATACTCGATGAAACAAAAGAGAACACAGAACAGAATCTTGATGAAAACCCACAGTAACTGGGAATGCGTTAAAGTTTTACCTTTCTCTCTTATTAAAAATTATCAATATATGCTTCCTCTAGATATATTCTTTGAATGAACCAAACCGCTTATTGCAATGTATTGGGAGATCATTAAAAGCCTTCTGCAGATCTAAATATATGAACATCGTAGTAATATTACTAGCCATTATCTTGGACCGATTTTGACTTTGAAACTAGCAATAACCTACTTATAATATTTCAATGGCAAGACTATAATCACTATCATTATAATAATTATATTTTATAAATGTATGTATAAAGGGTGTAATTTATATATTCTTTAAAATATAAATATCGTCCCGCCTGTTTCCCGAGGTTGAGGAGGTAGGCAGAAACCATAGATCTTCATCTGCTACGATCTCAGCATACTTTCCTTGCTCCCTCCACACTCATACCGACCCTTCCACCCATATCCGCAACGCAAAAAATTTCTTTTGCCAGTCGTCTTTCATCCATCCTCTCTCTGTGTCAAACCATCTAAGCATAAAGGACTTTTCATAAAGGAGGTTGATCTTTTAAATATTGACAAATTTATATTTATATGTATCTCTATACAACGTTATTTAACTAAATGTGAAAATGTAGGATGATGAGTATTAAATAAACACTGCAGATCTATAATTATGGCGCTATTTCGCATTTAAAGTTAAAATGCCAATAAAACTCACATAAACTTCTCATTGGTTATGCATTTAAAAGATTGATGTTGTGTTGATGGATTATTAATTAAAAATGAAACTATTGGATGTATAAACCATATATAAAATGAAAATATTATGAATAGTATACGTAAATGTCAAACATGAGAGTGCTGAATAAGGAAAATGTGTTTCTATTACCATACATATTGCCATAATAATCATACAATTCTGTTTTTTATGGGATAGGAGGGCAAACGAGCAAGCGTGTCGCCTGATGGGAAGCTATCAACGCCGCCCATAGACAAGCGAAACGCTGCAGGAGTCACGGAAGCGTTGCCGGCATTTTACGTATGTGTAGGCGTATTGAAGTTGAGTGTTCTTGAGTCCAATGTCGTATCGGTTCGGAAAAAATCGCCGAAGGTAGCCGGTTCCACAGGAATTCGGCGGCAAGAATTATTTCAAACAATTCCTCGGAGCATTCCCTATGGTTTATTTGTATTGATATATAAATATTGTCTCCTTTTTATTTATGAACACCAGCAATTAGCTGTATATACATATCAACTTACATATCAATACGGAAATCTCAATCAATTTATTTTTTTTAAATAATAAATAAAAAATCTTTTTTAAAAAAAGTTTTAAATAATATATATTTTTTAAACGCAAAGTATGCCCCTATTTCTATACCTAAAAGCGTAAATAAATGAAAAGATAATTAATATCATTTTTTTTCTATTCGACATGCTAACTCGTTTAGGAAGGTAAAATATAGTGAAATAAAAATAAAATTATGTATTTTTTTTTAACAGATGAAATATGGAAGCTGACAAGATCGACGCACACAAAAGATGACGATGCTAATAAAATGGATCAAGCGGTAGCAAACTACAGCCTCGAGGATACTCCATTTGTCTTCTTTAATAACACAGAGGATACCTGCAGGATCAACGGTGGACCAAATTTAAACCCAGCATCACTTATCATGACCTCGGCTGCAGCTATGACGTTATTTAGACGGTTTTTTTGATCACTATATAAGTTTATAAAATCTTAGTATATAGAACCGATTGAAAAGTATTATGAATAGCTTTATTTATTTAATAGAAAACGACATTAGTGCATATTATTTATGGTAAAATAAAAATAATATAATTTATTTCATTTTTAAACACTTATTAACAATCACTTCAATCAGGCCGTTATAGTATCTTGTCTTTTTGCAAAAGAAGGCGTGAATCTAGCGTATTTGATGCTTATGCAATTTAGCAAATTTTTAGCTCCTAGAATCTACTTTCAGGTATGCTTTTAATAGCATAAAGGTATTGCTACAAACTATCTCAATGTTTAATCCACAGATCTTTAGGGGCCAGGAAGATTTTTCTTTAACGATTTAAAACAAGCCCACACATACCTAAAAGGTCGGCAACGCTTCCGTGACTCATGCGGTGTCACGGATGTATATGAGCGACGTTAATTGCGTTTCATCAGGTGACACGCTTGCTCGTTTGCCCTCCTATATCATAAACAACCATCATGCTGCACGACAATCTTCCATTTACAATTAATGACAACCATAGATTGGAATTGATTTCCTCATCAATTGTTTAGTACGATTCATAAAAACTAACCAATATAATGTACGAAGTGTAGCAATAAAGGTTAGAAGATTGTGTAAAGTAAACTCAGAGGAAAAGCCCACTTCCGTCTACAGCATGAATGAGGCGGTTAGTCCCATGAAGGTGGTAGGTACACTTGCAAAAACCGACCATCAAATCATATTCTTTATTTTACACCAAAAACAAAATTATATAATTATTGATTATAATATTAGTATACAAATGGCGGTCTTATCACTAGTGATTTCTTCCAGACAACCGTAGGATGGACCCAATGTTAAAAAGATAATTTGATGTAGGTTGATGATATATGATCGTTATAATGATAGAAAAGATAGAAAAAATTAATAATAAATATAGATAATATCAATAGCACATTTAATATCTTTTATTTTATTATTTAGTTTATTATTATTAGTTATAATATTTTTTATAATACATTTAATATATTTTATTATTAGCACATTTATTATTTTTTATTCGATATGATTTCGCATTGGTAATAAATAATTCTAAATTATTGTTATCAGATATAAAAATGCGCCATTGAAAGAAATATTTGCGAAGCCAAAGCACTTTGTGGAGGTGAAGATAATAAAATAAATTAAATATTTATTTCGTCTATTATGGATTATTTAAATACATTTTAAAACTAATCACTAAGCAGAAGATTAATTTAAAACATATGACATTTCGCCAATTATATTCAAGTGTTGATTGCTTTAATTTGGGAAAAAAATAAATTTCAAGATCTCGTATTGTGATGGTTTTTATTTAAAAACTAATACCTGTTTTTGACTTTTTAATAAATCTGAAATAATATAAAACTTTGCAATACAATACCTCATCATGGTAAGTCAAAAATAAACTCGGACCCCTATACTGACCTCATGAAATATTAAAAATTTTTAATATTTGGTTAAGGTTTCATCTTTTAGAGATCACTAAACGAAGAGTAGTAACAATGTTAATACTGTGAAGTTGATCTTTTGACAGAATTTGGTACCACCTGTCCATTCAAAAAACTCATAAAATAGCTTCTTCTGTTTATTACAGTTCCTCATTGAATAGCAAAAGTTGATGGTCCCTTGAGATAGAAAAAGTCGTTCAGGAGCACTTGCTAACCCTGTCCGCTTTCTGATATTACGTAGGCAAGAAATCCTTCTCCAACTAACCCGTTTTTTGCTCATGACTTTTCCTTATCATGATTAGTTGCAACAATTTGTACCTGTGACACAGGTAGGCAAATTTTCTGCTTTTGAAGGCCTGCAAAAGTATACGTTTTTGCTTGACTTGTTGGAGAATCTCGTCGAATCTCGATCGATCGAGAATCGATCTCTCGAATTTTGGGTTCAACGAATAGTAAATATTAAACAAATACTAAATAAACGTAAAAATGGCAGCAAGCAATAGGTTATCTATAACATACAAGATATGTTCTCTTTGGTCTTCCCTTATCAACCCCTCTATCCACATCCCTAAATTTCTTTTATTAGTAGTGGTCTCTCATCAATCCAATCAATCTCAAATTAGGGCACATAATCATATAAGCATGCTCTTTTCAAATTTTGTCACAATATCTTCTTTTACTCCACATCGTTCTCTTACAACTTCATTTTTTATTCTCAGTCAAAGTTAACTTTCTTAACGCTCTCATTTCACCGCATTCAGTTTGTTACACGAAGAAGATTCAGCTTGCGAATTTTAAAATGTTCGTATTCCTTTATCACTTGAATATTTTAATAATTTTTGTTTAATTATCGATTTCTGATATTTCAAAAAAAAATCTTTTATTTAACACAGTTTATATAAATCGTATCTCCCATTAACCTTATTTAACGTGAAAATACGAGATAATTGACCGATGATAGCAAAAACATGAAACATTTTAATAGATAAACGAGAACATTTAAAGCTTTTTAATATTCAAAGAAGATAAATAGTAAGTTTTGTAAAAAAAAAACAAGATAGCGCTATCGCTATTTTATTATATATTATAACATATTTTTTAACAATTTATATATAACTATAGATACCATTATTGGCCGACCGATTGGCTCAGTAGCGGGGCTCTCCGCCTGCGAAGTCAATGGTCGCGGGTTCGATACCCACATCGGAATAAATATATTATATTCTAATTATATTGTATTATAATTTATATTCTAAATATATTATCTCGGGATAAATATTTATAATGTATTATAAATATTTATCCCGAGTCTGGTAACCCCCCCAATCCACATTTTCCGTTCATGCCCCTTCCCTTCTTCTCTATCCTTTCTCTTCCTCTCCACCAATCCACGGTCTGCCGTGCCAAAGGATCCGATCCGTCGCGGGGCCCTCCGCCTGCGGAGTCAATGGTCACGGGTTCAATACCCACATCGGAATAAATATATGTATGTATTATAAATATTTATTTCGAGTCTGGTAACCCCGCTCTTTTCTTTCTATATCTTTCTCTTTTCCTCTCCGCCAATCCACGGTCTGCTGTGCCAATGAA
Source organism: Baronia brevicornis (assembly GCA_031353405.1). Lineage (NCBI taxonomy): Eukaryota > Metazoa > Arthropoda > Insecta > Lepidoptera > Papilionidae > Baronia > Baronia brevicornis. The sequence continues at coordinate 290,730 of JASFAT010003952.1, forward strand.
TGCCGGGGTAGGGCCGAGCTTAGTCGCAAGCGTGCAGACCTGGTGCCTTACCTCAGCATGCGGGGCTCTACTGGGGCTGACCTTCATCCTCCCTTGCGGATTGTGGGATTTACTAAGACGAATTTTAATATACCTAATTTGTTGAAAAATGACGGTGACGTGGTTCGCCACCCGTCACGACCTGATTCCCACGAGAGCCGTTTCGCTACGATGAAGGACAGAGAATAAGGTGGATGAGTGTGAAGCAAGCAAGGAAGGTGTGTCGGGATCGTAGCGGATGGAGATCTGTGTTCTCAGACTAACCCTACTGGGAGACAGGCGTGACTATATGTATATGTATGTATCTATTTACTCCCATTCTTCACATCCTTATCTAAGGTAAAAAAAAAACAAAATTGCATTGCACCCTTAGTACAGTCACCCGCCTGCTTGTTTGCCTATTACGTCTATAAAAAAAAAGAAACAAAACCAAAATATTAGTTGAGGTTTAACTTTTAAGTATAAAAGCTATTGATAGCATCAATTATGAAAATGGCAATTTATTAGCACTTTAAAACAACATGTGAATTTTATACATTTTCATTGCCGTATTAGCATAGATAATTCGATACTGCATATAGGTAGATATATTATAAAAATAATGAAAAAACATATGATAGCTTTTAATTAATTCTCAATATAAATGATAATGATTGTATTAAAATGATAATTTCATGTTAATATCCTGAGAAAGATATCTATAAGCAGTTGCTTGGGCTCCTTTTTAGAAATAATTATTCTGTCTTTTTCAAGTATTATAAAGTAAATTAAATATTCAGCTCAAACGAGTTGTGTGTCGACAAGGATATACACTATCTACTCGTTTGTTCTTTTATTGCCGAAACCGACAAACGAGCATGCATATTACTCCGCGCCAGGTAATATGCATGCTCTTTTGTACCCCCGCCCACGGAGTCAATGGTCGCGGGTCCGATCCCCGTATCGGAATAAATATACACAGATATTTACTTGCTTATAGATATTTTTTCCGAGTCTGGTAACCCCGCCAATTCGCATTGGACAAGCGTGGTGGGTTAATGTCCGTTCCTTCAGAAATGGAGAGGCCCGTGCTCAGCAGTGGGACATATAAGGGCTGTGGAAAAAAAAGCTACCACAAATGCGTTGTCTGACTTAAGTGGACACATACGCACGTTCTTTAAATACCCAGTCTGCTATTTATTCGACAACATCGCAGGAGGTATATCGTTCCACATTTGTGTTAGAATTGCAATTGAATCAAAATGCTCAGGTGGTGGCGATACAACTATGGATGTTTTTTTATAGTAGAAATGGCAAATGCATGCAAGTCACCTAGTGGTGATGTGTCTATTCATCACTGAACGACAACCATTAAAATTGTATTCGCCAACTACCGTTGTGTTTTGTCATGATGGTGGTTCATTCAGAACTTGATAGATGGCGCATTATTAAATTATTAACTACGATGTTACAGAACTAAATGAATTATATTTATTCCCAAAACATAATGTAACTTAGCTTAGTGTCCAAAAATCATAGTACACAATCTGCACACTCTGGGTGGAGTTATTAAAAACTTAGAAATTTCATACAGGAAATATAAAATTACATTTCTAGTGTTGTTGTTAAACTTGGGCAAAATATTTTTAAAATTGGTAATCAATCAATATCAATATCAGTCCGCGGCAGTACACTGCTGGACATAGGCCTCACCCAAGGCGCGCCACCTAGCCCGATCTTCGGCTACACGCATCCAGTCTTTGTCAGCCGCTTTGCGCAGATCGTCGCTCCATCTAGCAGGACGCAACATCCACACAACGTTTGCCGAGTCGCGGTCTCCACTCCAGCACTCGTCTACTCCAACGATTGTCGGTTCTCCGACAAAGGTGTCCAGCCCATTGCCACTTCAGTCTGCTAACTTGAAGAGCTATGTCGGTGAATCTGGTTCTCCGGCGAATTTTTTCATTTCGAATTCTGTCCACCAGAGAAACCCCGAGCACAGCTCTCTCCATAGCCCTCTGAGCGACTTTGAGCTTGGCGAGGAGACGGACTGTCAGTGTCCACGTCTCGGCACCGTAAGAGAGTACGGGGCAGGACGTAAATTATTTAATTATTAGTTTTATTGTAAATATTGTGAGCCCTTTACAAGTGGAATTAAACTGTGTGATCCTATAGCGAAGGCTATTAAAGAGGATCTTTATGACTTGCTTCCTTTCTGGAAATAAAATATGAGATCCTATAACAAATGTTAAATAGAGGATCAATATAACTAGCCAATTCTAAACATAAATATTATATTATAATTATTAACCGGTATGCTCTATGTCACTCTTGGGTCTCTGATCGCTTAGGTGAATATTCATTTTTACAAGTAATGCCTAAAAGAATCAGTTCTAACTAAGACGATCACGCTAAAATGAGAATAATATGGCTTAAAAATATAACCTTGGAAAGATCAATATCACTTTCTTGGTCACGTATAATAAATTAATAATTAATTTTATTAATTACTTAAAAGTTTGAAATATTTTCAAACAAGACAAAGAGACGAAGGGGACGAAGGTTACAATTTAATTATGATTAAATTCAAATTAAATTTAAGGGTACGAAAATTGTTAATACAGATTATTATTTTTTTTTATAAAATATCTTGATCTTATCCCAATGCGGGAATTGAAGCCACTGTCAGGAAAGGCACAATAGCAATCTTTATAAAAATGTTTTTTATAATAACAAAACCATTTATTAAATATTGCTATCACTTTTTTGTAGGCGCAAATTACTAACATTTCTTAAATAATATTGATGTTATATTTATATATTATACAAGAGATATTATAAGAGTTGAAAAAATTACTAGTGTGAAATTAATGAGAAAAAAAAATTGAAAGAATTTAAATTTTACTACTGTATTAATAATTTTGATTCTGATTAGGTACTGCAATAATAATTTTGCATTATTAAATTATTTTAACTTTTAAAATGATAAATAAGTATGGTGCTAGTAATGAATTTTAAACATATATGGCAAGAAAAGGGTTTCTTTTCGGCATTGTTGTAAATATAAAATCAATAACCTGATTTTTAGTTGATGTCGTTTACTGAGAGTAAAAAATAACCATTGCAATGCAAATTTTATAAATTACAGCCCATATATAAAGACTCACTATTCTGCGTAGGGTCTCCATTTCTGCAAGAATGGAGATTAACTCTTCTTTATCCAATGGGGATAGGCGGATTAGGCTGTATACTATATATGTATTTATCTTGATAAAAATTTAATCCGCGGGCACTGGCTTCGTCACTGAGCCAATTTTTTTCAACGGTATTTTAAAGTCATGATGAGTAATTTATAAGTATTATTTTTTAAGTCTATAGTTTTAATTTCTATTTTTAATTCCGACGCCATGTTGTTCACAAATATACAAATTTGGCTATCTAACTGATTTATTTCTGAACATCACATTTTATTACAGCTCATACTGATTTATTTTGATTAAATTTTGAAATAATATCTCGGTTCTATCTTGATAACCCTATAAATTCAAGCGTAATTCGATTAGCCAACATATGCGAGATAAATTCGTTCATGTTAGTAATTCGATTATATTGAATTACTTACATTTAGGAGCAAAAAACTTAGTTATTTTTTTCTGTTTATGGCAATTAGATATACCTAATTAATATGCCAGTGTCAAAAAAGTAATAATATGTTACTTGAAATGGAATGATGAATGGAAGATGATGCGACAAACATCAATTATTCTAATAAAAATAACAAGATGTTAGTTTTAGTTGCCGGATAACCGTCTAACAAAAACCCGTGAAAAGTAAGTAAAAAGTCACAAATTAAAAAAGGGATAATTTTTTTAAAACACAAAAGCTTCTAATTTGGAATTAACTTTTGTTCATACCCAGACCATTTATTAAGTGCCAGCAAAGTAGATTGGCTATTAAAACCTCTTTAGAACTAAATTATTACCATTAATGTAGAAAAATAAAAACCGCTAATTTAATTTTGCTAATGAGTGTAGGACTTTTCCCGCCAACTTACATCAGTGACGTTGTGTTTTTATTTCATTTTCATAGTCTTATATTATTATCAGATATATTGTTTAATTGTGGAGGCGTATTATGCAATATAATTCGATCAAGGTGTATAAGTGAAGTGATATGATATAAATGCGTGTATCGTAACTTTTTAAGTCGACTGAAAAAGTCCAGAGAAGGTTTTGGTAGAATAGCCACTATTTTATCAAGACGTAACGTAATAAGCTGACTTGGACATTTCAAGAGATTGGATACTATTGTATTTTACTTGACACTGGCATAATAGTTTTAACTAATTGCCATCAAAGAAAAGAGAAGGAATAAGTGTAACTTGTCAAATTACATTTTGACAACATGGCGGCCGTTTTACTAAAAATTTCTGTGGACTATTGCAGTAAACTAAAAAGGCACTAAAAATGGATTTATTTCATTTCAATGCCTTAATATATTGAACAAATCGCCACAAGAATTAAATCATATAACTTTTTTGTGTGATTATAACACAAAATTATTAAAATGAATAAAACATAATTTATAATAAAAATACATCACTGGCGTAAATTGGCGAGAGAAGTCAGGTGAGTTTTATTAGAGTTTCTTACTTTATTACACTAGTTTATAAGAGTTACTTACTTTATAGTTATTTATTAATGATATAATACTTAGATAATAATTCGGACTGCTTATTGGACATTAGTATGTTTATGATACGTTTGTACGATCTTGCGATAGTCACAAAATGGCGATCTATTAATACAACCATAGAAGTTAGACTGCATATAGCAATACGGAAGTGTTAAATTAGATATATCTCCTGATGATAGCGTGAAGCATTAGCTGAGTTGTAAGGATCAAGCTTACAGTCTGAATTCGTGAGTTCGAACCTTCCATTGGACTACGATATAAACCATTTCCTTAGCATCAATTCCTAAAACCATTCCTAAGCAGTATTAGCTTAGTTGGAATGGTTAACAAGAATTCAAGTAATATTTAAAACATTGCTAGTTTTCTTTTTGAATAAACCTAATAAAAAAAAACAATTTTCAAATACGCCCTTTATATATTGAATCAGCTGTGAAGCAACGACATTCGGAGTCAGTGGTCGTGGGTACGATTCCTGTGTCGGGGTAAATTTATGTATGGCCTACAGAATTCCGAGCCTGGGTGTCCTGTTTATTCGCGTTGAACAAGCGTTGTGGATTATGGAGTGTATGGATTAATCTTTATTCTTTCATAAATGGAGATTTCCATGAAGAGCAGTGCGACATACTATATGGGCTGTGAAAAAAGTAAATCGTTACTTTTTTCACAGCCCATATAGTATGTCATACTTCTATGCTCATACTTCTAAATTTTTATATATAATCAATCGGGTTGACGTGGCCTGAAGTGAAGCGCATCGCTCAAGATCGATCCCAAGGGAGAAGCACTGTGAACGTCCTCTGCCCCATCTCGGGAACATAGGACCATAAGAAGAAGAATAAGGCTATAAATTAAATGATGATGATTATTTTCTTCTTTGGTAAGATGGATAATTATTTAACCAAAAAATCACCATTTATACTGGATTACCACCTGGATGAGAGGTGATCCAGAACGGTGCGTGTTTCCCGAAATTTTCTTGCATGCACCGCTAGTGTGTTGAACCAATTATCCTAAGTGGTATTTTCGAATCGATACGATATAATAATTGAATTAAAATTTATATTATACAATGTTAAAAAGTTGGAATGCAAAGGGTAACTTTCTATAAATGTTACGTATAACTTGGATTTACCCTTACTATTTTATTTGTTTAACTTCTCCCGTACAAATGAATTACTCCACTAGAGCGAGCAGCGGCTAGTTCATAACTTTCGCAATAACAGGGACAATAAAGAAAAATAAACAGAGATTTTTATTTGAAATCCCACAAACAAATGTAACTCAATTACAAATTAATATAATATGACTTTAAAATGGAATGTATCCTTAGTCGTTTGGACTCTTGTCAGATGAACGTACTCATCGCTTCCTGTGATGGCTATCTTCATAATCCGGCGCCATTCCTTGAGTAGGTACTAACGCCATAACCGAGGAGAAGTTTATGTGAGTTTTATTGGTATTGTAACTTTTAAAGTGAAAGAGCGCAAAAATAATGGATCTGCAGTATTTATTTAATCCTCGTAATCCAACATTTTCGCATGAAGTAAGATGAAGAACAATGTTGTATGTAGAAAAGATGTATAGAAATTCATCTATATTTAAAAAATATATTTAATACTAGCTTTTACCCGCGGCTACGCTTACGTGGAATTTGGTCTACCACATTAAGTTTCGTGACAGATCATTTTAATTAAATATATGTTTTTTTACTTAATTTATGGTTCACAATTTTTGTCATAGCGGCTTCCACAACAAAGGTAGATATATGCTGTCGCGGGCTTTTATTTAGAACTTTTCAAGATAAATAATCCTGCGGTACATCATCTTTGTGTAACTCCAATGGTTTGGGCAGCGTACGCCAAGATAGCTCTCAGAGGCCATATTTTTTCCGACTTAATTGACATGTATCATTATATTACGACCAAAATTACAAAAAAATCAATACTAATTGTAGCCTATATGTTATTCCGATGTATATACCTATATTACTGTAAGTTTCATCAAAATCCGTCCAGTAGTTATTTCGTGAAAGAGTAACAAACATACATACTCACAAACTTTCGCATTTATAATATTAGTAGGACTAATAGGATAGGATAGGACAATAATTATGTAGGCTGTATAATAATTTGATTCTTACTACTGAATGCATAACTTACTATTAGTTTAAAAGGCAACATCGATCCAATAAAAAAAGTGGTGACGATGTGATATGTTGGGTGTGAGTTAGGTGTTTCGGGTGCGAGTTGGGTGTATTCAATTCCCAGGAGAAATATATATATATTATATATATACCTAATAGTAATTATTCTGAGTCTGTCTTCTCAAGTTTTATGCCGGATGATAAGCTTATATCTGTACCATTACTTGGTTCCTAGCATAACAACGGATCATTATCATCATGCCCAGCAACCTGCAACAGTGTATTGCTGGACAAAGACCTCCTCTAAGATGCATAATTAGCCCGATCTTCGGGTTCACGCATTCACCGCAGTTTTTATCAACCGCTCTGCGCGAATCGTCGCACTTTTTGGACGGCGGGATTTCCAAGACGCGATCTCCACTCCAGCGATTGTCGGTTCATAGAAGAATGTGGTCATCTTCTTGAAAAAATAAAGACTAAGTGAATGTCATATCGGTTGAGTCGTTCAGGATCACTGGTTAAGAAACAAATGGACAATTATAAGTTGTAATATAGTTTTATCTTGTTTCCATTTCATCAGTTACAAATTACTCAGTGAAGTTGAAAAATCACCAGTTATTTGTAAACATTGCTTTCATAAAAATGCTTGAAGATGTTTTATTATCGCATTATTATCGGTTATCGATTATTATCGCTTCGCTTTTATAAGTGTTTCAAAATGTACATTAATTTAATTTGAATTTAAAATCAGGCATGAGACTTTGTCCAGACTCTACATAGACTTTATCCTTACTCGCCAGATGTTACTATAAAAGGCTTCGCATCATTACTGATCAAGAATCATTTCATAACATTTGTAAGAAAAAAATAATTTCCTTTTTTTTTTGTTTTTTTGTATATTAGAATATTATTAAGGATTTAATTTTAGCTATTGTAAAAAAGTTGTCGTGAATAAAGTTTTTTCTATTTCTATATATATTTCTCCCAGGAATTGAATCCGCGACTATAAACTCTGAAAGCGATAACTATGAACGCCCTGTGCAAAATTTCAAGAAGCATCCAATTTTGAACAAAGGGTTTAATGAAAGTGACTGGAGGAGGATTTTTAATAATTCAAGTTTTCCTCTTCCATTATATCCTTCTTCCCCTTCAATAACTCCCTCCTTCCTCCGTCATTCGGGCGTGTGATTATGATCAACAATGCAGTTGTAACAGTCGACTAGTAGACAAAAGCGTCGCTCAAAATTGAGGGGAGTTGCGATAATCCCCACGTTCGATGGATTGGGGATTATAGATTAGTTTCTATTCTCGTCTACGTGGCTTATATACTGATATTTTTTCCAATAATTCTCTTTATAAATAGTTTATAATTTAATCATATATAATCGAACCCTTTTAGATTATTTGTAAGACTATCCTTTAAGTTAATATATATACATTATCGTATTGTAAAAAGAAGCGAAATAAAGGCAATAACGAGTCCTACCTGAGGAGTTTCTTTAACTGTTTCTGTGTCTTGGGGTAGCCCTATTTTATGCCGGAAATGCTATCAGTAGCACACTTAATAAATCAATAAATTACAATGTATTTTCTTCAAAATCACGGATGTTTGTGCTACACAGTTGTGTAAAATACGATAAAAGTTCTAGAATTTATACAAATAATTAATAATATTTTACAAGAATTTAGTTCAAAGACTTTTCGCTAAAAGCTTTAGCTTGAAGTCAACATTGCTAATTGCTCTTTAGAAATGTCTTTGAAAGAACAAATATAGGTTAATAGCAAAAGCAGCTAAGTTTGTCCAAATGAGCCATGAAAACGAAATTAGTTTCGCTTTGCTGAAAGAAACAGGGTTGAGTGTTTCTGAAAAAATATATAACAGCTTTATATTTTGAGTTAATTTTAAATGAATAGACTTTGAGAGAAAAATTTTAAGGCGTATCTTTGGCCCTGTGTTGAAAAATGAGCGATGGCGTACATTTTACAACCACGAGCTATATGAGTTGAGAGCTTAACAATGAGCCAAACTTCATCAAAACCATTAAGATTGGACGTTTTCCTTGGGCTGGGCACGTGATACGGATGGACGAGGCTAGAGTACCCAAACGTCTACTCGACCGCAAACCAGATGGTCGTAGAAGCGGAAGGCCTAAGCTCAGATGGCTAGATGGAGTCGAGGACGAATTAAAGGCAATCGGTGTGAGAGGCTGGAGGTAAAAAGCTAAACGAAGATCCGAACTAAACAAAAATTACTGAACTAGGCTAAGGCCCACCCGCGGCTGTAATGCCATGACGATGATTTAAATAAATAAAATCTTCGAGTTAAAAACGCAATTATTTATCTATATATTTAAAAATGGAGAGTTATTTTGTTAGACTCGTTAAAACTCAAAAACAGCTCCACCGATTCGAATATTTGTTTTGTTTTGTGTATACAGGGAAGGTTAACGAATAAAAAAATAAAGGGGAAAATATAAAAGAACAGCTTAAAAAAATGAAAACTTCTTTTTCTTTCTTTTACTTCCAATTACTTTTAATAATATTGCGTTCGTGACGGCTTAATCGTCTAACGGACGCGTCGTTATACAAAACTGTCGTTTCTTTTGTGCATTTTTGAAAAGTATTGCATACTTAAGTACTAACATATCAGGAGAACATAAATACTGGAGAACATAAGTTGTCGGTGAAACGAAGTTCACCGGGCCATCTAGTATTATATGAAAATACCATCTCTAACATATGGAAGAATGGTGATCAACACATCACCACTCTGCGGATCTGATTCCAGCGATATTTCTTAACCAAAATGTTTCTTAAAAAAAATAGGGTACAACTTGCATTCAAAATTATTATCATGTCCTCTAGGACAGCCTGTGAATTTGATAAATATCTCATCAACGTTGACGGTCTTCCGCAGTCAACTGCTGGAAATAGAATGTTCTTTTCATTGAACGTTTACCATTGTAAAATTAATAGCAATTTCCTGCAATGAAACTCTGATACTGCCTACCATCTGCCATGTTCTTGAATGGTTGTGATATTGAGGTGTTATAGAGATGAGTATACGTAAGGGCCGGTAACGTATGTCGAGCATCTTGTCGTCCAAACTTCCAGTGGTGGGGCTAACTATTTAAATAGGCCCCTCCAAAGACGCGCCAGCTAGTCTGCGTCCAATCTTCGGCTTCACGCGTCCAGTTTCGCGCTAGTCATCATCATCATCATCTACAGCCTGCGGCAGTCCACTGGCTGGACATAGGCTTCCCCCATGGAGCGCTACCTAGCCCGATCTTCGGCTACACGCATTCAGTTTCTGCCAGCCGCCCTGCGCAGATCGTCGCACCATCCAGCCCGGGGGTGTCCCACACTACGTTTATCGCGCTAGTCGTCTTGCGTAAATCGTTTCTTCATCTGACCAGGAAGCATCCCACACTGCGTTTATTACGCGATCTCCTCTCTAGCACTAGTCCAAACCACCGGTTACCGGTTATCGTGACCAAACCATTGACATTTCCTTTTGCAACTCGGAGAACTATTTCGATGACTATCGACCAGAAAAACTCCGAACTCCTTCACTATTCTGAGCTTGTGTACTAGATGGATTATCAGTGTCTACGTTTTGGTACCGTAAGAGTTTTTTTTATGGGATAAGAAGGCAAACGAGCAGGCATGTCATCCGATGGAAAGTCAGTGTCATAGACATCCGCATAGAAAAAGTGTTTGCGGCCTTTAAGTGCAAGTGCGGGCTTGTTTTTTAAAGAGGTAGCTTAGCTACCGCGCTTCGTACGGTGAGCGGCCGAGTTCCGGGGGCCTTTCACCCTCCCCCTTCCCTCTACCCCTCCTCCTCCCCCTTCCACTCCCATAATAACACTTTTCTTAAAGGTCGGCAACACTTCCGCACTGCCTATGGTGCTGCGGAAGTCTATGGGCGGCGTTGATTGCTTGCCATCAGGTGACACGCCTGCTCGTTTACCTTCCTATCTCATAAAAAAAAGGTTTCAATGTCGTAGTTTCGTTTGCCTCCTTATTTCATACAATAAATATATAATGACGTTTTTCTAACTTATCAATTTAATATACAATTTGTACACCACATTTCAGCTTGGCATTGGTCTAAAGCTTTGCAAAGATTTGCAAAACCCATTTTGTTTGACAAAAAGAATTGGCCACAACCCCTTTGCAGGATAAGCGGGTGCTGACTGTGAACCGCAGTGTGGTTGAATTTATTCCTCTCAAAGGTTTCATTTGCTAATGTATTCCAAAGATTACATACAGTGAGTAGACGACTATCGATTTTTAAATTTTACATACGCCTATTCGAATAATACCACTGCAGTAAACTACTAACACATAAAATAGTTTTTATACATCCGTTTGTGACTATTTGTAGGGATTACATACATACATATCTTCACGCCTATCTCCCGTAGGGGTTGGCAGAGACCACAGAACTCAATCCGCTACGATCCCGGTACATCCTCCCTATTTCTTCCACACTCGTCCATCTTTCCTCTCACATTCATCGTAGCAAAACGGCTCTCCGTTAGTCGCTTCTCGCCATCGTGGGAATCAGGACGTGATAAGTGGTGAACCACGTCGCCGTCATTTTTTAATAAATTCATCATCATCATCATCAAGGCATTACAGCCGCGGGTGGACTTTAGCCTGGTTCAGTAAATTTTTCTAGTCGGATCTTCGTTTAGTTTTTAACAAATTAGGTATATTAAAATTCGTCATAGTGAATCTTAGTAGGTATTAATTTCAAAAAATGGGTATTCCGATTTCGACATAATTGTCCCGACAAGATAAATGATTTCACAAAACTTGGTTTTAGTTGTTTGTGTACAAAAATTGCAATAAGTAAAAACATGTCTGAGTGGAACCTTAGCTAACGCACTTCGTCTGATGAGCAGTTGAGTTCCGGATGCTGTGACTAGATTCAAAAAGTGTACCCGAAGTGGTGTTTAACATTTAGACGAAATATTTTTTTAAAAAATAAAATCCGCACTTCTCTTCTTCGTAAAACTTATTAAATTTTATTTTTATCTTTTGTAGTTTTTTTTATTATTTATGTTTGAAAACTAATTCTGACACCAGACATATATGATGATGTATATCAATATCAATATCAGCCCGCGGCAGTCCACTGCTGGACATAGGCCTCACCCAAGGCGCGCCACCTAGCCCGATCTTCGGCTACACGCATCCAGTCTCTGCCAGCCGCCTTGCGCAGATCGTCGCTCCATCTAGCAGGAGGGCGTCCCACACTACGTTTGCCGAGTCGCGGTCTCCACTCCAGCACTCGTCTACTCCAACGATTGTCGGTTCTTCGACAAACGTGTCCAGCCCATTGCCACTTCAGTCTGCTAACTTGAAGAGCAATGTCGGTGACTCTGGTTCTCCGGCGAATTTCTTCATTTCGAATTCTGTCCACCAGAGAAACCCCGAGCATAGCTCTCTCCATAGCCCTCTGAGCGACTTTGAGCTTGGCGAGGAGACGGACTGTCAGTGTCCACGTCTCGGCACCGTAAGAGAGTACGGGCAGGACGCACTGGTTGAAGACTTTTGTCTTCAGACTTTGTGGTATGGGCGACGAGAAGACTTGACGGAATTTCCTGAACGCTGCCCAGCCCAGCTGTATCCTTCTGTCGGCTTCTTTCTCGAAGTTGTCTCCGTCTAATCGCAATATGATGATGTATATTTACTTCAAAACTCAGTTTTGTTTTTATTGGATAAAAATACTAAGTTAAGTAAAAAAAATCCAAAGAATAAAACAAAGGAAACACCAAAGAAAAAAATAAAATTAGGGCACATCAGCTTTATATGAAAGAATTCATCCCACCACAGACTAAAAAACAACGCGCACGGCGATAAGCATCCATCGTAAAATATTCAGACAACGGAAGAGGTTTTTAATTCCATACGCTATGTTCGCTGTGAATAAGAAGTTTTTTTTCATCATGCTGTCGGCGAAAGAAACATTATGCTTGGAACGAGCTTTATTTTGAAATATCTAATACACAAAATCTTCATACGAAATGGATGACAATAGCGTTATGGAATGGGATAATTTATACATTACCTTTTTGTACGTCCTGGCAATTTTTTTACATGTCTAATGTTCTACAGTTGGGATAGAGATAGGTATTTATGGATGCCACTTGCCACGTACCACTAATTATCACGATTGGCCAAGGCCGATTGCCAGGGCATCCAAACTCGAAATATGGGCGTGATAACTGTAGCCCATACGTTTATTTGTTTAGAAATAAAGTTCTAAACTTTTAGTCGAGGGTTCTAACTTCCATCAATTTTTGGTTCGCAATGCAAATCAAACAAATTCAATTGTTTTAATAAAATAATAAACACTTTTTTAATTTTCTTACGACTATGGAATGGAATTATGCATTTTTATCACGGCATATTTCGTTTTTTTTTTTTTCTATCAGTTAATAGTATAATAATTTCAATGAAATATAAAATAGCTAAGTCCTTACTGGTTTGTTCTGGGCACAGATCCTTTTTTTAACAGCTCATATTTCTCCTACTGCTGAGCACGGGCCTCTTCATTTCTAGAGGAACAGATGTTAACCCAACACGCTTGTCCAATGCGGATTGAAGGGGTTACCAGACTTGGAATCGAAATAAATCTCTCTAATTTTACCTTAATAATTTAATAGGTTTATAAATATCATTAATTATAATAGTCTCAAGCATGAACTATAATTATTTATGTACAGAAAAACTAAATGAATCTAGAAATAAATTTTAAATATTTTGAAACAAATAATTTTTTAATAAATATGGGAATTTTTTCATTAACGTTTTTCTCTTACCTCCTTTTTTAGCTATTAATGATCTCAGGAACGTGATATCAAAATAACGTTCTAATTAGGTCAGTGGCGAAGCTAAAGCCACGGAAGTTTAAAGTCGCAGGTTCGATTACCTAACCTGCTAACTGAATACTAAACTTTTAAAATTATTTTTGTTTCTAAAATATCCTTTTAATTGGCTCAGTGGTGAATTAACCGCTTTCAAGTCGGAATCGATGGTCACGGTTTCAATTCCCACATCGGGATAAATATATGAATGGCCTACAGTTCCGTAAATTCCCGAAGGACAAGTCCAACGGGGATAAGATTTACGGGGCTTGCGTGGTGAGTCTTTCACTCCAGAAATGGGGAGATTGCTATTCGAGTATAATATTCAGCAAAAAAAATATTTTACTAACAAAATTTAACGTTTTGTGTTTGTTTTATTTTTCACCTTCTTACATTTCGATGCTCCCCACAGCTTTAATAATTGATTTTGATACATCCCCTCCTATTTGGAATCAAATCGATTTTCCAGTTTGTCGATTCGTCACTTTAGCAATTTGATACCTGCCAGGCACCGCCTGCCATTATGTGATAAGAATACTATTTGAGTCAGTTATATTACCGGTTTTAGATTTATTTGAACAAAATAAAATGTATTTGCATGAATGTCTATGATGTATAGGAAGAGAACATTAAAGTAATTAAAAAATTCGCTCAGCTTTAAGGTTGTCAAGAAAGGCCAGGTCAAAAGTATCCTTAACTGACGAGCTTATGTGATGAGTGTGATTTAAGCGAACAAAGTGTGACGGGATTGCAGCAGATGGAGATCTGTGGTCTCTAGCTACCCTTACAGGAATCAGGGAATGTTGAGCTTTCTAGCAAAAACTGGATGGATGTAGCCCAAGATTGGATTAGGTGGAGAGCCTTGAGAGAAATTACTACTTTATACGTACCAAAATATATGCGACTCTTTCAAAATAATATTGTTACCTTAGGTTATGAGTTCTTATAATACTTAATATTAAAATATATGAAATGGATTTTTATTGTGCTTAGATGGCAATAAAACACCTGACATGTATTAACGCCTACGCACGTAGATCTCCCTACGCCTGCCATCTGTTGCCGTCTACGTGACGGCGCTACTGACACATGCTCGTAGCGACTGGTTGCAACACTCAGGCGATAAAATATCCCCTTTTCTTAAATTAAAAGCTAAATATATAGAAAACAAAAAAAAAATTAAAACCTAAAATTTAACATGTGCGCTTCATTGGAGCATCTGGCACTGGTTTTCAGCAAAAACCAATGAAGTCACATCGCGCACCACAGCGATGAAATTAATTTGGATATATACATACATATATACTCTTATACACATATACATATAAAATATAATTAATAAGATAAATATATGTATGTATGACCTACAGGTATTTATTACGAGTGGGTCTATAGATATTATTCTATTTATTTATGGACCATCAACAGAAGTTACATTCATTATACATTATTCTAAATAGTTCTAAAAACATACTTAAATGTAACCCTAATTATAGATGGACATATTTACATAAAGTGAAAGCTGACAAATCAAATATTATACATAGACTTAAATGTTATATTTAATACGGTGCGTGAATTGTACCACACTGTCGTAGAGAATGTCTAAAGCGTTATTTCTTTTCTTCTGATTTATTTTATAAAGTCTCATAAAACATGTTATTACGAAAATTCATTCATATATAATAATCGAATGTTATGGATTGACCATCTAAGTGATTTGTCTTAAATAAGTTAAATTGAAAAAGTTCGCTTGATTTTTTCATTGTTTATTATACAAATTGAATTTTATGATTCAATTCGTAAAAACTTTTTCATTACTTCTTTTATTGGTAAAAGTGAAACGAAATTAAGTTTACATGCAAATGTAGCAGATATTAAATATTATATATGTAATAACGAGTAAATATTTCATTAATATTAAAATATGTAATTACTTATGTCATCGGTCTAATTATTAGGAATCGTAAAACCGCGTTAGTAAATTTTAGAGAAAGAACAAGAAATTGATTTTACTTCATGGTTTAAAATTTTTTTATAAGAACATTGTTATTTTTGGAAGGAAAAAAAGAGGTTTTCATATATATTTATATACATACAATCTAATTCGGTTGAAGTATTAAAAGTAGATCTATTCATATCATTTATTAAATTATTAAATACGCCTGATTCAATTCAATATGCAATAATACATAACACGGCAATGTGCTATGTTAGAAATAGAAATAAATACACAACACCACTTTTCCATCTTGTAAACGATAAGGCGAAGAAGGTGAAACACGTCGCCTCAACACGAGGCATCTTCAGGTATAGTTTAAGTTCCAAATAAATCCACTTAATCCAACAGAAAAACACACATTATTTATTTTCTGTTATTGTTTTGCTTGTCGCGGATCTTAGCTAAGTATAACTTTTGACTGTCCATATAGTGATGGATTTCCGCAAAGTAACTCCTGACTCCATTAATAAGACTATAATACATTCAAACATTGTAATCGAAAGTATAATTAAATGAGTTTCTGATAGCTATATTACATTTTAAGCGCATTGTTTTGTATAAATAAATAAGGCATGTTTAACAACCAACATATTTTAACACATAAAGCTTCGTGTATTAACGTGGAACGCTCTATTTGGTATCCCGCTTAGAGTAGTTTGAATGAGAAACTTTTTTGACCGGGGACATGAAGTTGAAATTAGTTTTCCGTGAGCGAATTTCCAATAAGCTGTATACGCTTTTATGTATACAAAAAAAAGTTTTGAGTTTTCGTTTTACCTGTGCGATAGCTAGCACAAAGGACATGTCAACATGTTGCAACTAACTAGGACGGTAAGTATCATCGTGTACATAATTATTAATAGAGTTATCATCATCGACAACAGTACATAAAGTCCATTTTTTTATATGAATTAAAGAGTTCTGCAAGTTCACCGCAGTACTGTGGCGTCCCAGCCGTAGTGGTTACTGCGACGCACGGGATCTTTAGGGGGTTTTTTTCTCGATGTAATTTTATATTAATGAATTCCACTTTTCACTTTACATGTTATATTCAATCTCAATTTCTTATGCCGTACAGGTGATGTCTATCCAAACACGTCAGTAGAACTAATCCTATTGTTTTTTCTAAACAATTTATTTATTTTTTATTTTTAATGTAAAAGGAAGTAATACGACATAAAAGGTTTTTTTATATTCAAATAAAAAGTTTTAATACATTAGTGATACATTTATCAAGGTATCAATCAATCACTATAGTACCAATAATACTGCAAATGCGTGGTCTGTTACCCTGTGGTAAGATGTGGGATATTGAGAGAGGAAGAAAGAAGTAAAGTTTCGGCTTGTGTGAGTGGAAAGTGTCCCAAGGGGGCCCTGACGTGCTTGCGTCTTGCAACCGCGGCAGGGTGCAGACGTCCCTCGGCAATCACATAACGGAAGGATTGAGGAGTTGGGCCGTTGTATCCTTGCATATTATTATCACTTAACGCTGATATTGTGTATGGATATGGTACTTCACCGTTCGAGGTGCTTGATTGTTGCATGCCTCTAACATCATTATATTTCTTTTTTGGTTGCAAAACGTAATTTGTAGTTTACACCAGTGGTTCTCAACCAACGTGTCGTGACACAACGGTGTGTCGCAAGCACTTGTCAAGTGCGTCGCAGGATTAAAGAATACGATATTTGGATCTATTTTTTACTTAATGTGTTTGAATGTTTTGCATAATTTAATAAATATACGTTTATTTCATGAATCACAAATTTTGTATGTAAGTATGTAAGGATCTCGGGAATTTGTAGAGTATGTTAGCGCGTTGCTGAGTAAAAATGGTTGAGAACCACTGCCTTAAACAATTGATAAATCATATTTCACGTCACAATCAAATTCATATATCACGTGACGTATTTGTACACGCTTATCTCCTAAAGCAAACGACCGATTTAAACGAAATTTTGTGAATATGTCTGGTTGATTACTTTTGACCCGATAAGTGGCGCTGTTGTCAAGTTATAAAACTTTTTTTTCGATAAAATTTAAGTTTAATGATATTTCAGATTACCCATTCAAAACTTCATACTATCCCGCATTCAGTTTGAAAAAACAACGTCTGTCATTTACAGTCCATTCTAATTCCAACAACCGCCAAAATCGCAGAAATATACAATAAAAAATGACAACCATAATTAATATAATAACCATAGTTTATTTATACTTTAACCCTTCTTTGCATAATGGTGGAAATTTCCATCATAACATTGAATGACCAAAAATTATATAAAAGAACAAGCTCACTTTAAGTTGATTGTGTCTGGATACCTTTTTAATGCCCATTGCATAAAAACATAGCTGTCGAAAATAAGCAAGTGTCACTATCAGTAAAACGAGCTCGAAGTTGTCATTCCGCTGTTTGTTGTAGTTGCAGGAAACGTATGGTTTTGTTTTATTATATTTATTTATTATATCATATTTATTATTATTATATATATTTATTATATCCAATGATATCCTCTTTTATTTCTATATAGTACCAAGCTAATGATTTAACTTTGCATGATGATGGAAATTTCCATCATATTGATATTTGCTAAATTTATACTATAAATATATACTAAGATTTTTATAACAATTTTTCCTTTAATTTTGAAATTGAATAATATCACCTTGATTTATTTCACCAATAAAGAAAAAATCATGCAAAGAAGGTTTAAAATTCAAGAGTGAAAGTTTAAGAGTTTAGTTTTAAACGTGAAATATACTTTGACAGTACGTTAAATTTGAATACACATGAATTTCGAATTACTTCACTACGGATTTTATACAACCCACCCGTGCTCTCACCCGCGCGGGCTGTAAAAACAACTAGTACGATTGCTGGCATCAATCATAAATTATTCAAACATCCATATGGATTAATCTAAAAGCTTTTTCTTTTCCACATATAACGGCTGCTTTCAGTGCAGAACATTTTTTTGACATATTTTCCTTTGCAAAAGAAACAGACAAAAGATAAAAAAAATATTGTAAATAACTTTAGAAAGAGACTATCTGCCAAATCTGACAAGTTGGTTTTGCTCCGTTGCCTAACTTGGGATAATTAATATTTAAAACAAAAATATACACTTCATATTTGTGAAATCGTTATCGTTGGGCGGATAAACAGATGAAAAATCCTGCATCAAAGTTAATGCCTAATTCCGAAAAAAGAGACAATTTAACGCAACAACAGTGCTCGTTGTCAGGCGAAGGCACCATCGACTCCATTTATTCCTCCGCGTATAAAGGCCGTTTCCCCACTTAGTAATACAAACTGGAGGCAATAGATGGCGCTGTTACATATAACAACATACACTTTACAATGTGATATTCAATCTGTGATTAGAACATGACATTGTGTCCCATTTTCCGTGGGTGTATACGAGGAAAATATCAGTATATAGATGGGCAGTGTCTAACTGCATAATAAAAAGTAGTCTGCGATCCCAAATGCTCACACTGAGTGTGGTAAGAACGGCAACATTCTTTATTTTTGGGGAAGGCCAATGTCCAGCAGTAAACTCTCGCTTTTGCTAGATTGATTAATACTGGTGCTTATGTTGTTTAAATATAATATTTATACTAACAGATCAAATGCTCTTATCCATCAGGAAACTTTTAAAAATGGGCGGATGGTTGGGCCTCCGGAACTCAACCGCTCACCAGACGGAGCGCAGTAGCTAAGTTACTACTCAGATGCAGTTTTCTGCAGGAGTGTTGTACTTCCCCGGGTGAGCCCGCCCATTAAGGCTACAGACAAATAATATGCCATTCTTAACAAAATATTCATTTGCAGCGTGGCTCTACTACTACGAATGGCAGTTAAGTATAGCTATTATGCCAGTGTCAAGTATAATAAAATAACACAAAAAATGAAATGTATTTAGCCCAGCTCAACTTATTCCGTTAAGCCTTAATAAAATGGTGGCCACTCTATCAAAACTCGCTATGAACTTTTGCAGTAAACTTCAATATTACGGTACACGCATTTTTTATAACACTTTATGTCTGCATCTTAATCGAACTACATACATATATTGAAAAATATACTAATAGAACTAGACGACGTAATTGATAATAACATAGGATATTGAAGATGAAATAGACACACAACGCCTCTGTTGTAAATTGGCGGGAAAAGTCCTTTAAAAAGTAATACTTAAGTAATTTTAATTTGCGTCATACAGTCAGGGGTTTTTTTGCGGAAGTCAGTGTAGAAATTATTAAGATGGACGGTACATTATTATATTTTGTAATTTTCCACTTCTTTTGTACATATACAATATTATTTTTTCTGATTTGTTTTAAGCGGATCTTAGCAAAGTAAGTTTTGCTGAGATTCGCTATCCGCTTTCCAACTTCTTTTAAATTTTATAAAAGGGACAATTTTTATAAACACTAATATTTTTTATGAAAGATATCATTATTTAGTTATAGATATGTTTATTTTCTATCATCATAACGATAATTTATCACCCTCCTACATCAAATTATCTTTTTAACATTGTGTCCATCCTACGGTTGCCTGGAAGAAATCGCTATTAGCGATAAGACCGCCATTTGTATATAAATATTACAATCAATAAATGTAT
This sequence comes from Baronia brevicornis, assembly GCA_031353405.1. Taxonomy (NCBI): domain Eukaryota; kingdom Metazoa; phylum Arthropoda; class Insecta; order Lepidoptera; family Papilionidae; genus Baronia; species Baronia brevicornis. The sequence continues at coordinate 311,095 of JASFAT010003952.1, forward strand.
AACTTTGTTTTTGGTGTAAAATAAAGAATATATCTATCTATCTAGTTATCATTATTTATTATTAACATATAGACTATTTCGGCAATGGATCAGATGCGTGATATTAAATAGAATATTTATAAATTAAATCAATAAATTTAATCAACGGATATATGATCATAAAACGAAGTAATTTGTGAAAACGATAGAAATCGTATTAGAAAAAGGAACACTTTATCGATGCAACCAGACGCTCGCCATGTGTCAATGGCACCGTCACGTAGACGGCAACAGATGGCAGACAGGGGGAGGTCTACGTGCGTAGACGTTAATACATTCCAAGTGTTTTATTGGCATTTAATAGCAATATCAACTCCTCATTTTCTTATTGTTATATATGTGCGGATACTTCTAAATCTAAAACAAGCTGTTAGTTATTGGTTTTAGTACGTTATATTACCAAACACATATTACCTTGCCTTTTATTTACAACGGCTAACGGAGCTACTAGTGGAGAAGCGACTTACGGAGAGCCGTTCCGCTACGATGAATGTGAGAGGAAGGATGGATGAAAAGATGGAAGAAAGTGTGGAGAAAGCAAGGAAAGTGTGCCGGGATCGTAGCGGATGAAGACTTGTGGTCTTTGCCTACCCTTACCAGCCAGTATGTAAATAAACATACAAAATGTATATGTGTATGTATGTTTATTTACATACTTAACGTAGCAAAGTTCGTACGAAAACAATATATTTGTTTCCTCCAATTTAGACGCCAAAGCAAATTACAATAGAAAAAATATATATATAAACTAATTCTCCCAAAACCTACATGAAAAACTTTTTGTCACAGCCCTAATTATAGCATCTGTCTGTCTGTATGTATAGTCTGTCGGCACGCCCGGGAAAGTACCACACTTTCGCAGAAAACTCTCCCTTTGTACCTCTCACGTAGCTTAGCTACCGCGCTTCGTGGGGGAGCGCACTCTCCTCTCCATAATGACACTTTCCTTAAAGGCCGGTAACGCTACTGCATTGCTTATGGTGCTACGGATGTCCATGGGCGGCGTTCATTGCTTTCCATCAGGTGCGACCCGGCTCGTTTGCCTTCCTATCGTTTAAAAAAAATCTCTCTCTGTTCTCCAACAACAATAATTAAAAATGTCTCGACGGTTTTTTTAAGTGTTACCACTACAATTTTACTTTTTAGTAAAATTGTAGTGGTAACTTGAACGTTTTTCATTTCACCAACATCTCAACAAACCCGCATTTAAAGTTACCTCAAACAAAGAAACTTAAGGAGTTGGGGGTTGTTCTTGACTTTTATTGCAGTTTATTCACTACAAAGCGTTGTTGGGTTCAACTCGCCGGAATTGCACACTACAATGTAAATATATAAGCGTTGCCGTGTTTGACAAAATGTCTATTAAAACATACTTTGTTAACTTGAAACATTGTTAATAAGAATCGTAGTAATGGCTTCGGAGTTAGTTCGGTTACAAAATTGATTCCCACATCTGGATAAATATGCACTACATTTGTAGTCAACTTAAAAAATACGCTAAAGGCATTTATTTCATTTCACTGCATTTATATAGTATAATTGAGGTATGTTGTATAATACGTCATCAGAATTAAACAATATGGCGGATATTTTAATAACATAATAATATAATATGAACATAAGTAATATAAAAAAAAATTTTCCAATTATCAACGCACTTCGTCACTGACGTAATTTATTCCTAAATTTATATTCCGCTAAATATCTTATATAAAAGTTTTTTCTTCCATATAAAAATAAAATTTAATCAATGAAAATGTATGAAATAAATATTTGAAAAAACTGTACTAACATCAAATGTCATCCACTACAAGTTTACAAAAATTTATTGTCAAATACAATACATTTTTTATTATAAACCTGAATGGTGAATAAGAAGTATCTTTAAATTAAAAACTAGCTAACTAATTAAATAAAATAAACACACAGTTTTACGCCTCTAATAGTCATTTATCAAGTAAAGTCAAAATTTTCATGTAAACTGTTGTTTGCTTTGATAAATGCCTGAGTCAGTCTGTCTGGTCCAATATTAGTTATATATTGCGACCGCTGCTATTTCTATATAAATGTGAAATCAAAGTCAAAATAAAGTCATCTAGACACGGCGATCGCGTTAACATGTTGAAATAATAATATCCCTTGGGTAATGCTAATTGGGTTAGTTTCACGATTCTATGGTTATTCCAAATGGAGGACAGTTTAACAGATAAGCTCATATGTCGCGTACTTGATTGCCCTTATTCCACAAGATGTTTTTAATTTTTTTATATACAGCCGATTTTTTATACGTCGGTATATTAGCAGATTGGTGGGGCACTCAATCTCGGAATGAATACCTATAGGTTATAGGGGGAGACGGGGGAGACACGAACACTGGGTAATCTCGAATGCTTTTTTCCATGTTAGAAATATTTAGATGACAGAATTTTACTCATCACCATCTTAAAAATCACTCTATCGCTAGTGCCAGGGGAACAGCGAAGCGCTACGGGTTTCACAACTTTCAAGTTTTGTTTTGGTTATAGAAGTTGATAATATAAAGATAATTTAACAATGTTCTTTCTTATAGTCTATATCTAATAATCTATCTTACTGAAAAAGTTATTAAAGAACTTACGTCTAGTATTTATTGATTTTTTCAAAACTTTCTTATGTGTTATTACCCCGCCTTGACCTACTATTTATGGCACCTATTGTTTCGAAAGCGGTAGCTTCGCTAATATACCGATAAGTTAGTCCTCGTTATTTTCTCTAAAAAAAAGCTGGTCTCCATACTGGCAAGTTTTACTTGTCTATTACCCAGCTACTTGTCTATTACAAGTTCTTAATAATCAAGTTATACTACTACCGGTGAAAAAATTGAAATAAAATGCAGTAACATTTTGAATCGAATTCAGAATGTAATGCGCTACAGTGCATGTGTAAGTATGGTTTGAGTTCTACAACGGTAGAACGAATTTGCACAAAGCAATTATGATGGAAATATCACAAATTCTGGAATCGTCCTTGTTGCTCAATCCATGTAGAAATATGGAGCAGACGAATTGTGTATCTGCCGTTCATATGTATTCACAAATAAGTATAACTTTTTTTATTCAAATACAAATAATGGAGAAATATGTTATTCATCTTTTTGAGTGAAATAGAGTATAGGAAAAATTCGGAGACTATTTTTTTTTGCTTCCCGTTGGACAACTATTATAAGAAAAATTTAAATAAATGTTCTTTATTGCATACTTTATTGTATAGAAGCTGAAAAGGTAACTTATCATCAAAAAAAAAAAACGCACGAAACAGACAAAACAAAAAATATATAAGAGGGAAAATAAAAGTAAAATATCTTGTAAAAAAAAAACATTCATAAGTTGCCCTTATTTGTAACATATAATATACTTTCAAGACGAATAAATAAATAACAAAAAATAGGATGCTTCGGAGTTTTTTCGCCGTTTCTTCTCTGTCCAGAGGAAACTCATCACAAGACGTTGGTTAAAGCTTGAATGTCGGCGGTCTGATACTTGACAAATGAAATGTTATTATGTATGTCGAAAAAAAAAAGTATTTAAATTTGAATTTGATTTTTTATATTAGTAAACGAATTTTTAAAAATGTAAATAATATATTGAGTAATTAAGACAGTATTTTATAACTTTTTATAGGTAATCCTATTTATTGGAACAATATATATATATATATATATATATATATATATATATATATATATATATATATATATATATATATATATATATATATACCGAAAAGGAAAGTAAAATAAATATTATGTTATTCATTTCAATTTATTTATTAATTGACACAAATAAAACGTAACAGGATAGACCCACATCGTTACAAGTTCAAATATGAATTTAAATGGTAGTAATAAAATAAAGGCTTGTTCAAGCTATTAAATACAAAATCACATTTGCAGTAAGTTATCTCATGGCGTCTTTGTAAACCAAACAACTTTAATCTGCTTTCATGCGCGTTCCCCGAGGAGTCAAAAGAATTCTTTTGCAGCGCGGATTCAGCGGTCGGCAAGAAACGGGAAACAAGAAAAACAAAGACTACTAGTACGTAAACACAAAAGCTTTTTGTGGGAAAAAAACTAAAATACTTTCGTTTTATAATAGTATTTTCTTTTTCAAATGGCTATATTTTCACATAAACATAAGTGATCAATGAAGAGACATAGAAATTTAATAACAGTACAGTATTCTGCGATATGAGTATTATATTCGGTTTGGTTTGTTGGCAAAGTTTTTATAATTAAAAAATCATTAAGTTTAAAAATAAGTTTTAAATTGCCTTATGGTTTCGACATAAAATAAAGCCATCCTATATCTTCCCGTGAGTGCAATACGAGGCAAATACCATGTAAGTAGGGCTTACAATACTGAACTAAAATCTGAATACCGGTATTTGATATTTAAAATTATAAATATCGGGATACCTGTATTGAAACCGGTATTATTGATAAGAATTTACTTCTTATGTTTTTACTTATCTCAGTTGTTATATTGACTTGTCCACATGAAGTGTCACATGAATAAATATTGTTCTGAAATGAGTAGATATTATTTATTTTATTACATAAAGAGTAGAAGTAGATAAATACAAAAAAACGAGCAAGTAAAAAAAAGTACATATTAAATTTTATGTTACATTGTACATATAATAGGCTCGTATGGCATTATATAATTAAAGAAGCTTAAAATATAATTAAATTGAAAATATTTATGAAATAATATTAATAACTTGCGTTTTGTTTAATAAATGTGCCTGAAATAGATTTTAATACAATGAAATTGTTCATCTTAAAAAAAAAATTCTTGTTATTAATTAATATTATTTTAATTAGATTTATATTGTGTATAAATTCAATTTTTATTAAATAATGTAATACCAAAATACCGGTATTTGTACATAAATACCGGTTTTTAATAACGGACAAAATGCGTCCGGTATTCCGGTATTCGGGATCCCGGAATCCCGGTGTTCTAAGCCCAACATGTAAGAGTACCACTGGTGTAAGAACCTGAGAAGCAACGACAAAATAATAAAAAAAATTCAATCCCTTATTCACCCACTAAGTTTTAGGCTTAAAGCAATATCCTTCAATTTTGCGGAAGGGGTCCATCAGTTATCATCTTCTTTATTTAATTTAATCCATCTTATCACTCTTATCTTAAGACACACTTTGTATTTCTCAATAACATTCGAGGTGTTTAGAAACATCTGCTAATTTAAAATAAAAAATACCTGCTCATCATACCAAATTCTCTGAGCAATATTTTACAATACAGGCGGTTCAGTTATCGGATCTTTTGGCACTGAAAATGGGGCAAGCGAAACTTCTCTCGATTTTCCATAACCTTGTCAAAAACCACTAAAGAAATCTTATCTTATATCTTTTTATTATATATATATATATATATATATATATATATATATATATATATATATATATATATAGGTTTCTTTTTCTAACCTACTGTAGATAAAGTGTCACCAGCCCTGACTAACAGCGGTTGTCTAGAATAAACCACTATTAGTTATAGGACCGCCTTTTGTATATAAATAATATTACAATCAATAATTGTATAACTTTGTTTTTGGTGTACAATAAAGAATATTATACACCAAACAAATTTTAATAGTAATGTATGTTTTAAAATTAAGATTATAAGAAAGTATAAAATACGTTTTTATTCTACAGCAATTCGAGTACTCAAATATTTATTAAAATAGTTTTGTCATTTGAAGTCTTCGTCGCCAAAGAAAATTATGATTAATGGAGTGAGGCGTTACTTTGCGGAAATCCATTACTAAGCTAAAATCGGCGACAAGCAAACAAAAATAGGAAAACAATACTGTGTTTTTTACTAAAAGAAGTGGATTTACGTAGAACGGCCTTCAGCAACTCACCACTTCGAAACAACACCAATCCCAAACGCACACCACTACTTTACCACACTGTACACGACATGTGTTTTGCCTCAACACGAGGTATATCAGACTTTACGGAAGTCTATATAATAGTAGGCTTAACGGTTGTCTTCTGTTTTCCATTCTGACTGTCTACAAAGAAAACTATCATTTTAATATAAATCTACCATCAAGCGCCTACGATAGTCTCCTACTAGGCCTTTCCCAAGAAGGGCCACCTAGCCCGATAAAGCCGAAGTTACGCACCCAGTTTCTGCCAGCCGCCCTGCGCAGATCATCGCACCATCTAGCCGGGGGGGTCCCACACTACTTGAATAATATTTTACGTTAAAAATATTTCTTGTATATAGATTATGTTTTCGAAGAAGTAACGATTGTTTAATTAGTAGATTGCACACTATAACCAGTAAGCACTAGATCTTGGGTCTTACAATGTTAGCCGACCGTGGCCTATATCATAACTTTACCAAATAACTGCTATTTTTTAAAATAATTACAGGGTGTTATAAAGTACTTTTAGATGATTCATTACATTACTATAACTAAATTGCTGGCAGTAATTGTAACAAAGAACTCTGGTCTCTTGTGCTGTATAAAATAAAAAGCTTTTGAATTTATTTCTATTATGGTTGTATGAATAATTTATGTCGGAATACATTATCTTATTCTGCGAACAATTTGATTAACGTCATTCTTGAGAGTGCGTCCTCTTATAAATCCTTTACAGTAACGCTTCTCATTTCCTCACAAAGACTTTAAAAAAATGTATATATAACGGAAAAACTAAAACATTTGCAACGAAATCATATTTAAAAAATATATTATTATGAATTTTGTAGGAGTTTTTTAGCAACTTACATCAGTGACGTTGTGCTTTTATTTCATTTTCATAATCTTATGTTATTATCAGTTATATTGTTTAATTATGGTGGTGTATTATACAATATAGTTCGATTAAGGTATATAAGTGAAGTGATATGAAATAAATTCATGCATGTTTTTTAATTGGACTTAAAAAGTCCATAAATGGTTTTGGTATAATAACCACAATTTTATCAAGACTTGACAAGACGGCTAGTACATTTCAAGATACTTGATATTATTGTAATTTACTTAATACTGGTATAATAGTTATAACTAATTGCCATCAAATAAAGAAAGAAAGAATTTTTAATATTAAATAAATTAATTGTCCCTTCACAATTTATAATAAGTTATTAGAAATTTCAAAATTATTTTTAAAACGTGATTTAAAATATAGAAATTAAGCACCATCGTTATAAATTCATCCATATCTGTTCACTGCTGGAAACTGACCCCTCAAAATTGCGGGAAATTACGATAGTACCAGGGGCATTACGTAGTGTGGATCGCCCTCGAGCTAGATGGTGCGACAATTTACGAAGAATGGCTGGCAGAAAGTGAAGCTAGAAGATCGGACTAATTTGCGCTTCTTGAGAGAGACCTATATGCAGCAGTGGACTACCGCAGGCTTGTGCTGATGACGTTGATAATAAACTTAATACCGACATATGGTTGGCGGGTTGCGGTTCGCGATTGGGTTTTATTTTTTATGTGCTGATGATATTTGTTCGCACACTCACGAGACGCAAAAGATGGTCCTATTTCTTTACCGGGAACATCACGAAAAATTCGGTCATAATAATATAATAAATACGGAGATATTATCTATATAGACGACTATCTAGATAGACGACCGATTGGCTCAGTGGCGGGGCCCTCCGCCCGCGGAGTCAATGGTCGCGGGTTCGATTCCCGCATCGGAATAAAATATTTATATGGATTTTTAAATGTTTATTCCGAGTCTGGTAACCCCCCCAATCCTCATTTTCCTTTCCTGCCCCTTCCTTTCTTCTCTATCCTTTCTCTTCCTCTCCGCCAATCCACGGTCTGCCGTGCCAATGGATGCGTGGCTAGGGGCGAGCCTAGTCGTAGGCGTGCCGATCGTCTCGGGGTCGGGCTCCCCCGGGGACTATGGTGCCTTACCTCAGCATGTAGGGCTCTGCTGGGGCTGACCTCCATCCTCCCTTGCAGCTCGTGGGATTCACTAAAGACGAATTTAATATACCTAATTTGTCGAAAAATGACGGCGACGTGGTTCGCCACCCGTCACGTCCTGATTCTCACGAGGGCGAAAAGCGACCAATGACGAGCCGTTTCGCTGCGATGAATGGCAGCGGATGGAGCTCTGTGGTCTCTGCCAACCCGTGCGGGAGATAGGCGTGAATATATATAAAAAAAAAGATATTATCTTATTTATACAGGTTGTGCTCGTATCCGATTAAAAAGATCTACCCTCTTATAGTTTGTTCCAAAAGCAATATATTTTATTTAATAAAACAAATTTTTATCATCTTCATTGTATCTTTTCTTCAAATAAAACTAGATATTTTGCTCCATACACATCAAACGTGTGGACTCTGTGTCACGTGGCCAGGTTTCAATCGACCATCATGCTGCTGTCTTAAAGAGATGATCAATTCATTTAGTTTAAAGAGGTCAATCATCAATTATCAACAGCTTGCGGCAGTCCACTGCTGGACATAGGCCGCCCCCATGAAGTGCCACCTAGCTCGATATTCGGCTTCACGCATCCAGTTTCTGCCAGCCGCTCTGCGCATATCGTTGCACCATCTAGCCAGGGGGCGTCCTACACTACGTTAACCAAGACGCAGTCTCCACTACAGCACTCGTCTACTCCAACGATTGTCGTATCTCCGACAAACGTGACCTGCCCATTGGCATTTTAGTTTGCTAAAAATACGTCGGTGTCTATAGTTCTCTGGTGGATTTGTTTATTCCAAATCATATCTACCAGAGAAACTTCGTGCAAAGCTCTCTCTATAGCTTTCTGAACCACTAAGCTTGTGAAGCAGACGGACTGTCAGCGTCCACGTTTCGGTGCGTAAGAGAGTACAGGCAGGACACACATAAAGAGGTCTTTAATACTTTACTTTACATCATTCTCGAACAACTGTTCAGTTCAACGATGATGCACCTTTATTTTTATGGATATACTTTTAATTTGAACAAAATATTAAAAAAGTTCTAGAACAAATGTTATTTCTTTTAATTTTAACTTATCTATGAATTGGTTTTTATGCACAGACGGTATACATTATATAAAAGGTTGTTTTAGCCTAGAAATAATAAATGTTTGAAGAAGAAGAATTATTTTCGTAGTATTATATATTTTCTACCTCATCACCTCATATTGTTTGTGTTTGATGTTATTACATTACCTTAATACTTGTCATTAGCTGACTTTCTTTCTCTATTAACGAAATATTGAGCATTATACCGCCATTGTCTAAATTAGTGTTACTGAGAATAATCATATATGGACGTGATTCGGCTTGCTTCGGCAGAAAATAATAATACTAGCTTTGGTATATACTATAATATAAAGGAGAATAAAAAAAGCTTTATAGTAACTAAACTGTTATTGAATCTGCTCGGAATCGAAAGTTCTGCAAATAATAGTATGCAAAGAATTGGTAATAATAATACTAGCTTTGGTATATACTATAATATAAAGGAGAATAAAAAAAGCTTTATAGTAACTAAACTGTTATTGAATCTGCTCGGAATCGAAAGTTCTGCAAATAATAGTATGCAAAGAATTGGTAATAATAATACTAGCTTTGTTATATACTATAATATAAAGGAGAATAAAAAAAGCTTTATAGTAACTAAACTGTTATTGAATCTGCTCGGAATCGAAAGTTCTGCAAATAATAGTATGCAAAGGATTGGTAATAATAATACTAGCTTTGTTATATACTATAATATAAAGGAGAATAAAAAAAGCTTTATAGTAACTAAATTATTATTGAATCTGCTCGGGATCGAACGTTCTGCAAATAATAGTATGCAAAGAATTGGTAATAATAATACTAGCTTTGGTATATACTATAGTATAAAGGAGAATAAAAAAAGCTTTATAGTAACTAAACTGTTATTGAATCTGCTCGGAATCGAACGTTCTGCAAATAATAGTATGCAAAGAATTGGTAATAATAATACTAGCTTTGGTATATACTATAACATAAAGGAAAATATAAAGGCTATCTAATAACTAAACTATTATTGAATGTGCTCGGGATCGAATTTTCTGCAAGGGATAGTATGCAAAGTATTGGTAATTAATTCAGAAACGACGTTCAGTAATTATAAATCAATCAATCAATCAACAACCCGCGGCAGTCCACTGCTGGATATAGGCCTCTCCCAAGAACCATCACCTAGCCCGATCTTCGGCTGCCTCATCCGGTTTCTGCCAGTCGCCTTGCGTAATTCATGGCAACATCTAGCTGACGGACATCCTACGCCACGTTTGCTAAGACGCGGTCTCCAATTTACCGCTCGTCTACTCCGACGGTTGCCGCATCTCCGACAAACGTGATCAGCCCATTGCCACTTTAGTTTGGTTCATTTCAGAAGATTATGTTGGTGACTTAAACTTTGAGAAACTATAATTCGATATAACTTTATTATGTCTCCGACAATCCAGCATAACTATTTCTGGTTTTGTTTGGCAAGATAATTATTTTGTATTAATTTTTCCATATTAATTGTTTTAATGACGCAAAAAGCGAGCATTTCGCCCCTACGCCATTTGGGTCTTGGTTTTTTAATTCTTATCTATCATTTTTTTTATTCTAGGCCGTTTATACTTAATCTCCAAATTGTGTTTATATGTATAGGAGGTAAAATGACACGAATTATCACATTTTATTAATAAAGTGCGTTTTCATAATATTTTTCTATCTTTAAATAAGTTTATAATGAATTATTAATGTACAGTCCAATACATTTTCCTACTTGAAAAGTCCATATTGTTTAGTATAGTACTATACTAAAATTCTAGAGATTATCTTGAATTCAAAATACAAAAAGGACTATAACAGGTAATAAATTAACTTGGCCTATTTTCGTGATACAACAGCTATAACTTTCAACATAAAATCTGTTAACAGAAAAAACTTCATAAGCTCCCACAAATTTCACTTAAGCAAGCTTAGGTAGCACGTTAATGGCTGCCGTATGACTATAAAAAATATGACCATATTGCCTTTATAATGTAGAGCTCTGATTTTTTAACTCAAATTAATTTTTACAAAATAATCCAACATAGCTAATATTAAATTTGACGACCATTTGAAGCGATGACGAATTGGCTCATGGGCGGGGCCCTCCGCCCTCAGAGTCAATGGTCGTGGGTTCGATCCGCGCATCGGAATAAATATATGTATGGATCATAAATATTTATTCCGAGTCTGGTAACCCTGCCAATCCGCATTGGATAAGCGTGGTGGGTTTAACGTCTGTTCCTCCAGAAATGGAGAGGCCCGTGCTCAGCAGTAGGACATATATGGGCTGTTTAAAAAAAAATATCTTTCTTAACTTTGACATTAACAAGTAATGAAGTACAACTATTTTAACTGAGAAAACGATGCATTTCAGATCCGTATGTGGCAAACCTTCACAAATAAGGTCTCAGACACTGTCAAAAGATTGTTTTTTTTTTCTTATATAGGCAAATGAGTAACCTCTACAATTCTAAATGCTCTGCAGATGCGTTGCCTACCTTTGGCTAAGGGTGTAAATAATGGGAGATGTAGATAGGGGACAGCGTCTACATTCGCAGACGTAACGCGGGAATATAGTAGAATGCTAACATTTGCCAAAGGTCTCCCCCAACATGTGACAACTAGCCCAATCTATGGCTTCACGCATACAGTTTCGATCAGCCGGTCTCAGCAGATTCGATCAATTAGCCCGGGGGTATTCAAAATTATGTTTGCCAACACTCGCTTTTGTCTCCAGCACTCCCTTAAACTGCTTATTTTTTTAATTTTAAATTATATTTTAAATTACTTTTATTTTTTTCAATTCAATACTTATTGGATAACACAGTATTGATTTCTGCGAACCTATTTGCAGGGGATGTAACAATAATTCACGACACTAACATTAACGAAGGTACGAGAGAAGGAGCAATGGAGTAAAGAACGTAATACCATTACGGTCAACCATTACGCTAATGGGGATGCATGGAGTTTTCCTAATGAAAGTGACTTTAAGCACGCATATATGGACATATTGTAAAAGTAAAGAAGGCGAACTAAACAAATGTGTTCTATTTATCAGCCTTTTGGCATTAAATATGCTTTAACTTTAGCTTTAACTTTTTAATTGCAATATTTGATAAATTGAATTATACTTCATATATCGTCACGCCTGTTTCCCGTAGGGGTAGGTAGAGACCATAGAATAGCACTGTTGAGTACGGGCCTCTATTTCTGCAGGAACGGACGTTAAACCCACCACGCTTGTCCAATGCGGATTGGCGGGGTTACCAGACTATATATATAATAAATATATGTAATCCATACATATATTTATTCCGATGCGGGGATCGAACCCGCGACCATTGACTCCGCGGCCGGAGGGCCCCGCCACTGTGCCAATTGGTAGTCAAACAAATTATATATATATACCGTAGTAAAAACGGCTTACTACATTAACTAGCAAAATACTCACAGTCATGTAAAAATTAATAGTTCACTTTACGTGGATCGCGTGAAAAGGGAGGAAATTATACGACATCTGGGCTTATCTAGAAAATTGTCTCTCATTTAAAATTATCGTGGATGTGTGTGAGGCACATTAGAGCGTCTAAATTAATGCTATTAGCATTTCTCCCGGGATGTTATCATTAAATATAAATACCCGCCGTCTGCCTTTGAAATATAAATATAGAAATATAATTTCAACTTTATTGTTATATATATTAAATTTTCCTGAATCATAGGTTCTCAACTTTTTCAATCTTTTATGGATGAGCCTTTAATGAGATAAACATTTTAGACGGTTAGATAAAATTTTTTTTCATGAAAATAAAGGTATTTCATAATACCACCTATTTGCCTTTGGACCCACTACAGTTACCATGAAAAGCTGCAGCGCCCACTATGTGGCGTTACCACCCCAGTAGGAACATAAGGCCTTAATGAATATCAGGTTCATGTTCATAGCTATGGTAACAGTCCAATATTGGACATTCGCCTATTTTTCTTTTAAAGAGAAAATAGGCCAATGTCAAATTTGTCTATGTCAAAGGCAATTTTTTTAAATATTACGATAATTCTATCTTTTTTCTAGGAAATGGTTCACATCAATAGTCCAATAGAGGAGAGACGAACTCACGACCGAAGTACAGATCCTAAACCCGAGACTTTTTGAGTTATTGTTACTTATATTATATATTTTTACGTATCTAAACAAGCTGAATTTACATTTCAAGATACTTGTTATTATTTTGCTCGACACTGTCAGAATAGCTAATTGCCATCAAAGAATAAAAATAACAAATTAAAATAAAAAAAAAATAAAGCTAGAATTGCCTCTTTCCGCCTACTTACAACAGCGAATTCGTGTTTTTATGTTAATTTCTTGTGTTATTGTCAGTTATATTGTTTGAGCTGGCTTATTAAATAATATAATTCGATTAAGTCGCATAAGTGGTGTTATATGAAATAAATGCGTGTATCGTGACTTTTTAAGTTAACTGCAAAAGTCTATAAAAGTTTTTGGTAGAATAGCCACCATTTTATCAAGATATAACTAGCTGTATACATGCTGTAGTAAAGTATACATCTAGTTATATCAACATATCATTTCAAGATAATTGATGTTATTATATTTTACTTGACACTGGCATATTAGTTATTACTAAATATACTACTACTAGTAATAAAAAAAAGCCCGAATTTAAAGTTGACACGACTGATACCCAAGCTTCACTCCTGATACTTAATCTTCCATTCGGCCCTAATATTTTAGAGAACTTACGTTACAAAGAAAAAGCTTCGCACGTTTTTGCACCAGTGAATTACATTTATTGTGATTTACATTTAAACGACTAGACTTCACTGCGAGTTCTCTGTTTTCGTATTAAATTGTAAAACAAGAAAAGGTAGATAGATATATTATTTACTGTACACCAGAAACAGTCTTTTACATTAAGTAATTATAATATTATATACAAAAGATTGTTTTATCACTAATAGCTATTTCTTCCAAACAAGGCAGGCCATTGGATGCATAGATTATGATGGGAAAAGTTGCAAACAAAAGACGGGTAGGTCAGAGAAGGAAGTTTTGGCTAACTAATATCAGGGAGTAGACCGACATAGCGAGTGTTCCAGAACTACTTCGCCTCGCGAAAGACTTCACTTAACGAAGTGGCACTCTGAGAAAAAGGAGGTTTGTAATACAGATATTCTGTTAAATATTGCATTCAGGTTGGGGGCTATTGAGGACGGTCTTCATTTGATCCGTCCACCGCATTGGAAATCCTCTCCACGATCGTCTCCCTTTCACTTTTACCTGCATTACCAGGCGCTCGATGAAAGTGTTACCCACCGAGACAGTCTGTATTAGACTAGTTGACAGGAATTATATTATAGTAATATAAAAAGTGCTGGTGGTCTTCTTTAAAAAAATAACATCATTATAACCATCGTAATAATCCAATGCTGGATTATGGCGTACCTTGATTGATTAGTGTGGCCGTAACCGCTAAGCTTGATGGGTACTATATGTCACTAGTCAGCTCGTTACGTTCCATTTTTATAAAATGGTGGACATTCCACCAAACCTTCTTTTGGCTTTTGCAGGTAACTTAAAAGTCACGATACACCCATTATTAATTTTCAATCCTCAATAAACCTAAACCGATCTACATTGTACAATACGTCAAAACAGTTAATATAACTGATAACAACACAACACAAACGAAATACATACACACTGGAAAAATAAATTTGACGAAAAAAATCATGCTCTCAAACTTCTGGTCAAAGATACAAAAACGTTGCTGCACTTAGTCATTATACACGCCGAAATGAATATTAAGTGATATTTTTTGTAGATAGCCTACAATTAAAATCAAAGAATTATCATATTTCTAGGTCTAGTATAAGTATAACAAATAAGTATCATTCTAAATAGACCATGAAGTGATTTTGTTTTTTTTTTATAATATTATATGGGTATTTGTAATAGATATTAATGTGATATAAAATTAAAAAAACAAAATAAAGTCTGCTCCACTCACTTATTTTAAATTTGCGTTTTTGTTTTGCTTCTTTTAGTAATTAAGCGTAGCCTTGAATATTTGAGAAGGCTAAATTATCCCATAAAAAAAAGATTAAAACTGGCTATTAGAAGATAGCCCGACTTTAACCAAGTTAAATCAGTGACGTTGAGTTTTTATTTCATTTTTATATGAGATTATAAAATGATGGTCGCTTATTACTGAATATAGTTTAATTAAAGCGTCGAAGAGAAATGAAATAAATGCGTGTATCTTATCTTTTTACCTTGACTGCAAAAGTTCATTCAAATTTTGACAGAACAACCACCATTTTATCAGGACGTATCGTGTAAATCTAAATTTTCATTTCATTCAATCGTTCATTCATTCATTGAACTTAATGGCTTTTAATGGTGCCAAAACAGCACGGATGATTTTGCTAATGTCACATAAAATGGAGAAGAAATCAAGATTAGTCGATATGATCGTAGTTTATATTTCAAGATACTTGATAATATATTACTTGATACTAGCATAATAGTTATATCTAATTGCCATAAAAAAAGAAAGTAAACAGTCGTGGCTAGCTTTGCAGTAACCAAAACATTTAACTTTTTAATTTATAAATATATTTTTATTATTCTTTTAATTATCAACAGTATCATTTAAGTTTTTTCATTGGAGGTTTTTTAAACAAGCAAGCGACTCACTTGTCGTAAATAATCACAGCCGTCTTTGAAGATGCGTTTCCTATATTAGTATAAAGGTATTAATTCCCTAGGGTAAGGATATGAATACCTTAGAGTACGGAGAGAAAAAAAGATTCAAAAGTGAGAGAAGAAGGAAGAAAGGAGAAAGTAGTTGAGCCTCCGGAACCATACACTCACCGCAAAAAACGGATAAATAAATTATTACCACTTTACACCAATATTCTGCGAAAGTGTGGTACTTCCCCGTTTGAACCAGCCCATTTATGCTGCCATACCTCTACCACTGTGTAAATGCTTTTATAATTATTTATAAATACTACTAACATGTTTTTATTAAAATAGACCTCAAAAACTAGTAGACTGCCTGTTACAAAATTCATTCCCGTACACCTTGCTAGCATATGTATATTTAGAAAAAAAAAGTTTTTGTCAAAAAGATACATATCATGTTACGTGTTATAAAGGCTTGCAAGCATGTCGGCCGATAGAAAGCAACTATATTAGGGGACAAAGATATCTATATTATTATTATCACTTCACGGCAGTCCACTGTTGGACATAGCCCACACTAAAGGCGCACCATCTAGTCCAAACTTTGGCTATGCATCCAGTCTCTATCAGCCGTCTTCCGCATATCGTCGCTCCATCAGCCGTAAGGCGTCCCACACTACGTTAGTCAAGACACAGTCTCCACTCCAAGCCCATTGTCAATTCTACTCGCTTACTTGAAGATAGCTCTTCAAGTATCATCAGTGATATTGACAGGTGATTTCTTCGTTCCGAATGTTATCCTCGAGAGACCTGTAACACCAAGTTCACATACATATATACAAAAATATATCTTGACGATTTCAGCGTTTGTATGTATTAGAGAAAAAGACCAAATGTTACTTTTTTAAAGATAAAAATTACTTTTACAATTACGACAGCTGATTAATCTAATTAGTCTAGTAACTTCGAAGTGTGAAGTTCGACTGCTACGGTGTGCCACCGCCGGCATGAAGTCTTCTCTAGTATGTTGCAATTCTAACGATAGCGTGCTGCGATGGCTTTTGGCCTTTTCTGGTATATTGCAATTATAACAGATTTTAGGACGTCCTGTGCCAGCCTTTGCTCTTTTGTGGTTTGCTACAATTCTTACGAATTTAGGCTGTGCTGCGTTGGTTTTTGGTCTTTTCTGATATGTTGCAATTCTGACGAATTTGGACCGTGCTGCGTCAGCTTTTGGTCTTCTCTGGTATGTTGCAATTCTGACGAATTTAGACCGTGCTGCGTCAGCTTTTGGTCTTCTCTGGTATGTTGCATTTCTGACGAATTTAGACCGTGCTGCGTTGGATTTTGGTCTTCTCTGACATGTTGCAACTCTAAAGAATTTAGACCGTGCTACGTTGGATTTTGGTCTTCTCTGACATGCTACAATTCAAAGGAATTTAGGTCGTGCTGCGTCCACTTTTGGTCTTCTTTGGTATGTTGCAATTTTAACGAATGTAAATGTAATGTGTTGCACAGGCGCTTCTTTTTTTCTTTCTTTTTCAGTGAATCGTCGCTGGTAGGAGGCCTTCTGTAGCATATTGCAATTGTAACAGATTTGATTCCTCTTGGTATAGGTATATCTGACTTGATTGATCAGTACATAACAGAACATACATAACAGAACTTGTATTATAACAGAAAACCAGCGTCTGAGTGGTAGCTTACCTACCGCGCTTTGTACGGTTTGCGGCCAAGTTTTGGAGGCCCAACACCTCCCTCCTCCCTCTACCTCTCCCCCTCCCATTCAGCAACGGCTTCCACGTTGCCTATGGCGTTGCGGATGTCTATGGGTGGCGTTGATTGCTTTCCATCAGGTGACACGCCTGCTCGTTTGCCTTCCTATCCCATAAAAAAAATAACATTATACACGCAAGTACCATTAAATATATCACATCCAACCCTCTCAACGTGTTTTGTCGGGAACCTCAGCAATAACTACAATAGGTGCTGTTAGGTTACACTAATGTTAATTCGCACACATTTATTTTAATGTTCGCAGCAGTGAAATTTAATAACACTAAATATAAAACTAAATGTCTCATCCAGCCCCGGATCTAGAGGGGGATAAACTGGAGCCCCTGCTTCGGGTGGCAATTTAAGGAGCACCCCCTTTCCAAATGCATATATTTAAAAAAAAAAGTTTTATCAAAGCTCATATTACTCAAGGATCGTCGCACTATCGACAATCTTCTTCATAATTAAGTATTTCGGGTTAGGGTAATCTCATTGCTGCCAATTTCAAGACCATGCCCTGTTTCGAAAGATTCGAGACTGGCCGCACGCATTGCAAAACTAAACGTGTTTCTTTTTTTTATGAGATAAGTAGGCAAACGAGCAAGCGTATCGCCAAATAGTAAATAATCAACGCCTCCTGTGAACATTTGTAAACTAAAGGCATTGCAGAACTGATTTTGAGAAAAGTGTAGGCTTGTTTATTTCAATATTATAGCTATTCGGAAATGTCGCTAAAGATATAATAGTTCCCGATTTCAGCTCACCCATTCATAATAAGATAGTTTGACCACTATTAAATCTCTACCAAAAGATCAGAAGGTGAACGCAGAACTGACTAAGAAGTTAGACACACCAAAACACTGTTTGCTGGGCGTATAAGCATCTCCTGCGGCTGGATCTTCACTATATGGGTTGAAACTTGGAATAAAATGGAGGTCATGAGCTGTTACAGTGGAAAGTGGCAGTTTTAGGTATCCGGAGATAACTTAACGTCGTCTCTAGATATACCTGAACCTTCTCCTAGTTCTGCCCACTATAACACTGACACAAGATAGAAATGTAATAGAATAACAAACGTAAATCTAATCCCGAAAAACATACCAAAGTGCAGGGTAGAGTCAAATAAAAGTAGTTATGAATCCTTAATTGACTCACTCGAAGCGGAACGAGGAAGAGGCGGAATGCTTGACAAACGCACCTACACTATGCAATTAAATAATCCACAATTGCATATTGGACGACACAGAGCTACGTAGGTATGTTTCTCATTTGACAGGTGTGTTTTTTCATAACATACATAAATACACAACATCACGCTTGTTTTCCGTAGGGGTAGGCAGATTTCTATTTGCTACGATCTCGGCACACTTTTCTTTGCTTTCTCCACACTCATCACTCTTCACGAGCTGATCATGTTTGTAGGAGAACTGACAATTATTGGAGTAGACGAGCACTGGAATGAAAACCGCGTCTAGCAAACGTTGTATAGAAAACTCTCCAGCTATATAAAGTGATGAATGCGCAGGGCAGCTTAAATAAACTATCAATTCTAGACTGCTTCGCTTCTTGTTATCATACAAGTCAAAAGTTCTTTCAAAATTATTCAAAGAAAAAAAAGCACGAAAAGTAACGTGAATAGAAATGACTTAAGTGAAACGGAGTAACTCGAGGACTGTCCGTACATAATAAAATACGTTAATATTATTGTTAAAATATTTTTTCCGTGTTTAGACATAGTTTGAAACGTACTATGAGTTATCTATTTCAAATAGAATATCAATATATTATAAAAGAAATGACAACTTAAACCTTTTTTATGATCACCTAAATCAAATTTTACTATCAATACCTTCTGTTGAACCCTTACATTTAGCGGAGAGACATAAATTTTTCTTTTCGCATCAATTTCCTCATAAAAATATCGTTGGCCGATGAAAGACATATTTTATATGTTATACATATGTATAATTTCAAAATTATTGATATTTATCATATCTTCCTTATTATAAGTAAAGATGACGATATGATCAAATTAAATGATCTGTTAACTGATTACCGTTTAAGGTATCTAACCTGTAAAAGAAGACGACCGATTGACTGAGGGGCGGGGCACCCCGCACACAGAGTCAATGGTCGCGGCTTCGATCCCCGCATCGAAATAAATATAGATATGATATAGATATAGACAAATATAGATAAAGATATAGATATAGATATAGATATAGATATAGATATAGATAAAGATATAGATATAGATATAGATATAGATATAGATATAGATATAGATATAGATATAGATATAGATATAGATATAGATATAGATATAGATATAGATATAGATATAGATATAGATATAGATATAGATATAGATATAGATATAGATATAGATATAGATATAGATATAGATATAGATATAGATATAGATATAGATATAGATATAGATATAGATATAGATATAGATATAGATATAGATATAGATATAGATATAGATATAGATATAGATATAGATATAGATATAGATATAGATATAGATATAGATATAGATATAGATATAGATATAGATATAGATATAGATATAGATATAGATATAGATATAGATATAGATATAGATATAGATATAGATATAGATATAGATATAGATATAGATATAGATATAGATATAGATATAGATATAGATATAGATATAGATATAGATATAGATATAGATATAGATATAGATATAGATATAGATATAGATATAGATATAGATATAGATATAGATATAGATATAGATATAGATATAGATATAGATATAGATATAGATATAGATATATTCTGTATTGTACATTAAAAACAAAATGTATACAAATATTGATTGTAATATTTATATATTAAATATACGTATAGCCTACAGATATTTATTGCCAGTGTGGTAACTTCTCCAATCCATATTGAACAAGCGTATTAGCGTCCGTTCTTTCAGAAATGGGCAGGCTCATGGATATAAAATATAATGTATTTATACCTAGGATAATAAAAGTAATAAAATAAATATATTATTTGAAATAGCTAGGCGACATCTTGATATGCAAAACTCACGTTGTAAAGTTCATAAGGATTCTCTACGCCCCGGCGTCCGTATGCCTCTTTATAGCTAAGCGTGAGGACGGAATTTGAAATAGGGATTTACCTAATTTTGCGTTTTATTAGCTTAGTTATGTAAGGGATATGTTTAACGTCTCTTTAGTAAAAGTATGTTAATGAATTTAAGTGAGTGATATTTCACTCACTTAAACTCATTAACATACTTTTTAATAAATTTTAGTATAATAACTTTAGATAAGGTTGGCAGAAACTGGATGCGTGTAATCGAAGATCGACACATGTGGTCCACCTCAGGAAGAACTATGTCCAGCAGTGAACTTCCAAAGGCTGGTAAAAATGATTTGTGAACAATAACTAATACATTCTAAAGTTACTTTTTAAGAAAGAAAAAGGCAGTGGAGCAAGTAAGGTATGAAAATTATGATTGTAAATAAATGAGAATATCTAGTAAGTTGATTTAGATACTGCGACAAGCTACTAAAAAAATACTAATGATATATCATCAAGTTTCGCACGATGTGTGAAGGGATTGGGAGGCCCAGTCTTTTCATCTTCCTCTTCTTCTTTCTTACGCTTGCATTTTTTTATATTATACTTACTCTAAGGCAGGCAATGTATCTGCAATGCCTCTAATACCGCCCATGGACGGCAGCGATTACTTCATATCATGTAACTCTCTTTTTAAAAAAAATTCTGATTTAAGAATTATATTATTTTTTTAACAGTCCATATATGTCCCACTGCTGAGCACGGGCCTCTCCATTTCTGTAGGAACGGACGTTAACCCACCACGCTTGTCCAATGCGGATTGGCGGGGTAACCAGACTCGGAATAAATATTTGTAATCCATTCATATATTTATTCCGATGCGGGGATCAAACCCGCGACCATTGACTCCTTAGGCGGAGGGCCTCGCCACTGAGTCAATTCGTCATCGCTTCAAGCCAAGTCCAAGTCCTCGAGCCAAGAATTATATGATGCGCATCACATAATTCTTAAATCAGATGTTTATGATGTTTATCAGAATGTTTGTTCATCAGAATGCAACAAAAGCAGATGTTTATCAGAATACAATAAAAGGAGAGTTTTGCAATTGAGAAGGTAAGATGTGATTGTGGTTAAAATCTGAAGACAAGAAATAATTAAAGATGAACGTGACTAGTAAATTGTAAAAGAAAAATCGATTCTTGAAAATTGAATCTCACAAATGTTCCAAATTAGAGCTCATCGCAATAAGCAAACGAAATTGAGCCAATTCTAATTTGGAATTCAGTCCGATGCAGGGTCATAAAGACGTGGACAGACGGCACCCGAGTAAGTATTAAACGTTTATGAATTTTGCTTCGCACGCTCTTTATTTGTCCAGATGTTGCACTGCTATTAGAAACCTCACCTTATTTAGGTGCCGTTAATTTATTTTATGATATCAGTGAAATATTTTATTGAAGTTATTAATGGAATCAGGCGTTACTTTCCCGAAATTTATCACTATATGGACAGTCTAAAGTTTTACTTAGGTAAGATCCGCGACAAGCAAAACAATAACAGAAAATTAGTAAAGTATGTTTTTCTGCTGTAGTAGACTCTACGGAAGACAATCCAAAACGTGACTTTTCGGTTGTCTTCCGTAGAGTTTACTATACCTGATGATGCCTCGTGTTGGGGCGAAACACGTGTCATTTACAAGGTGGAAAAGTGGTGGTGTGTGTTTGGTGTTGTGTATAGTGGTTGGTGGGTGGAGAAGTGATGGTTGATTTTCCGTAAGTTGTTGGTTTTACGTTCTAAATAAATCCACTTCATCCAGCACAAAAAACACACATTATTAATTTTCTGTTATTGTTTTGCTCGTCGCGGACCTTAGCTAAGTAAAACTTTTGACTGTCCACATATTTTATTGAAATTAATATATTTCGTAGTTAAACAAATTATACATGTCATTTATTGAGATGAGGCGCATATACTCAATTGGCTTGATTACCTGGAGAGGGTAGGTGATGATTTTGTGGCTAAAAGGGCATATGTGGCTATATCTTTTGGTCGATGTTCGTTCGGACGTTGAAACTAACTTGACTTTGAATAGCAACATTTTTTTAGAGATCTTTAATTTTGTTTGGCTCTGGTGGTAAGTTTTCCTTTTGTAGTTTCCTACGTATTCGCTTTTAATTTTTTTTTATTTATATATTCACGCCTATCTCCCACAGGGGTTGGCAGAGACCATAGAACTCCATCCGCTACCTTCATCGCAGCGAAACGGCTCTCCATTGGTCGCTTTTCGCCCTCGTGAGAATCAGGATGTGACGGGTGGCGAACCACGTCGCCGTCATTTATTCGCTTTTAAGCGTCGATATATACATATATGTCAACTGTTTTATAGTTTATTATGAGGCTGTCCTCCTTCAAAACGTTAAATTAAATATAACGCAATTCAATATTAAATAATTTAAAAAAATAATAGTAGAGTTAAGCGGCTGGCTCGATCGGGAGAGGACCACATCCCCACAGAAAATTTGTTTCAATTGGTAACATTTTACTATATTATCACGTGTCTTTGGTGAGTGTAGGTATCCGAAAGCCCAATTCCTTTACCGTTCCTTTACTTCCGTATTCCCCTCTCATTACTTCCTTTTACCTGTTCCATTAAATCCGTCTTCGTATACCATTATACCCGGCTCACCATAAGATAAGCAATGTAAGTGCAGTATCTTTAGTACTGCAGATATTCGTGGATGACGGTGAGTATTTACCACCTGGTAACATGCTTACTGGTTTGCATCTCTTTAAAAAAAAGTAATGGATATAAACGATGTACATTTCTATTTTAACTCACATTAATTCATAATTTTAATTACGATCCTAAAAGCCTTTCAGCCGATGATATAATAAAAATAAAAGAAAGATATAAAACTTATTTCCTTAAGAAAATTATTCTCATTAACGTTTCTTAGTGAAATCTATAAAAAGATGGAAATTATTTCAAATTATGAGAGACGTCTTTAGAAAAAATTGATATTCTTTAGCATGAAAATAACGTCTTTACTTCTTGTTTTTTATTTATTTATTTATTAACCTAGTATATGTAATTTACTAACACATGAGTCTTGGTTAGTTGAATAAATGAATTAATTATTATTATTATTTAGCATATATGTATTTTGATTGTAATACAGAAATTGTCAATTTTATGTAGTGGGTCTGCCCATATGTCCCATTGATGGCCAAGGGACTCCCTATTTCTGTAGCAATGGACACTAACTCACTACGCCGTCCAAGGTCCAATAATGTATATATATATATGTGTGTGTGTGTGTGTGTATGTGTATTTGGAATAATTCTTGCAGCTGATTTCCTCTATCGCACAACTCGCTAGAAAGAAAAGTTTGATCCCCACCCTGGATGACATTTATTTTCATGCACCACTAGCTTTAGCTTCAGCTTCAGCTTTAACTATTTCTGAACTGATACCATATTGTGAACCTTAAAAAAACAAGCCTACAAATAGATTACAAGCCAGTAACGTTTCCGTAATACCTATGTATTTATTGCAGTCATCTATTTTTTTTGTTATCTATTAGTTTTGATTGCTTTCCACCAGGCCACAAGCTTGCTTGTTTGCCCCTCCTATCCCATAAAAAAGCCCGCTGAGTCAATGAATTCGTCATATAGTTCGTTTTTATTAAATTATTAAAAAGGCATGCGTATTTGCACTTACATGTGCACATACGGTGACGAGTTAATACGTCTGATCTTTGATAGTTGTGCAATCAATTATTGCGCGGTACTGGCTGACTTGCAATCTAATCTAGTAAATGGGTTACTTACAGTGATTGCAGTGGGTACGCTGCTCGCAATTTAGGTTTACTGCTGCTCAGCGAAACTTTACCGACTTCCCGGAACTCGGCGAGTTTTATAGCAGTTTTACACATAAACAAATGATCGATTCTCGGGACTCATGTTTTATTTCTGAGTACAAGTAAATTATGTTTTACGCTGCATAAGAAAACCAAGGCAAAAAATCGCCGACATTGCTCTTTTTTCTCACGGCCCACATACATATATTCTACTGCTAAGCACGGATCTCCCCGTTTCTGAAGGAATGGACGTTGACTCATTCATCATGTTACACAAGTTACAATTATTATCATTATTTTATATAAATCAACATTATTAAATAATAAACTTTATTCTAATACATACATATATTTATCCCGATAAGGGGATCCAACCGCGACCATTTTTTCCATAGGCGGAAGCTCCTCTACTGAGCCAATTTATATATATATATATATATATATATATATATATATATATATATATATATATATATATATATATATATATATATATAGCTAAGGTCGTCATAGCTCTTAGAATTAGCAAACTGAAATGACAACGTGAATGTCAACGGGCACATGTGTAGAATCAAAAACGGTTACAGTAGGCGAGTAAATCAGCGACGTGTGGGACGCCCCCTGACTAGATAAAGTGGCAATTTCTATAGGATAGTTTGGCTGAAACTACAGTCTGTAGCCGAAGATCAGGTCAACATATTTTTAACGTTCGATTTTGAAAACAATAAATGTATGATCATTTTATCGTCGTGATTATTACATCAGAGAATTTAAAATAAAAATTGCCTGCTCACTATACACTATATTGCTCTTTTACGGTATAGACTGTTTAGTTGTCGAACTAGTTACCCCCGAAGTGAGGTGAGACAAGTTAAGTGACTTCCGATTTTAAAAATCTCGATAAAAGTCACTTTCTCCTTCTTATATTTATAACCATCTATTTATATATAGATACATAGATAGTTATAAAATTAAATAGTAAACTTTTTTTCACTTCAAGGGTGGATTTTAATAAATTGGTAGCGGTTTAACTTGTCTCACTTCCAGTGGCAACTAATTCGACAAATAAACAACCAGTACCGTAAGAGAGCGTCATCTAATCATCATTTTTTTTTATGGAATAGGAAGGCAAACGAGCAGGCGTGTCACCTGATGGAAAGCAACCAACGCTACCCATAGACATCCGCAGCGCCATAGGCAGTGATGAAACGTTGCCGACCTTTAAGGAAAGTGTCATTATGGGAGTAGGAATGGGAGGGGGAGGAGGTAGAGGGAGGGGGAGGGTGTTGGGCCTCCGGAACTCGGCCTCTCACCGTACGAAGTGCGGTAGCTAAGCTACTAATCAGACGCCGGTTTTCTGCGGGCGTGTGGTACTTACCTCGGCCAAGCCGGCCCATTCGTGCTACAGACAAATATTCTTCCATTCTTGATAAAGTATTAGTCTGCAGCGTGGCTCTACCACTATTAAGTCATTTATTCATGATGGGATGGTACCCCGGTCAAGACTGGTACACATATCTTATTCTGTTTTTAAATTTTTATGTGTAAAACAGGAGTAAAAGTTCTTCGAGAAAGACACACAACCACATTGTGCAGGCTTATCTACATTTGAAGTTTAGGTAGGTACTTTCACCATTGTGTATTTTTGCCACACCAGACACTTTATGTAATTTGTTTCCTCCGGGTGTCTCCATTTAAGGAAGTCACGTATTGAGCTTATGATCGCAGGTGTCACGTATGACTACGTTGCTAAACTTGCTCAATATAGAAGTAAAGTTACGGGACTACACGTGCAATAATTTTTACTATGAGAGCGAATGCTTTTGTTCTTAAACAGCTATTAAATGAGAAAAACTAGTTTAAACTAGCTTAGACCAGTTTAAACGAGTCTATTTATTGTATTTATTCTTTTATAGATTCTAGTAGAAAAGCGGATTTAATGTTGGAAGGCAGTCTCTGCCAGATTTTTCAAATTAGATACAGGTGTACTTTTCCCGTCAACTGATCAGTGACATTGTGTTTTATATTTCATTATCATAATTTTATATTGTTATCAGTTATATTGTTTAAATGTGGTGGCGTATTGTGCAATATAGTTAAATTAAGGCGTATAAGTGAAGTGATATAAAATAAATGCATGTATCGTGATTTTTTAAGTTGACTGAAAAAGTCCATAGAAAGTTTAAGTAAGATAGCCACCATTTTATCAAGACGTAACGTGACAAGCAAACTAGTAAGATTTCGAGATATTTGATATTATTATATTTTACTTGACACTGGCATAATAGTTATAACTAATTGCCATCAATATATATATATATATATATATATATATATATATATATATATATATATATATATATATATATATATATATATATATATATATATACACAAACGCCCGTAATATAGTCGATAGAAAAATAAAGTCGTTGTCTGAAAAAACAAAGAGTAAAGTGTGTAAGTAAATTTATAGACCATATTATATCCAAGGTGCATTAAGTATACATGTGTTCTACTCACTGAAAACAAACAGTACAATCACGCTTACTTGTTTGCTGTCCTATTCCATAAAAACAAGTTGTTGACAGGTGCGGTGCGTAGATCATCACTCCAGTTGGCAGATAACACGCCACGAACTCTACCTGAACGTTGTCTCCACTACAATACTCTTTCATATAATTTGCATATGAATCATTAACCTAGGTATAATGTTCATCTGAGAATATCTATACTATTGTACTTAGATCCCACAAGCTAACCACATATCTGCCTATTGTAACCGTGTTGTATGTCATTAGATAAAGGCTACAATCGACACATAATATTGTGTCAAATATTGCATAGATTAAGCAATGTGTAGACTGACTTTTAATTATTAGTTCTGGTACGCGTAAATTAAACACTAAAGCGATAATAATTGAATTTTGATTGCAATTCCAATCAAGTGTTGCTGACATAATGGAAGCAGACCCATTATCGTATAATGGACGTATTAAAAGGTAACTTTTTAACACTTGAACTTAAAGCAATTAATTAAGTTGTTTAAAAGAATTTTATCCGTATGTCATTAAATTATTTTTTAAAATCTCCACAAAGTAATGATTTTTAATAATAGTAATATAAAAGAATATTCATTATTTTGTGTTACTATGACTGACGTCTTTTAACTTTATTTTATAAACTTTCAGTTTGTGCTTGAAAGTTGTTTAGGTTATATTTATATTATTATAAAATTAGAATTAAAAGAAATACGATTAACTAAATTATATTATAGATTTTATGTACCATACACCTATGATATTAAATTATATATAAATTACTTATATAATTTTTATAATTTATTTATCCAAACGTCGATTGAAAAAATTATTTTTAGCTACAAGATCGCCTATTTTACTGCTTTATTTGTTAATAAAATTAAGTATTCTTTTTTTTTATTTTATGTTTAACTGCATAGTCTCTCGTTTCATTTTGCAGATATTATATCTTTTATATGTATTATGTTACTATATTTGTTACATGTGTTTATCACTGAAATCCTCATACAAACTGTCAGAGCAGGACATAGACTACTAGGTTCGCTGGTGTAATATACAACCTTATTTGTATTTGATATATAATGATTATGTTATGAAACCAACTTTTTTTTTTATAAACATCCACGGTATCTGGGAATTTATTTCTTAAACACTTTAAAATGTAAATTAAAGTTTAAAATGCAAAATTTATTTCACATTATATTTCAAATATAATGTTTAAAATATATTTTTTTTTACTTTTATACTTTATTTTACTTTTAGAATTCCAATTACCCCAAAGATTGACTAGGTAGAGAATGCAATCTGGCATTCAAAGTCCATTTTCGTACCGTAGGTATTTGTAAATGAAGATTAATAAAGTCTAGTCATTTACTTTTTCTCTCTTTTTATTTGATTAAAATCAACTTCTTTGACGTTATAAAACCGTCTAAACACAACATTAAAATTTGATATAATATAGAAGTTAAATTTTGCTAATCAAGTATCTCGTCTACATTTATTTTAATCTATGTGAACCTCCGCCTGCAGGTCACGATATAGTCTAAACAATGAGCGGCACTGGCCTGCAAACTAGATAGCTAAATTATAATACTCTAATGAAAGGGTCGTAAATCAAAGGACGCAGGTTCAAATCCAGCCCAAGTAGTTTTCAAATAAAAAAGAATTCGGATATTTATATAAATGTCCGGACATTTTTTATACTACACATTTTAGTTCCGTGCTTTCAAACAAATGATTTGGATTAGCCGAGATACGGAGGCTCAATTCCTTTTAATTTTCTTCTCTCCTTCCCATAATTTTCTTCTTCGTTTATTATTCACGTTCTTGCTGTAAGGTTGGAGATGCTTTTGCGGTGCTCGTAATACTGCGGATGATCATGAGCTGTAGTTACTTATCATCAGGTATCCCTATTGCTAATTAGCTTATAGTTACCATAAAAAATTTCCATTAAGATAAATCGCCTATGCTTTCTATCCGTTATCTATGTTGTCAAAGGTGACATGTTTTAACATGTCCCTTATGTAAACCAAAGGTAAGCCCCTATCAGGGACCTATCATGATTCAATTGATTCTAATACGCTATTGTTTGCAATACAATAGTTCAGACGGTAGTGTTAGATTTCAGTATATTTACTATTGACAAATATAGGGCTGTGTTAACCCTCAAATATTCCTAATAATGTTCAATAGCCCGGTCAAAATAGACATTGACCCTTTCATTAATTCACAACAAGCTGAAAATTTACAGGCGCGTAAGGGATACAGCGTATCAATCCTGCTGGAAATTGGTCTTCCTTATCCTCGACGTCTAAGTGGTAGATTAGCTACCGCACTTCATCCGGCGAGCGATTGAGATCTGGAGGCCCGACCCTCTCCCTCTTCCCTTTCCTATTTACCTCCCTCCCCATGCTCCTTCCCATGCTCCTCCCTTTCTCCTCTCCCTCCCCTTCCCTCTCCTTCCGTTTCCTTCCCCTTCCCCCTTTCCTCTACATATAAGCTCATCTTTTTAATATTTCTATGTTGTATTCATTCTGAAATACCCTTGACGGTTGACGGTAAACACAACAAAAACAGCCTTCCCATTTTGCTATGGGCACGACCCACTACGCTTATTCAAAACGGTTTGGCGGGACACAAAGACTCGAAATAAATTGTCAAATAATTGGTTAAAAAATAATAAATAATTGGTTGTCCATGGGCGGTGTTGATTGCTTTCCATCAGGCGACACGCTTGCTCGTTTGCCCTCCTATACCTTAAAAAAATACCTGTAAGCCATACATATATATTTATCCCAAAGCGGCAATTGAACCTATAACCACAACTCTGAGCGTTAGCTTCGTCAATGAGCCAACAAGATCATTATTAATCTCAGCGACCTGAAACTTTATTAATCATGCAAGCAGCAGCTAGTGATCTACTAGCTACAAAATGTATATTTTAAATTAAGTTGAGAATAATATGAAAAATTAAGATTCTTAGAAGCTCTTACAGTCGTTGGGCACCGTTGTTTATCATTTTGTAACTAAGTTTTGACCTACCTTTCATAAATTAATCCATCTATCGTCACTCATTCCAAGTAGTAGTCCTACTTGAGTTATTTTCTCATATCTCGGTCACCTTTTAATACAAGTTTGCTCATTAAGGCTCGAATGAGCTGTAAAGAATTAGTTACAGCCACTCTGAATTGTGAATTTCAAAAGTCAGAATTGAATTACCACTCTTTAAAATACTCATTTATTTTTTACATCATGGTTATCTATGTACGAAACACTTCTATCTAGCTAAATCATTAACGTGAAACTGTATAAATATTTGCGACAAATGTTTTCTTTTGTTCCTGAAGATATAAAAATAGATAGAAAAACATTAATAACATTAAAGAAATAGATAGAAACAGATATAAAGAGATAAATTTCACAATTAATTACTACAAAATTGTTTTTTAATAACATAATTTGCATTATTATAAATTGTCTTAAATATGTGTATCTTTAACGGAACGAATATTTATCTTTGTATGTGTCAAAAACTTCCAGCTGTCGTCGATAGATGGCATTATACGCAAAGGCAAATAATGTTGAAATAATTATTTATGATTATGATGCTAGTGTCACGTAAAATACAATAATATCAAATTTTTTGAAATGTAACTAGTTAGCTTGTCACGTTACGTCTTCATAAAATGGTGGCTATTCTACCAAAACCTTCTATGGGCTTTTTCAGTCAACTTAAAAAGTCATGATACACGCATTTATTTCATATCACTTCATTTCGCTTTAATTGAACTATATTGTATAATATGCCACCACAATTAAACAATATAACTGATAATTATATAAGATTATGAAAATGAAATGAAAAAACACAATATCACTGATGTAAATTGGCGGGAAAAGTCATCTACGTATTTGTAAGTCCTTGCCTATCTATTTATGTGAAATGAATTAAAAGGACTGAGGCGATGGAGCTCTGCACATTGACAGGTCGATAGTGGACCAGGTTGAAACGATGAACCGTTAAAGTAGAATATTGTATTTCGAATAAGGCGTAGCTCAAGCGAATCTGAACACCCACAAAGTAAATAAAATAATGGTTTAAATCTGGATATAAGAGAGATAAATAAAATACTGTATTAAATTGTAAATTAAGTTTTTATAATTTCGATTTTAGTCATATGCATTAAATTTATTTTTATAATATGTGCATCTTAAATTATGGGATGGTGTTAGTGTATGTGTATATATATATATATATATATATATATATATATATATATATATATATATATATATATATATATATATATATATATATTTTTTTTTTTTTTTTCTTGATTTATGACATGAACATTTATAAAAATTACCATCTTAGCAGTCTACTGTGTGTGTAAGTAAGTTTTCCACTGACCCGTTGCTGGAATATTTTAAAATACTACAATATTACAAAATACGAAGAGATGAAATTTATTTTCTTTCCCCATCGTGCTATTATTACTTCCCTCTTTACCTCTCACCGGTAACACCATACGTAAAATGCGAAGTGTCCTTGGTTCCTCGTGCAGGTTTCCATTAGCGGCGATGTTTACATCAGAAGACCCGCTTGCAGGTATACCTCCATACATAAACAACCATGGACAGATTTTTATCTGTCACTATGCGTCTCATAGTTACCCATAAATCTAAGTATCGTTAATAGAGTGGGCGAAGCTTGGGCTCACACCTGTTGTACTGATCATAAATTCTTATGTAACAGTATGCCACGGTCAAATGACTTCACGCTTTGGTTTAGTTCAAGTCTAGAGGCTCAATCTTACTAATATCTAATTTATATACATATATAGTATACATAGTAGAATAATATATGCTTATTAGTTACAAATCTTAAACCTCTCATTAATATATAGATGAAATAGTTATGAATGATGTTTTTGTTACGTAGATTGTTACGATATATTTGTATTTTTACAAATCAATATTTTCAGCGATATCCTCGAATATTGCGAATATTGTATCAGCGAAACATGAGCACCGACCCAAACACGTATTGAATGCTCAAAGAGTAATTAGAATCGTTAATGAAATATCAATTAGTGATTGCAATTCGCATGTTAAAGGTGTACAAGGGTTATCGCAAAATTTGAATTTGCAATTTGTTTATTAATGGAGTCAGGCGTTACTTCACGGAAATCCATCACTATATGGACAGTCAACAGTTTTACTTAGCTAAGATCCGCGACAAGCAAAACAATAACAGCAAATTGACAATGTGTGTTTTTTACGCTGGATGAAGTGGATTTATTTGGAACTTAAACCAAAAACTTACCGAACATCGGCCATCAATTCTCCACCCACCAACCACTATAAACAACACCAAACACACATTACCACTTTTCCATCTTGTAAACGACACGTGTTTCGCCCCAATACTAGGCATCTTCAGGTATAGTAGACTCTACGGAAGACAACCGAAAAGTCTTCCTTTTCTTTTCGGTTGACTTCCGTAGTAGTTAGTTGACGTCCGACGTAAGTATAACTTTTGACTATCCACATGGCAATTTGTTTATTTTGCGATACGCACGCGTTTGTTTTTTTTTTATTGAAATAGGTAGGCAAACCGTCAAGCGTGTCACCAGATGGAAAGCAATCAACGTCGCTCATAGATATTTGCAACGCTATAGACAAATGCGTTGCCGGCCTTTAAGATATAATTAGGCTTATTTTTAAGGTACTGTAGTGATAAATTGACAAATGTATCGCTAATGTATTAAAACTTTTTATTTGAATAAAATAAAACCTTTTTAAATTTGTAATCTTTTGATAGACATGTAACCCTTCCGGCATAAGAAATTAAGATTGAATATAAAATGTAAATTGATAAAGTGTGAATGAAGTATGGATAAGAAATAAATGTATAGTGAATAGAAAACTAAATTAATTTTATTTGGAAGCAATTCATTTTGATAAAACCCCCTAAAGATCCCGTGTGTCACCGTAGTAGTAGTACGTCTGGCACGCTACAGTACCAAGTCGGTTCGGAAATACCGCTGAAGCCAGCTGGTTCCATAGAGTGGTAGTGTGTGAAGTTTCGGGAAAAACGCACCGTACTGGATCGTCCAGATTGTGAGGATAAAATTAAGATATGGTGACATTATTTCTGCAATAAACATAACATCGAAAAATATAACACCATTCGTTCATCGCCATCTTTAATGTGGCAGTCATACTGCAAGCACATTTATGTTAAAAATGTTTTAAAATTACAATACTATTATTTATGATTAATGACTAAATATATTTTATTTTCCGGCCAACTCATCCAAGGAAGTATTCAAGGAGACCGATTTCTAAGTAGTTTTGTTTTTGCGCCTTATTTGATAAGATTTTTGACATTTCTACGCCTTAATCAAATTATATTTAGTAATACGCCGTCAGAATTAAACAATAAAATTGATAATAGCATGAGATTTTAAAAAAATTGAAATAAAAACAGTGATATAAGTCGGCGAGAAAAATCCCTTATATAGCAAGTATATCCATATTATCCAATACCTTTATTAAAAGCTCCAATTGCTTCAATTGTAAAAAAATTTAAATGAAGTGTCGTGTCTATATTTATTATGTTCTATGCAATCCACTGCCGGCAGGTCACGATACGGTTTGAACAATAGGCGGCAGTGGCCTGAAAACTAGATAGCCGAATTATATTAATTAATGGAAGGGTTACCGGTGTATTGGGGGTTTGTTCGTCCCTTGCGTTGGGAAACATAATAATGTTGACTTGGGACTGATAATGTCAACTATGATACAATTGGATGGCTTGTTGAATTACCATTTAAACTTTTTAATACAAAAAGCGTATTTAAACAAAGCAAATAAAACAAGTGTCAAATAAAATGTATTGCATATTCGGAACAGAAAAAATACCGCGTAGAATCATTTGAGTTTTAAAGCTCTACAAACAATATAAAATTTTATACAGCGTTGATACTGAATGTTTTTGAATGATCAGATACAATTTTTTCAGAAACTTTTAAAGTTTGTGGACAGTCAACAACTTTTAGTTAGCTAAGATCCGCGATAAGCAAAACAATAATAGATAATTAATAATGTGTGTTTTCCTACTGGATGAAGTGGATTTATGTGGAACTTAAACCAAAAACTTACCGAAAAACGGCCGTCAGCAACTCTCCACCTACCAACCACTATACACGACACCAAACATACACTATCACTTTTCCACCTTGTAAACGACACGTGTTTCGCCCCAACACGAGGCATCTTCAGGTATAGACTCTTCGTAAGAGAACCGAAAAGTTTTCGGTTGTCTTCCGTATTTCTTTTCAATTAAATCAGCAAAGTAACGCCTGACTATTGAGTACAATTTGATTTCTTTATAAAAATAAAAATTAATTGATCTAGCTTTTTTTCATGTGAATGTGATCGGACCGTTTGCCTATATATGAAAAAAGCTTATCATCTGATGGTGAGTAATCACCGCTTCCCGTGAATATCAGCAGTACTAAGGGGACTTCAAAGTTGTTGTGTCCTATTTTAGGATAAAGCTGTAAATAATGCGAAGGGAAAAAGGAAATAAAGGAGGAGCCTTCAAAGGGATCCGGATGTAAGTTCTTTGCATCAATACAGGCATCCGTTCACCATATACTCGTGTACTTGATGCCGATATTCTTTGCTGGTGCGATAATTCCCTTGTCAAGCTTCAATCGGTGCTACATCTACATATACATACATACATTCATGTCTGTTCCCATAGCGATAGGCAGAGGCCACAGACCCCTATCCTACACGCTCATACAAGATCTTCATACAAGCTCGTCAATTAATGGTACTTTTGACCTCAGCCTTTCGTGAGTACTTCTGTGATTTTGTCAAGATATCTTCCCCTACTCACCTTTCCATCCACATCCACAGCGTAAATGTTTTTTATCAGTTACCTTTTATCCACCCTCTCTATGTGCCCAAAACCATCTAAGCATAACTATACTAATATTAATAAAAAATAATCACGGAATCTCGCCAATCCACATGGGGACAAGCGTGGTGGGTTAACGTCTGTTCCTCCAGAAATTAAGAGGCACGTGCTCAGCAGTGGGACATACATAGGCTGTTAAAAAAAATCACGGAAATTGATTTAGTATTTGTTTCATTTCTTTTAATATTAAATAAGTCAAACCACAATTAAGATTTTTCTTGATGGACCATGGCGTCCAATTTCATTTTTGTATAAATGTGAGGAAAGTATTTGGCAGCAAAAATAATGCTTATGCAAATGTGGTGTAATTTTAGGTTAAAATATTCATTTGAAGAAGAAAAGCGAGATACCAGTCTAGGTAAATTTATGATAACTAATTTTCCTCATCTTTCATGCTTTCATCAAGGCTGTGAATTATATCTTTACATAACTGTCTGATCCATTCTCACAAAATAAATAGTGTTGTTTTTGTTTTTTATTAATATATAAATATCATTTTTTCTTCAATCATCCTCTAAAGCTGAATAAAACGCATAATAAAGTATATATATTACAACAACTAAATTTATGTAAATAATAGAAAAGAACGCAGTTTTCCATAAAAGCAAGTATTATGAAATTTTTCAAAACTTTGCCTTGAAAAAAAATTTTTTTTTGGTTTAATAGAAATTATAAGTTGTTGTATAAAGCGAAATTTCCTTCGTATAAACTTAAAAGCAGTTTTAAGCAGGTATACGCCTGAAATATATTAATAGCAATACGCATCAATTGCGTTTATTGCTATTTATTATATGTGATGAACTTAATGCGTTATTTTTCGATGTTACAGGTTATTTTAGGGGTAACTTGGTTTGCCTGAATTAAAAAATAAACTTGAAATGAAATATTCATGTTAATATAATTAAAAGTTCCTAAACTTTAACTTGTATTTGTTTAGTAGTTAAATTGTTTATCAAAATATTAATAAGTATACTTAATTTAGTCTTTTCTCTAAATAGTTAAACAATAAATCAATGAAAAAAATTTCTGTTTGTATGTTCAGGTAAAATAACTTTCATCTGCATTAACATCGACTAACAATTTCCGTTACAAAAAGAAATGAGTGAATTGTTGGTTGATTGCCTCGAGCATTTTTCCTTAAATATTTAAATTGTAAACAAGAATATTGCTGCGTTATTATTCATCAAATTCAAAGCGAATATTTCAACTTCATGGTGGAAGAATAAGAAAAATTAGTTACCATAAATTCAACACAAGTGAGATCTCACTTATTGCCTCGATGTTAACAAAACGATACATACTAATGCATGTATGTTTTTTAATGCAAATAATTATAATATAAATGTCTTTTAAGAGATACTATTATATAATATAATATAGGATACATACATATATAAACATTTACTTGTGACACAAAGATATACAAAACACGTAAAATAAAAAAATAGAAATCTTATAACAACATTATAAAAAAAAATAATCTTTTAATCTCGAATGTGACTCTAAATAGTTCTTACTCCGAACATAGCATAACAGAAAGTATAATCAATAGCCTAATATATCATTTCTCATATGAACATAAATATTTTTTCTATCTTTATGTGATACTGTTTTCCTAATGACACATGTAAAGTAGGTACACAAAGAACGTGTCAGCTAGACTCTTTTCATCTGACTGAAGTGGACCTCATTTACACGTTATTAAATTATTCAAACTTGCTCATTCATTCACACTGACGGTACTCTAGCACCTCTTTATATCTAGGTCATCTATGAGAACACTGTTGACAATCTGTATGTAAAAATATATATATTTTTTTTATGGGATGGAGGGCAAACGAGCAGGCGCGTTATCTGATGAAAAGCAATCAGCGCCGCCCATAGACATCCGCAGCGCCATAGGCAGTGTGGAAACGTTGGCGACCTATAAGGAAAGTGACAATATGGGAGTGGGAGGGGGAAGGGGAGTGGGAGGGGGAGGGTGTTGGGTCACCAGAACTCATACCGCTCACCGTACGAAGCGCGGTAGCTAAGCTACCACTCAGACGCCGGTTTCCTGCAGGAGTGTGGTACTTCCCCGTGCGAGCCAGCCCATTCATTCTACATACAAATAATATGCCATTCTTGACAAAGTATTCGTCTGCAGCGTGGCTCTACCACTTATAAAATTATTATATTATATTATAGGTTAATATAAAGGTAAATTTGTTAAGATAGACCTAAAGTCGAGAGGATTACAACAAGCTTCATTAGATTAGTACAAAGAGTTCACAAAAGTTTTAGGAATATAAAAATAGACTAATAATCCTCTTTTATAAAAAATAAAAGGAAAATGTCTCCCATGTAGATTATAATTGAACGTAAGAAGGTCTAAATTTATAACAGGCAGTATGGAACAATTTGGAACCAAATCTCTAGTGCTATATCAATATATAATATTAATAAGTATGTGCATGAAAGCTTTGTAGTATTTTGCGCGAAGAAGTGTATGAGTTGGCATAAAGTTCATATGAAGAAGGAATGTACAACGTTAAAAAAAATATGAATAACAGTCGAATTTTGCACCACTGAACGACAACTAGTAGGAATATTTGTGGAATGAAAATTTATTCCAAGCTTATACTACGCTTTATTATATACGCTTTGTATATAATACGCTTTGTTTATACGTATTGCTATAAAAAGTTTTGCTATTGCAATCTTTTCATCTTTCACCTTTATCTCTATACAATTTTCTAATCCATCTCGATTACACAGCATCTGTCAAACTTATCTATTAACTTTTTCTCTCACATCATAAGCGCTATTCTTCTATCTCTCTTACTCTTGCATACATTTTTCCTATTAAAATTATCGCTTTTTTATTAACTGCGATTCACTTTTATCACTTACACGCCTTTTAAAAAAAGACTAGAAAATTGCTCTTCTTTTTTCTTATTGTCAATCCAACCAAACTAAAGTGCTTGTAGTAGAATAATAATATAGTTCACATCAATAGTTCAATGGAAGAATCAAACCTGCGACCCGTAAGAGCAATTCTCACCAACACGGTTATATTACCTTTATATTCTAAATAAGTTGAAGCAGTGGACGCACTGGTTGTAGACAAAATTCTTCAACCAGTGCTTCCTGCCCGTACTCTCTTACGGTGCCTAAACGAGGACACTGACAGTCCGTCTCCTCGACAAGCTCAAAGTCGCTCAGAGGGCTATGGAGAGGGCTATGCTCGGAGTTTCTCTGGTGGATAGGATTCGAAATGAAGAAATTCGCCGGAGAACCGGAGTCACCGACATAGCTCTTCAAGTAAGCAGGCTGAAGTGGCAACGGGCTGGACACGTTTGTCGAAGAACCGTCAATCGTTGGAGTAGACGAGTGCTGGAGTGGAGACCGCGACTCGGCAAACGTAGTGTGGGACTAGATGGAGCCTGGATGGACCCTGCTAGATGGAGCGACGATCTGCGCAAGGCGGCTGGCAGAGACTGGATGCGTGTAGCCGAAGATTGGGCTACGTGGCGCGCCTTGAGTGAGGCCTATGTTCAGCAGTGGACAGCCGCGGGCTGATATTGATATTGATTGTTCCTAAAGACAGTTATTTTATATCATATTCTCTCATAAGTCAGAAATTTAGTCTAAAAATTAAAGTTTAATTAGGTTCGTTTGTATAGTAAAATTAATGTTAAAATAAACATGGAACTAACATCGTAAAAACTTTGTTAAATAAAATAAAAGCGTACAATTTTAATTTTACACGTCTTGTTTAATGATAGTTTTAGTTTTGCGCGTAAAACACGTAAATCCGTAGAGCTCGAGATTTCCTGAGGAGCAGGCGAAGTTTAACGTCTAAAACTTTTACTGTTGCTTTGCTTTTAAAATATAAAACAACACATTATTCAGCGAGCTAGTTTGCAAATATTTAAATATTTAATAATTATGGAAATATTTTCAGATTGACGCTTTTTTTCTTATTAGATTACGTACTGTAGTGATACACTGACTAATGCATTAATATTGTTTAATTATGGTGGCATATTATACAACATAATTCGATTAAGGTGTACAAGTGAAGTGATGAGCTTCATAATGCCTCTCTCACAGAAGTATTGGTCTTTATTGGTGAAAAACGTTAGTAATCTATTTTCACAATCTTCGCTTGAATGCAATTTCTTATCACTCAAGAAGTTTTATAATGCGAGAAAAAGGTGGCAATCACTTGGTACTAGGTCCAGACTATATGGTGGATGCATTAAAACCTCCCAACCAAGTATCCCGGAGTTACCTAATATAAGGTTTTTAGGTTAAAACGCTTTTCCATAGCCCATATGTAAGGCACGGGCCTCTTCATTTCTGAAACAGCAGACATTAAATAAACACGTTTGTTTAATGTGGATTGGGAGCATAACCAGACACGAAATAAATATTTGTAGACTATACATATATTTATTATATTATACATATATAATTATATTGGGTTATTGGATTTTATTTATTAATGGTTAAGTATAATGTATGTTTAATATAAGGCTATTTTTTATCATATTCAGGCAAAAAAATCAAAATTTTATTTTATTTATTTTAAATTAAAACTTAGGCTGTGGGTACACAGCGGACGTTATATGTCGTGTGCACATGTTCCGAACTCACAGTTGTACTTAAGAGAACTTTCGACGCCTTGTTAACTAACCATGAGAATAAACTTCTCTCACTTAACTACTTCACCTACGAACATTACCGTTATCAGCTTGTCCACGGGACTTGCAAATGTATTTAACTCGCCCGTCACCTAGCTAAGAAACTGAGCTTTATTCGTAAAGCGACAAAATCTACAATGTATTACTTTGTAAAATTGAACGCAAATGTTGCTTTGCAGGTTTTGGTTCCGACAGTTCAACCTAATGGCGTGCCGTTTGTAGTGTAAAAACAGCTATAAAAGTCTATGGTCCTCTTAACTCTCCGGAAGTTTCTCAGCGCGGCAATAAGCCTAAATCGGTATTGGTACTTCTTACACTTCAAAAGTATTTATTTTGTCTTTTATATATTTCATTGACAAACAAATTTTGGTCAGTGGTGAAGTGCAAACAAGCCTACACATTTATTAAAGGTTCTTCTGCAATGCTAATGCGGATGTCTATGGGTTGTGTTGATTGCTTTCTATCAGGTAATACGTCTACTTGATTGCCTTCTATCCCATAAAGTTATCAGCTTTCAAAAAGCGGCAAGTACTCCATAGTAGAACTAGTCCATATGTGTCCCACTGTTGGGCACGTGATTTGAAGAAAATAATTGTAAGCCTCTAGTAATTCCGAGACGGTAATCGAAGCCGCAGCCGTTAATGGTAAAGGTTGTCATTTCTTTTCACAGCTTTATGTTCTACTGATGCACGCACGGCGAACACGGGCCTCCCCATTTCTTGTGGAATGAACATAAACCCACCACGCTTCTCCAATGCGGATTGGTGAAGTTATTCAATTTATTTCCATGAATATTTTTTTCCTGATCACTTAACACTTGTTTAATACAGAAAATGTGTTCACAACTTTATAAATTTTTTTTTAATACTTTATTGTACACATAAAACATGACATACAAGAATTAAAAGAAAAGAAGATATACGTAGGCGAGCGTAACTCAAAATTGAGTTTTATTTAAATTTATTTAAATTTTTCATTTAGCTATTTCTGCAATTTGTAGTGTCAATTCTAGAATATTCTTAAATGGCCGAATGGTCAATTCTTAATCAATCAAGGTGATTGGGATGACAAACAAAATTCTATTTCCATTTTTTCGCCATTCTCCTCGAAGGATCAAAGGAACCCTTTATTCGCTTTTGTGGTGAATTCTTCAGGAAACGCAAAGGGGAGCATCAAAGGGAGCAAATGCTAAAGACGGCCGATGAGATGTTTGCAAAAAAGGTATACGATTTTTTTTACCATATTTTTGTTTTGATTGGGCTATAAAACATGAAAAACATGAGTTTTAAAAATCGTATTGTATAACACACTTGAAAAATGGGTTTTTGTAATGACGATCAATTGGCGTAGTGGCGGGACCTTTTACCCACGGGCTCAATGGTCGCGGGTTCGATCCCCGAACAAGATAAATATATGTATTTCATTCTGAGTATGGTTACCCCGCTAATCCGTAAGGAAAGAGAGTGGTGGTTTAACGTCTGTTCCTCGAGAAATGAGGAGGCCTGTGCCCAGCAGTGGGACATATATAAGCTGTGAAAAAAATAGGTGGCGATGATTACCACCTGGTAACCCTCTTACCATCAGGTAACCCTCATGCTCGTTTATTTGCTTTGACATAAAATATTAGGGTTTTCCTTCAGACTTTATATTATAAATATTATAAAAGAAAACATAAACAATAAACGAAAGACTGATATCAATAAAAGAATCTCATTATTTATTTGGAATTAGATTGATGTGCCTCCATCACAAGTTAAGAATTTCCATTTTCAGTTTTATTTGAATTGTAGAATCTCCATAAAGCCAAACAAACAATATGTAATTTCCTTGTTATTCACTAATAATCATAAAATGGCTAGTACTGTAGTACATCAATTTTATAGGTAAAGACCTAATAAAATAATTTGGGTACTAAATAAAGTAATAAAATACTAGCTTATATATTATATTATTTATGAACACATTCTAATTTTATGAGAAAGGTGGGCAAACGAGCAAGCGTGTCGCCTAACGGAAACTTGAGGAAGGAAGGAAGCAAAATCTTGAGGAAATTATTGATATCTAAAGAAATAACAATGATATTCATAAATGTAGTATATTAAGGGTGATCTAATTGGCTCAGTGGCTAAGCTACGGGTTCAAATCCCAGTTTAGGATAAATATATACATACATATATATGTATATGGCCTACAGATATTGATTCCGAATCTGGTTGCTCCGCTAAACTGCCTTGAAGAAACGTGGTGGGTTAATGTCTATTATATGGACAGTCAAAAGTTTTACTTAGCTAAGATCCGCGACAAGCAAAACAATAACAGAAAATTAATAATGTGTGTTTTTCTGTTGGGTT
Organism: Baronia brevicornis; assembly: GCA_031353405.1. NCBI lineage: Eukaryota > Metazoa > Arthropoda > Insecta > Lepidoptera > Papilionidae > Baronia > Baronia brevicornis. The sequence goes on from JASFAT010003952.1 coordinate 353,188, forward strand.
AAGTGGATTTATTTGGAACTTAAACCAAAAACTTACCGAAAGTCGGCCATCAATTCTTCACCCACCAACCACCATACACAACACCAAACACACATTATCACTTTTCCATCTTGTAAACACACTTTTCAAATATATCGCAAGCTTACACATACGGATGTGGTTATACCGGCTTCGTCGTGTCACCCTTGGCAACATAAGCTAGCGGCATTCCATTGCTTGATCAATCGTCTAGTCAATGTTCCTTTGTCAGAAGAAGACTACACAAAGGAGTTAAATATCATTTATCAAATAGCAATATCTAATGGTTACTCTAAAACTTTGATAAACAGTCTAATTAATAATAAACAGAAACAATTGACACTCAATTCTTTATATTCAGTTTCATTTTCAGTTCATTCAGTTTCATAAACAAGTGGCTAGTCTGACTTATATAGGATCTTTTTTTTTATGGGATAGGAGGGCAAACGAGCAAGCGTGTCACCTGATGGAAAGCAATCAACGCCGCCCACGGGCAACCGCGACACTGCAGGAGTCGCGGACGCGTTGCCGGCCTTTTAGGTATGTATAGGCTTGTCTTTTGAAGGTTCTTATCTTAGCTAAGTAAAACTTTTGACTGTCCATATAGTGATGGATTTCCGCAAAGTAACGCCTGACTCCATTAATAATGTCTATTATTCCATAAATAGGAAAGCCCGTGCCCAGCAGTGGACATATAAAGACTTTGTGCACATAAAAGAATTATAAACTATGTCTGCCATTTACCAGTACTTTTATATATGTACTTATTTTTGTTTGGGATTGAAAACCTCCATTTTATAAAAAGGGTTAAAAATTACTCGCCTGTTTATCTCGGCAAGAAACAAATTTCCGAGCAGGTGGTAAAAAATTAAACAATAGAATATTAAATAATACGTAATATGTAATGTTCATTAACAATTTGTAATTATACGAAATAAATATACATATATTATAGTTACTTTATTTATTTATTGATTGGGAGAACATTGTCCTTTGTCAGTGAGTAAAAAAAAAAAAAGATTAAAAAAATATGGACACTTTTTATAAAGGCTTTAACTGAAATAACATAAAAATAATTTACATATTCTTAATTAATCTGCTTTTAGCAGAACAAAACGGAGGATAAAGTGATTTGAAGGGATTTCAGCCGAACAAATTAGGAGATTATTGCTTGCTTTCTTTTAAAAAAAGTAATATTTTTTTGAGCGTGGAAGGAATAGTATATAACCGTTTAAGCTGAACGAAATATTTAGTTTTATAAAAAGAGATAAAGATATCTTTTATTTTTCACACAAAATATAGGTTTGCTCACTGACTCTACTTTTCAGCGAGAAAGTGGGTAAAACTGGCAAACGAACTAGCTTGTTTGGTTTTTTACAACCAACAAATGTCCTCATTTCCGGAGCTTGCCCAAGGCGGATTGGTGGAGAAATGGAGATTTTGCCACTAAGTCTATTAGGGCAAAGCTTATATAAAGGATAAAACACGGTCCATACTGTACAAAGGATTACGATTATAGCTTAATGTTTGTATGAATATATTATTCATGATGACGATGCTGAGATTGTAGTGGGCACATAGAGAGGAAGGATGAAGGATCAGAGGCAGTCATGGGGACTGCCGACAGAAGTGAAAACTTTATATAAATTATATAAGTAAAAATTAGTCTTAATAATATATAAATAATTTAAAAAATAATAAATAAATAATATATAAATATTTTTAATATTTTAATAATAAATATGCATTAGCATGTTGCTGACGCAAATCCATTGATTTTTTTCTCTACTCAGGGTCGTGTAACGCGACTATAGAAGATTTCACTTCAAAATTAATTTACGTTGCGGATGTGGATGGAAGGAGAAGACCAAGGAGAACATACTTTGATCAAATTATTCTCAAAAAATACCAGGTCATAAGAATCCTTAACCGACGAACTTATAGAAGAGGCTTTATCCACACTCATCACGAGTGTGAATAAAGCCAAGAAATTGTGCCGGGATCGTAGAGATGAAGGTCTGAGGTCTCTGCCTACCCCTACGGAAAACATCTTATGGGATCTTAACGGGAAACAAACTCCTCACTTTTGATGTCATCTAACGGATAATATGAAGGGTATCCAATGGAACATTTTGTATTAACCTAAAGAAAATCTCTTTTTATACCTAAAGTAAGAAAGGTTTTATACAAATTTCTCAACTATGAAAGTAAATCAATGATTTGTTGTTCCTATAAAACTTTCTCATATGGACTTAAAGTTTCGATAATTAGAAGTAAGGTTGACAATTATTTTAAAAAGCAGAGATAAATAAATATGAGTACTAAATACTTCATAATTCCAACTCACCAAATATTTCACGAGTATAAGCCACGACACATAAGTATAAAACAATGACCATGTGTTTGTCGTCAGAATAGAATAAGGGACATAACGCAATCATTATCAGCCATTAAGTTAATGCAGGTCCATAAAGCTTCTGTAATGAAAGCGAACATTAGTGGATACATGAAGCGTGAATAATTTGCGTATCAACATAGAACTAGGTGCAAAAGCACTAGAACATTTATAAAAGAATAAATAATATTATTAAAAAAAATATATTGTATCATACTGTATTATTTAGGAATATATTTAGAATGCGATAGGTGGCGGTATAGTCAAGTTATTAATGAGACAAACGACGACCAATTGGTGCAGTGGGACCCTTCGCCTACGGAGTCAATGGTCGCGGGTTCAGTCCCCGCATATATATATATATATATATATATATATATATATATATATATATATATATATATATATATACATATACATATACATATACATATACATATATATATATATATATATATATATATATATATATATATATATATATATATATATATATATATGAGAAAACACAAGGTATCAAAGCATCAGATTAGAACAGAGACTAGCACAGAATGCACTCAAACACATTACGCATGCAAAGTCAAATCGCTTTTCCTCATTTGTTCTCCTTGATTCTGATTTAAGTAAGATATATGCGAGTCCAACACTGATTCAGTGAACTAGGAACATTCTAAATTTAAGCTTGTTTTTCTACCCTAAAACGTGTTCGGATTGATGGTAGCACTTAAGAAATAGGTTCTACAACGACTTTGGAAATGCATTGCCTAGTATAAGAAAACATCACTTTCCAAATTATTTAAAATGGAGGGCTTTTAATTTGCCTATCTACATATTAATTTAATATAATTAACCATTTTCAGCTTTTTAAACTTAAACTTTTAATTGTTTTGTTTTTAAATTAAACATAAAGTTTAATTTAAAAACAAAACAATGTTTCCTACGGATTTTTATTTTAAAAAGTTTTTTAAAATTGTTTCGAATTAAAACTAAGGTCGGCAACGCTTCCGCACTGCCTGTGGCGCTGCGGAACTTTGCACGGCTTTGATTGCTTTCCGTCAGGTGACATGCCTGCTCGTTTGCCTTCCTATCTCATAAAAAAAAGTTTAATTTAAAAGAAAAACAATGTTTCTTTCGAATTTTTTATTTTAAATAGTTTTTTAAATTGTTTCGAATCAAATCTTAATCCATAAAAATAAAAGTGTGTCACCGTAGGCGCAATAAACAATTTGCGCGATGACGTCATTCATTGATACAAGTCCATGTTGACATTAAAGGTTGTCCACACGTTTGTAATTTTATGGAACAATATATATATATATATATAATTTTGTATGAATATAAAAATTATTGCTTTTAAAATAACTGGATATTTTTTTTACACTAATACTAGGACACTATAAAATTAAAAGAATGAAAAGAAGAAGGATAAAAGAGCTTTAAGTGGTAATTTTGCAAACTTTTGATAGGGAAACGAAGCGTTGATATATATTTAGGTATAATTATTATAATTACGCCTAGACTGAAATATTTTATCTGGTACCACATTCCAGGCACAACAATCCCCATCGTTATAGATATATTATGTTTATAGTTATATTATCGTTATGGTTATATTATATCACGTTTTATAATATAATTTATAATTCCATTATTTTTATTTATATAGCCGTAACAGTCCAATATCGGTCTTAAATATTCCTCTTCTTAAAAATTATTTTTATTAAATGGTTGTTGCCTTAATCCCCAAGATTGATATGCAGATCGATTTCTATGTCTCTTGTATGACTCCTATGAGAAAAAAAGAGAATTATAAAAATGAGAGAGAGTATTTATTGCTATAAATTATCGCTGGATAGACAGAAATAATTCATGAAATTAAAATATCGTACACTTGCAAATTTAATTGGCATAACATTAAAACATATAAAAATACATTAATTATAATAAAAACGTAAAAAATAAATTAAAGTTGACTATAATATATTTTAAATAATATATAAAATTTATATATATTATATTTATTTTCTTCTTGTCTGTCTTATTATTTTTATATATAACTAATATAAAAAGACAAAAAGCCAAGCTGAAATTTCTCAGAGTTCTTCTTATACTAAACTACTCCATTTACAAACATAACCGTTATCGGCCTGTGTACCGTACTTGCCAACTCGTGTCTACAACTCCCTTGTAAGTATTACTATAAACAGACCCGTCCAGTGTAACACCATAAATGTGGACGTGAAATTTGTGAAAACACACTGTAGCCTTATATATATTATATAGCCTTTATACCTTTGTAAATTTTATTTTATGGGATAGGAAGGCAAACGAGCAAGCGTGTCGGTTATCTGATGATAAGTAATTAACGCTCTTTAGAGACATTTGCATAGACATTACCTCATTTTGAGAAGCATATAAGTTTGTTTTTTGAAGTTTCCAATATCATATCGATTAAAAATTACCGCTGTCTTGACAGAATCACTAAGTAAAGAAGTTTTGAGAAGTATGCTCCTCACTAGACTTAACCATAGCAAGTTGTGCGGTAGTGGATTTCAACGGCAGGAACAGCAAACTATTTTCTCTTCCCATTGACTCGTACTCATATTTTCTTCGTCTTGTAGGATGCAACACTAGAAGAAATAAGGTGTTCCTATACTATGTCGGGAAATAAAGAGCAAATAAATTCCGTACATATTTTTTATGAAATAGATAGACAAACGGGCAAGCGTATCGATCGCCTGATGACAAGCAATTAACACCGTTCACACATTTGCAACATTGTTAAAAGTTGATAAAAGTTTTCTTTGTGCAAATTGTGTGGTAGTGGATTTCATGCTCAGAAATTATATTAAACAATTTCTTCTGAGCAACTCCGATGGACTTCCCATGAGAAGAAATGGGGTGATCCTATGCTATGCCGGGAATCAAAGAGCAAATAAATTCACTACATACTTTTTATGGGATAGATAGATAGATTTGATGACTTTGCAAATGCGTTTTCTACATTCGAGTTATGATATGAATAGTGAAAGGGAAGGGTTTTAATAAGAGGAGAAAAAGAAAGTAATAGGAGAAGAAGCAGGAAATAAAGGAAAGAGAAAGGAAATGCGTCTTCGGATCCCAGCACTTCTCATATACATATAACGCAGTAACATAGTAAAATTTAAATAACGATATTATCTAAGGTTGTGGTTTTTCTTTAGCCTTTTCACCCTGAAATCTCTTAGGTTTATCAATAGGAAATTTTCATAGCATAGCATAGCTTTATATTCAATAAATTGTCGTGAAATGTTTACAGCGTTATATTGTTACAAATGACTGTGATACCGGAGCTTGAATGTCAGCAGATGAGATTTAATTAAGGGATGTCACATACCCCTAATTGATCTGCTTTTAGCGGAACGCAAAGCGGGTTGTTTGGATGGGTTGGTGAACGTTGTGCACATAGGAATTATAAAACGTAAAACTTTGAAACAAGTCTGAACGAGGGGATCACCAGATAGCAAGTATTTCATTAAAATTATTTAATATTTTGGAGAAAAACACACGGTTATTACTACTCGTACTTATGAAACACCTAATATATAATAAGATGATTAATTAATATCACTTTGTAGTTAAACTTCTTTCTACTTTTAAAAATAATCGTCAAGCTTTATTTATTGTTAATGTTAACAATAAAAACGATGATTATTTTTAAAAGTGAGCTGACTGTAGTGATACATTGATAAATGATTGTCACTAATCTATTAAAACTTTTTATTCGAATATAATAAAACGTTTTATATTATATTACTTCTATTTATATTAGTAATTTTAAAATTTAAATTAAAAAAGAAATAAATTGTTTTATAAAAACAAAAAGAATTAGTTCCACTAACGTCTTTCGATAGACATGTCACCCGCCCGGCATAAGAAATTGAGATTGAATATAAAATGTAAATTGATAAAGTGTGAATAAAGTATAAATAAAATATAAATGTACAATGAAAAGAAAACTAAATTAATGTCACTCGGAAGAATTTCACTTACATAAAAGATAAAACCCGAAAGATCCCGTGTGTGGCCGTAGTAATACGGTGTGCACGCTATAGTACAAAACACATCGTCGGCAATAAAGCAAATCTATTTGAGTATTTATACATATATTTTTATATTATAAGCTTATAAGTCGCGGTAGAACATAAATTAAATTAATTACTTCCATTTTACGTACATTGCGAAGCTATTTTAATTCAAGCAATAAACCGTTTGCGATATAAAACCTAAACGCACGCCCGTTTGAGACTACAAAATTGTTTTCGGCAGCACCGGAATAACGATGCATAAGTTAAAGTCTGGTTTTAATTAGCTTTTATAAGTCGAGTGAGTTCTTTGAATGAAACAATAAAATAATTCCTGAAAAACATTTTTTTTAACAGACATTAACCCACCACGCTTGTTATGTAAATATCTGGATGTGCCATACTTTTATTTATTCCGATGGAGGAATTAAATCCCATTGATTCCGTAGTAGCCTTGTCATTGTGCCATTTGGTCGTTGGTCAGCGAAATATATATTTTTTTATTTATATTTGTACTCACAGACTCATAGTTTAAATTGACCTAGCTCCACAAGCTTTCACTCAGAAATCAATTGTTTTTTTTTATGGAATAAAAGGAAGAATAGGTTATTTTTTATGGGATAGGAGGGCCTGATAGAAAGCAATCAACGCCGCCCATAGACAACCGCGACACCGCAGGAGTCACGGAAACTTTGCCGACTTTTTAGGTATGTATAGGCTTGTTTTTTGAAGGTTGCAATATCTAATCAGTTCGGAAACACTGCGAGGTAGCTGGTTCTATAGGGTAGTGCATGATAAGAAATTTCTGGAAAAAACGCACCGCACTAGATCGCCATTCATCCAGATGTTGAGGATGTTACTAAACTTTTCTAATTAGCGAGTTGTGTGTAAAATGCAACGCTTTAATTAAAAAAGGTATTAAGAAAATATAATCTAAGAAAATAAAAAAATAACATTATATTTTCTTAATACTTACATAAATATCACACTTTTACTTTTACTCACACATACTTACATAAATGACACAGATCTCAAAAAAAAAATAGTGCATATTCAGATCAGAAAAGAATATTGCGTCGAATGGTTCGTAGCTCACTCATAGCTCTACGACTAATAGAAAATTTTGTACAGCGTTGATACTGACTGGTTTTGAATGATCAGATGCAAGTTTTTCAGAAATCTTAAAAGTTTTTTGTCTCTGATGGTAAGTTCTCATTTTGCGCTTTACTACGTTTATGCTATTTTGCGTTGATACTTTAAAATTATCGTTCTTATACAGTTTGTTGATCATGTGATGGTATAAAGGACTATGGAAGGGTAAGTATAATACAAGTGGAACGAAATGTTGAAAATTAGCATTAACTTGGTGGTGTTATTAACTTAATGCGTACAAGGCAGCGACAAGTCACGCATAATGCCACCATTGTTTATAATCCAATTACGCCGTTGCAAAATTTCCCCGAAATCCGTATGGTTTCGGGGAAATTTTACAGATCTCACTTGCAACTAGTTTATTTGTCATACGTAAGTAATGCATATTGTTGTGTAATGTATGACCGCATATTATAATTAATATTATTATTTAATTATTTTATGGAATAGACAAAACTAATTTTATATGTATTGTAGCAACATCTGTTGGCAGATAATATAGGTTATAATATTGGTTTATATAAAATAATTTTTATAATAATAATTTGTGTAAAATAAATTATTTATAATTATGTAAAATCATATAAATATGTATTTCGAATGTTAAGCTGTATTTTAAGATTGCAGAAGAAGTTTTGCAGTAATTTAATTTGTTTGCTAAAAATTTATTATTGCTATGCTGAAGCAAATCTATTTTAATATTTATTGCTAGATCTTTCTTTTTTGTTCGGTCTTATTTCGTCTTTTTGATTTTGTGTATAAAAGGCGAAATTTAGTCGTAACGGGATTGATTCCAATTCGAAGCGTTGTACCGCAATATATTAAGTTAAAATTATCAACAAATGTTTTGTTGGACTATATTAATATTATATATTACGTCTGAAGTATTTTTTAATAATTTTTTTAATATTTTTTAATCCGTAAGATTTTATTCATTTATAATCTTACTGATTAAAAAAAATTATATATGTATGTATATATAGTACATGTTATGATAAAATATATATAGTATCCATATATGTATTTAATTAACATATGTTTTGTATCTACTACGTAAATATATTTTCCAACAACCCAAAGGAATCCAACAACAGAGAATGCTTTTCTGCATTAAGTCCGCCTTTGTACAAGACGAATAAATAAATAAATAATAAACACTTATATTTTTATATATAGGCTTAGGTTAACTGTTGAATGCATTAAGAAAGGTACAGTAGATGTACATTTGCATATCTCTAAAAACATACAAATAGTATCATCACCTTTATACATTGTATATGAAATATTGTATAATATAGTACCTACCTACCCCTGTATGAGTGACGTAATGGGTCTCATTGAAAATCAGCGCCTGAGATCTAACCATCTAGATCGTTGTCGAAGCCCTATGATAATCTAGTCTTATTATGACGTCACACTACTACACAAATATATTATGCTATATGCTTATTCTTTCTTTTATTTTAAAACTATTGTTTAGTTTACTTAGTTGTTAATTAGTATTTTCTCTAAATGTTGTGTATATGTGTGTGGAAATAATAATGGTATCATTCATTCATTCATTCATTCGACATCTCCCTTAAAATATATTTTTAATAACAGCCAGTAAATATGAATAATTTTCTCCTGTATGAAATTGGTTATTTATAAAAAATTGTATTGCGATGAAGAACTATTGTAGCATAACTAAAAAACAAATACTCGATCAAAAAACGTTCATCAGAAGCGCTCGAATATTCCGGTCAAGTGCTACTCTCTGATTGGGAGTTTTAAAGATGCGAATTATTGAAACAATATTTAAAAGCTGAATCATGAATATGTTGTGCATTTGAATAATTTTATTTATTTATTAAAAAATTTACAACATATATACCAACACCATACAATTATTGAAAACTACTGGAGCCAATTACAGATTTACATTTTAATTGTGATAACTTATAGTAAATTTTTCGTAGGTCACGACGGTTTATAAAGAACATATTATATAAGTAAGTATATGTAACATACATGTAAAGCTGTAAATCGGGCTAGATTGCACTTCTGAAGGATGATTAATGGAGACAGGCGTTACTTTGCGGAAATCCATTACTACGTGGACACTCAGAAGCAAACAAAATAGAAAAATAATAATGTGTATTTTCTAGAAGAAGTGGATTTACGGGGAACTTAAACTAAATCTTACCGAGAAACAGCCCCAGCTACTCTCCACTTCCCAACCACGATAAACACACACCACTACTCTTTCACAATGTACACGACACGTGTACGGAAGTACGGACTCTACGGAAGACAACTGTTAAGTGACTTCACTTTTTCTTGTCGCGGATCTTATCTAAGTAAAAATTCTGACTGTCCACATACTTCTGAGGAATGGCTATGTCCACCAGTGGATTATTATAGACTCCATTTAATCAACATAATCATTATCAGCAGATAATGATGGTGATGATTAAATGAAGTGTGGGAAAATTAAGTCAATTTTTTATGGTATACGGGGTGAAAGTCAACACCGCTTATAGACATCTGCAACACTCTAAGCACTGCCAATGCATTGCCGGCCTTTGATATAAGAGTAACTATGTTTTTTGAAGGTTTTGAAAGAAATACCGCTGAGAGTAGCTGGTAGGTACCACAAAGTGGTGGTGCATGGTATGAAATTTTAGGAAAAACGCACCTTACTGGATCGTCATTTATCGATAATTTCTTTTAGTCTGTCTTTCAGTTAATGCACTTTTTTAAATAATAAAAAAAATGTTTTTAAAGCTTTCAATATACCTTTGAAATATATCACTTTCCTGTGTCATCTAAATGGGCAATGCATGGCTGATACGGGTAATGTATGACTTACACCTGCCTGAACACAATGATGAATGCTTCCCAAGTAACAAACAAAGGGTTTTACGGGCTATAACATTACTATATATTGTACATTGGTTTTTATATACCATCACCTTTTATAGAAATACAAAATATTAAAATACATTAAACTTTTACAGTTACTACAAAGTTTCTGGAATTGGACACATATGTATTATAAATAGATATGTGTCCATTCATCAGTCATCAATTGGACACATATCTATTATGATTAGATATGTGTCCAATACCAAAAACGTTCGCGGGAATGTATTCAATAACTTTCCAAAGTTTCATAGCGATTGAATTGTTGAAACAAACAAACTAACATACAGTTATTTACTATTCTTTATATAATATTTATTATTTATATAATATTCTAGATATAGGTACATATTTGTGTTCAAATATAATAAAATTTCACTTCCAAAATACTTCTTTGTATAATTTTTATAAAATAGGAATGGTTTTATAAATTTTTCTATACTATGAAACGATATAAATCAGCTTTTTATGTTGTAAATATTAATATATTTACAAATTTCACTTACATATAGTTGTGATAATTAGGGCGACGATATTAAATATAAATTAATACTTGTTGATGGACAGCATATCTAAAGTTTTATAAATACAACATGTATAACTATTATGCCATAGTATATTTACAAAATAAATACACACTATATGTTTAACGTATGAGAAGGTACACAACATAACGCACGACAACAAAAATATTTTATAGTGTTTGCGTTAACGATTTATTACTTTAAAGTTATCTGAACGTTGCAGCCTATATTTTCAAAACTATACGTATGCGGATCGGTAAGCTTGAGCGAAAACGCTGGATACTTGGTTTTGATCCTAGTATCTCTTAAAGTGGGTAATATGATCTCCTTATCGGCGCTGAAGGCATACAGGAGATCGGAAAAGGGTTCAGAGTAAATTGGGGAACGTTGAAGTGGTTTAGGAGGGAGATAGATGAAATCTAAATCTACCTATAGAACTCTGAAATAGAACATCTAATCTAGTAAGTTTCAAAAGTTTTCAACTTTGTCAAGAATGGCATAATATTTGTCTGTAGCATGAATGGGCCGGCTCGCCCGGGGAAGTATCACACTCCCGCAGAAAATCGGTGTCGGAGTGGTAGGTTACCTACCGTGATTCGTACGGTGAGCGGCTGAGTTCCGGAGGCTGAGCACCCCTCCTCCTACCCTCCCACTCCCATAATGACATTTTCCTTCAAGATAACGCTTCCGCACTACCTATTGCGCTGCGGATGTCTATTGGCGGCGTTGATTGTTTTCCATCAGATGACACGCCTGCTCGTTTGCCTTCCTATCCCATAAAAAAGTGAAAGTACAACTTAGCGCAACAAAATAACCGTAAACCGTTTTTTAACATAAAGCTTAACAACACTTTTCGTTTTGATAATAAATAAATATCAGAAATGGAATTTGGCTCCCTTGTATACTTCTCAATAATGTGTTTATGTTAGTTATCAAATGCAATAAATACATGTTCATACATATTGTGATAAGTTCTACTTAACAAGCCACAGCGGATGAGTGACGATCCAGTAAGGTCCGTTTTTTCCCACACTCCATTCCACGCACCACTTCTCTGTGGAACCATCAGCTACCTTTCAAAAAAAAAGTCTACATATATATACCTTAAAGGCTGGCAACCCATCCCTTATACCTATGGTGTTGCGGATGTCTATGGAACGAGTTGATTACTTCATCAGGTGATACGTTTGCTCATTTGCCCTCCTATCCCACAAAAAAAAAACCTCGGCAATCTCAAAGACTAAAATGTAAACAAATAATTGAACATTAAAGCGCCACAATTATAATAACATATATTATTTTATTTATTTCGTCTTAATTTTATGATTAATTGTATTAAAAATGTTGTTTCCAAGCTCCCTGGCGGTAGTGTAGTTGTTACAAAAAAACTTTGTTTTCTTATTTCAAATTACAATAAATTTATCGCTCCATATTTTATTGCATACAAAGGGAACAAATAATAGCGTAATTTCGTTCTCTCATACGCATAATGGCTCGTCGTGTGTAGAACAAACGGGTTCGGTTAATCCTCATTAAATAATTGGTAACGGTTTTGAACCGAAAACCGCAACATGTATCGTTCTAATTGGGATACAAAATGTAACCATAAAGCTTAGATATTTATAACTCTCTGGTATCGTGAGATTTACCTACTTTTCCCATTATTTTTGATTTATTTATATATTCACGCCTATCTCCTGCAGGGGTTAGCAGAGACCACAGAGCTCCATCCACTACCATTCATCGCAGCGAATCGGCTCTCCATTAGTCGTTTTTCGCCCTCGTGATAATCAGGACGTGACGGGTGGCGAACCGCGTCGCCGTCATTTTCAACAAATTAGGTATATTAAATTTGTCTTAGTGAGTCACACTAGCCGCAAGGGAGGATGGAGGTCAGCCCCAGCAGAGCCCTGCATGGTGAGGTAAGGCACCATAGTACTAGTGGGAGCCCGATCTCGGGACGACCGGCACGCTTGCAACTAGGCTCGACCCTAGCGACGCGTCCATTGGCACGGCAGACCGTGGTTTATTGTATAAAAGATGGCGGTTGACTTAATGTTTTTTTTTCAGGCCACATCTGCCGCAGTGCTGGACACGGGTTTCCTCATTTCTGGAGAAATGGGTTATTAACCAGGACGCGTATTCAAAGTGAATTAATGGGATAAACAAACATTATAAGACTACATATCTGTAGGCCTTACGTAGTTTTATTCCAAATGCGGCGATCAAATCCGCAACGAATCGGTCGTCAAATAATTAGAAATATAAAACTAAAAGCTTTTGCCCGTGGCTTCGCTCGCGTGGAATTTAGTCTGCCACATTAAGTTTCTTGACAGATCATTTTAAATAAATATATTTTTTTTTACTTAATAGTAAAATTATATTACGATCAAAATTACATAAAATCATTACAAATTGTAGCCTATATATTATTCCGATGTATAAACTATAATACTGTAAAGTTTCATACAAATCCGTCCAGTACTTTTCTCGCGAAAGAGTAACAAACATACATCCATACTCACAAACTTTCACATTTATAAAATTAGTAGGAAACTAGTAGGATATTCGTGCAACTCGTGGATTTAAAAGTGAATAAATAATATAAGTAAATTATATACACACATTATAATCAATTTTTATTTGTTATACATCCTATATCCTGTAACACTATAGGCATTGAAGACCTAAAACATATTGTAGGAACATCAACGCTGTGAAGGAGCAGCGGATTTGTGGGCGCGCGGGGCACGCCCTTTCATGTCATTCTTCATAATCCGCATTAGCTGTAACGAACGTTAGTATCGCGCATCGCTGTCATATTCATTGTTCATCTCATAGTTTAAGTCTTATAGATCAGTAAAATACAGTCCATGACATTTCAATATCTAATAGAAGCTGCAGACGAATACTTGGTCAAGAATGGTATATTATTTGTCTGTAGCATGAATGGACCGGGAAAGTACCACATTCCCGCAGAAAACCTGAGTCTGAGTGGTAGCTTAGCTACCGCGCTTCGTATAGTGATCGGCTGGGTTCCGGAGGCCCAACATCCTCCCCTCCTACTCCCATAATGACACTTTCTTTAAATGTCGGCAACGCTTCCGCACTGCCTATGGCACCGCGGAAGTCTATGGGCAACGTTGATTGCTTTCCATCAGGTGACGAGCCTGCTCGTTTGCCTTCCTATCCCATAAAAAAACCTCAATCACCAAAACATTCCTTATGTGTGTTTATCAGATAAGTATTTTGTGACTTTACAAACATCATAAGTAATTTCATTAAGTAATGGCTGAAGTTTTAATGATATAACTTTTTAAATTATGATGATTATTATGAGTTGCTTTAATGATAATCTACAAAAGTTACGCCAGCTATTAAATTGACCAAATACGTGAATTTTCAGTTTTTTATTTATTAAACTTTCTAAATGACCTTACTTAACCTTTGGCCAATGAATGGACGAATTTACAGGGGAATGAGCAGAATTGCGCAGAAATGGAGAAGTCGTTTTTTTTTTAGAATTTTATTGATTATCATGATGGTTTTAGGTAAGCTACCATTCATGCTACAGACAAATATTATGCCATTCTTGACAAAGTATTCGTCTGCAGCGTGGCTCTGCCACTAATAACAGTCAATTTAAAAGTGGGTCATCTGATGATAAGGAACCATCGACAACCATGAATGATTACAATTTGCAACACGGAAGGCAAGGCAGATACGTTCCCTATCTAAGGATAGGTGTCAAAATAATGAGAGGAGACAGGGAGCAAAGATGGAGGAGTGGATTGGAAATCTGGTTTTCATCATCATATCGTGGATGCGATTCCCGCGTCGGGATAAATTTATGTATAGCACATAAATATATTAAAATATAGATGGTGGGTAAATCCGTTCTCTCAGAAACGGCAAGGCGCGTGGTATATGAGTTTTTATCTTGTTTTATTATTTAACTGTATTGATTTATTTTTTTCTATTTCTTTTGTTTTATCTGTTGTATTCTTCATAGATACTGAGGACAGAGTCTAGCTTTTCAGGATACAGGGAAACCTTGTATTGTAACTAGAGACATGCAATATAAATACATAAATATGTACATATATATTACTTAAAGGTTTGTGATAAAGGTTTTTTATTTATATTAAAGGTGATTTTAATTTTTCATTATTCTGTGCCGAGAATTACAGAACAAGGAATCCTACTCTAGAGCTCAAAACATAAAGCCTTTTTTTCAATGTTATTTATACAACTTTATATTTTGCAACAGTTTTTACTTAAATAAATAAAAATGTAAAAAAGAAAGTTTGTAGTTGGCAGTGAGTTCAATAGTTGGTTGAGGGAAAATCTTAATAAGAAAATCAATTTTGCTGTTTCATACCTGAAATGAAAAGTACAAGTAACTGCGTAGTCTTATTTTATTTCACAGTCGAGAGACCAGGTTCTCTAATTGATAGTCAGGTGTTTGTAACTCATAGCAAGTTTTGCCAAGAAGAATTCATACTTGAATTGGCTGCCAATTACTTAATTAAATGAAAGTATTGACATAGAAGACCCATTGGCACAGTGGCGGGGCACCCCGCAATCGGAGTCAATGGTCGCGGGTTCGATCCCCGCATCGGAATAAATATATGTATGGCCTACAGATATTTATTCCGTGTCTGGTGACCCCGTCAAATCGCATTAGTCAAGCGTGGTGGGTTTACGTCCGTTCCTTAAGAAATAGGGAGGCTCGTGCTCAGCGGTGGGACATATATAGCTTGTGTAAAAAAATTGACATGGAAGAGACATCAAAAATAAATTTCAGCTAATGTAATATATGTAGTACACTCATACTTGTTACCAGGACTTCAAAAATTATCGGACATTGACTTTAAAAATAAATTCGTTTGGAGCTTTTTTAATGTCAAGAGGAATGTAATTTCAGAGCTTTATAGGCGTTAAGACGATGAATTTAATTTTTTTATAGTGCTATCAATAATCTTCTAATGCATCGAAGATAAAACCAAATTTGATACAACTTCGGGCAAACAAAATGCGTACGAAGCGAAATTCATACAGCGCGTAGTAACTGAGGCACCATATGTACACGTGTTTATGACCTGCTTCGGGGCGGAATACAAAATAAGAAAACAACCAATTTTCTTTTCGTTTATTGCATGCAGTTTGTTTCGGGTGCGGGGTGCTGTGGAATATTTTACTTACACCTCTGGTTTATATGGGATAGAAAGGCAAACGAGCAGGCTTGTCACCTGATGGAAAGCAATCAAAGCCGCCCATAGACATCCGCAGCGCTTTGCTAGCGTTGCTAACCTTTAAGAAAAGTGTCATCATGGGAGTGGACGATAACGCCTCTTTGTGGGCGCTGGAAGCTTGGAGGCAATAAAACACCCTGGAGAAATCAGGGACTTTAAAGTGGTTTTGAGAGGCAACGGCGCTAGAAAATAACTGATTCTCAAAGTGGGCGGTAGACGAAATGAGTTTGAGAACCTCTGTCCTAAACGAATAGCCCATTCTTACAATTTTCTTCATGCCTGTTTGGTTTCATTATATTTTAAAGTATAAAGCTAGTGATATCAGCATAGTTTTTACAGCCCACATTTGTCCCACTACTGGGCAAGGTAGCTCCCCATTTCTAGAGGAATGAATTAATGTCCCCATTAATTCATCACACTTGTCCAAGGTGAGTTGACTCGAAATAAATAATTGTACGCCACACATATAAATGTTGTCGCTGAATTATATAATGTCAACATTAAATTTAATAAGTTTAAAAACAAATAATTATTATATAATTTTAACAATTTAATAAAATTTTGTAAGTTTTCTGTAATAATTCTTTAAAATTTAAAGATGTATAGAGAATACAAGCCTACACACATAAAAGGCCGGTAACGCTTCCGTGACTAATGCGGTATCGCGGTCGTCTATGGGCGGTGTTGATTACTTTCCATCAGGCGACACGCTTGCTCGTTTGCCCTCCAATCCCATTAAAAAAATTGAAGAAGCTAGCCTTAGATCGAAGAAAATCGACAAATCGACACTTAAGTTGGGGTAGATGACTCTTCCCGAGGAATTCATGTTTAATATTGCCTCGTAAAGTAACATTTGTGAGTAGAACAGCTGCAGTTTCATTTGCACCCCGCAAACTTTTTTAATGTGAACTAAGTCCTCTCTTCGTATACTCGATGTCAAAATACATATTTCACTTGACAAGCTTTTTTGAACAACCTACTCATTTATTTCAAATATGTATCCAATAAATAATCAACAACTTCAAACCTCGGCGGCGGAGAATGTTTCAGAATATGCAAAAAGTTGATTTCAACATTAAACATATTTTAATTTGAAAGTTGTTCGTAGCAGTCCTCGTAAAGATGAAATCTGAAATACAACCTCCAACCACTGTGTGAAACGTTAAATAGATCGTAATAAAAGTCCCCCTTGACAAATTTTAAGCTATATATAACTCCTATTAAATATTATTATTATTATTATTATATATTCACGCCTATCCCCCGCAGGGGTTGGCAGAGACCACAGAGCTCCATCCGCTGCCATTCATCGCAGCGCAACGGCTCGTCATTGGTCGCTTTTCGCCCTCGTGAGAATCAGGACGTGACGGGTGGCGAACCACGTCGCCGTCATTTTCGACAAATTAGGTATATTAAATTCGTCTTTAGTGAATCCCACGAGCCGCAAGGGAGGATGGAGGTCAGCCCCAGCAGAGCCCTGCATGCTGAGGTAAGGCACCATAGTCCCCGGGGGAGCCCGACCCCGGGACGATCGACACGCTTAAGACTAGGCTCGCCCCTAGCCACGCATCCATTGGCACGGCAGACCGTGGATTGGCGGAGAGGAAGGGAAAGGATAGAGAAGAAAGGAAGGGGCAGGAAAGGAAATGTGGATTGGGGGGGTTACCAGACTCGGAATAAACATTTAAAAATCCATACAAATATTTATTCCGATGCGGGAATCGAACCCGCGACCATTGACTCCGCGGGCGGAGGGCCCCGCCACTGAGCCAATTGGTCGTCAAAATATTAATAATATAATATATTAATAATAAAACATTTTACATTCAAAGTTTTCACGGACAGATCAAATATACGTGGACTATAAAAACATTTATCGATGTAGGAATCGAAACCATGATCCTTGGCTCGGAAAACGAAACCTTCACCATTTTGATCATGGGACTACTTTTAAGACCCAAAAAATAGAAATCCCTGCGAAATTCACAAAAAATACATACTTGGATAAAATCAGAGAAATTAGCATTTCTAGATAATAATAAGTTACTTACAGCGACCAATAAATAATATTGAATTCTTTGATTCTTTAGCTATCGAGTTCGCTAATTAAATTTTAAATGTTGCTTTATACCAAATACTTTATTCCCCGATTTTGTTACTTGCCATGTCTTTAATTGTTTACTGCAATATCATCATCATCATAAAGGCATTACGACCGCGGGTGGGCCTTAGCCTGGTTCAGTAAATTTTTCAAATCGGATCTTAGTTTAGCTTTTTCTCTCCAGCCCCTCACACCGATTGCTTTAAAGTCGTCCTCGACTCCATCTAGCCATCTGAGCTAAGGCTTTCCGCGGCTTCTACGACCATCTGGTTTGCCATTGAGTAGGCGTTTATAATTGCTTACCGCTACAGAAGGAAAATCAAAGACGCATTCACATCAAAAACATGGAAGAAGATGTAGTAACGATTTGATAATACTAAAATTCTTGTTTACCATTTCAACTAAATAATGCTTGTGTTAGAAAATAAACGCTCACATTTATAATCGATAAGTTATAGTTTATAATAATATAGTAGGATTTTTCCCGCCAAATTACATCATGAACAATATAATTAAAAATAACATGAAATAATAAAAGTGAAATATTAAATAAAAACTTTATTTTTATTTAATATTTCACTTTTATTATTTCATGTTATTTTCAATTATATTGTTCAATTCTGGTTTGTTACTTAGTTATAGTATGATTAAGGTGTCGATGTGAAGAAAAATAAAATAAATGCGTGTATCGTGTCGTTTTAACTTTTTATCGATTTAACAAGTTTTGATACAATGTCTACCATTTCGGACTGCCAAAATTTTTACATGGCGATAAGCAAACAAAAGCAGAAAAATAATAATGTGGGTTTTTTACTGGAGGAAGTTGATTTACAGAGAACTCAATCTTACTAAAAAACGACCGCCAGCAACTCTCCCATTCCCAACCATTGTCATCAACACCAACAACATAAAACACACACCACCACTTTTCCACAATGTACCGACACGTGTTTCGCCTCAACACGAGGCATCAGGTATAGTAGACCCTACGGAAGACTACCGTTAAATTACTGCTTGAAGCTCAAAACACTAAAATAATTTGGTTCTGCAGTTTGAGTTACGAGAGGAACGAGCAAGCCATAAGTATCTGATACGTTATGGGGGTACCCACAATCCAATCCAAGAGATTGGTTGCTTATAATGATCACACCGAAACGCTTCGCGCAATTTAGGTTTAGTGCCGTTTTGTGAAACTTCGCCGGGAGTTTTAGACGCTCGTTGACTTTTATAGCAGTTTTTACATATAAACGAATGCTCGGCCCGTGGCTTCGATCGCTGCACCGCAAGCTTACAAACGACGTGCTAATTTTATACCAACAGTTCCTACTCTCTTACACTTTAAGTGCATTTTCCTTTTGCTATTGCTCTTGTGACTTTGTACGTAATTTTGTACAGTTGGTGGAGAAGTTGATTATAGTAATACCAGTAGGTGAACTAGTGATATGTTAGGACTAATCTTTCTCGGTTAGTTTACCATGAAATACGCGGTTTCGAAAGAGTACATCAAGACATGTTATATTTTATTCCAAAGTGATTTTCACTGTGTATTTTTTGAAAATATTTTTGACATAGTTTTTTTCTACAGTCCATATAATACGTGCAATTGCCAAGCACCATTTCTATAGGAATGTATGTTAATCCACCACGCTTGTCCGAGGCTTGGGCTTGGAATTCGTGGGTCACCCAGAACAAATAAATGAATGGTATGAGGTTGGCAAAATATATCGATAGGGAGAATCAAAAAAGTGACCATTGACTACGTACACAGTAGTTTCGCGACTGAGCTGGGGTTGCCATCGTTAATTTAGTATTTTTTTAAGAAGACAGAAAACATTATCGTACTCAGATTATGATGATTCCCTGTGTAGGTACTGCACTGTAGTGTATGTATCTTTAAAGTTTATAAAAAAATTAGTTGAATTTAATAAAACCTTTTTTACTATTTTACATTGATAATTTATTAAAATTTTAAATCAAAATAAATAATTGTTTTTTTCGGATGATGGATTATTGATTACATCGACGGAAATCCCTCGTAGAACATCTGGCTCTTTCGTGGACAAATTAATAATATGTAAAGTTGACAAGAAGGCAAACGAGCAGGCGTGTCACGTGATGGAAAGCAATCAACGCCGCCCATAAACATCCACAGTGCCATAGGCAATACAGAAGCGTGTCCATGCCTCTGGAAATGGAAGGGCCCGTGCGCAGAGGTGGGACATATATGGACTGTTAAAAAAATACATACAAGTATATTTATTCAGATGCGGGGATCAAACCCGCGACCATTGATTTTGATCTCTTTGTCTCTTAGTAATTCATAATGTAATATAAAATCATGCACGTGCAGAGCTGTAAATGTACAACGGAAGTGCAACTTTAGCTGTAACAGCAACAGATGTAACTCAGCACCAGCTAATTTCGACAGCTGAACCTAATGGCTGACCATTCGTCGTGGGAACTGCCATAAAAGCCAAGTACCATCTCAGCTCTTAACGTTTCTGAGCGAAACTTAAATTGTTACAAACGTTACAATGTATGTGAATGTGAACAAGTGATGTTTCGTATACGAAGTATTTTCTTTGTATATATGTATTTTCTTATTTAATTGGAAGTACATATGTATATAAAGACCCATTGAAATATATGTGGTACGTGTGTTGTGACACAAACAAACACACGAGGGTTTTTGTCTGTGTGTGAGTGCATGCGTGTGTAAATATGGCTGTTTGATTGTCTGAAATAATCTCAAAAATGGCTATACTAATTTTGATGAGACTTTGACAAGAATACAGAGATATTAATAAAAAATCAGCTGTGGATTATTTCTCACTGCGTGGATTCTACTATGTGGATCTTCACATGATTTATTCACATGTTTTATTAATTATCTTATTCATTGAGTTAAAATAGGACCTCAAAATTATTGTTAATACTTTCAATTATCTTAATTCTAAAAATATAAAGAATTATATTTATGTATGTCGATGCAGAAAGCGAAATCTCAATAAATTGCAAAATGAAAACTTACCACCAGAGTCAAAAAACTGTTAACATTTCTGAAAAATGATTAATGGAGTCAGGCGTTATTTTGCGAAAATCCATTACTATATGGGCAGTTAGAACTTTTACTTAGCTAAGATTCGCGACAAGCAAACAAAAATAGAAAAATAATAATGTGTGTTTTCTACAGGAAGAAGTGGATTTATGGGGAACTTAAACTAAATCTTACTGAAACGGCCGTCAGCAACTCTCCACTTCCCAACCATAATTAACAATACCAAACACACACTACCACTTTTCCACATTGCACACGACACATGTTTTGCTTCAACACGAGGCATCATCAGGTATAGAGGACGGAAGACAACGGTTGTCTTATTATATTTTGCCTTTTACATCATGTTCTCTATGGAGATAGCTTTTTGGATAAATCTTCAATGGTAAAAGCTAACCTTTTGTAAACAATTTTTGTATTGAATGATTTCATATAATGCAAAATATACCAATTATTTCAATAAATTTATCCAATTCTTTACGAAATGTCCTTCAACGTAAGCCAAAGTGTCTTCGAGTCGATAATTTTATTTGTATTACATACATACAGATGAAATATTCCATTCCTCCGTATATTATGAGCCAATATTGAGTTTGAAACTCAATAAGACAGCAGATGTTACTTGTGTACGTAATAAACTTTGTAGAGAAGAGGTACCACTATATGATATGATTTTCCTATTTGTTTTTCACTTTTCAGTTTTTTAACCCTTAAATAGAGTTTATGATTGTATTCAATGACCGATGGAGTTTCTAATTTCACATTCAGCTTATTTATTTTTAAAGTAGGAAAGTAAATGGGTGTAATGTGAGAAAGTAAATTTACAGGTGAAGTTGGATGGAGCATAATGAGGCCTACTATGCTCAATACTACTTCACCTGTAAATTGTCATAAATAAAATAGAATAAATAAATAAATATATTTTTTTTTGTATTTTTATCGTATGTTCTTTGTGTGTTCACACGTACAATGTTTATTTTAATACATTGTTTTATTTTATTTAAAAATACAGTTATAATATAGAATTGTTAACTTACTTCTTCTGTGTCAATAAAAACAATCAACAATAAGCGAGTCGCTTCATGAGATGCAATCAAAGCCCATACAAATCTACAAAGCCAAAGAAATTGCAGAAGAATTGCCGGCCTTTAAGAACTAGGCTTGTTTTCAGTTCAGTGTCGTATCGGTTGAAGAAAGCTGGTTAAAGTCACTTAGTTCTCCCCTACCTTAAAATCACGCTGGCAACCACAAGGGTAGACACTTTGGCTATGACACTTTCCTTAGTAGAGCCACGCTGCAGACGAATACTTTGTCAAGAATGGCATATTATTTGTCTGTCATGAATGGGCTGGCTCGCCCGGGGAAGTATCACACTTCCGCAGAAAACCGGCGTCTGAGTGATAGCTTAGCTACCGATTTGTAGAATAGAATATAATATAATAGAAAAACTTTATTTATGACACCTTTTTTACAATAACTAAAATTAAGTCCTTAATATTATTATATATAAAAATAAAAACACAAAACAAAAAGAAAATAATTTTAATCTAACGAGTGTCATAAAATGGTTCTTGCTCAGCATATGCCAGGCGCTCTAATTGGAACACCTGGCGCTGGTTTTCAGCAAGAACCAACGTGGTCAGATCGCGGACCACAGTGACGACATTCATACTGACACACTCGTACATACACATACATCCATATATATAACTAATCATACTCATATACACATACACATAAATACACATACAGTACAATATAATTAAAATCAACAGAGTCATGTACTAAATTCACCGCATCCAAACGAACAAGTTCCTGACTGCATACTTAAAATTAGATTTTTGTATTTTAAATATATTTATTGTATGCAAGTCACAAAGAGGCGGTGGCAAGTTGTTCCAACATTTGGTTGCGGTGTATTTAAAGCTACCACGAAACGCAGCTGAGCAGTGGCGAGGAACAACCAGCAATGACCTAGACGCTCTGGTATCACGAGTGCTATTTCGTTTACGGGACCATGTTAATTTATTATATAAATATGATGGGGATTCATCACGAATCATACCAAATAGAAGGGTAGCGAAATGAAGCTCCCTGCGGTGTCTCATTTTGATTATATTAGCTTTGTACGGTGAAATTGTACGGTGAAAGGCCCAAGTTCCGGAGGCTCAACCTTTCCCCTCTCACTCTCACTCCTATAATGTCACTTTCCTTAAAGGTCGGCAACGCTTCTGCACTGCGTATGACGTTGCGGATGTCTATGGGCGGCGTTGATTGCTTTCCATCAGGTGAAAGGCCCGCTCGTTTGCCTTCCTATCTCATAAAAAAAATCGAAATTACTTTAATTTTACTTTAAGTAGTTTAAAATAATTATTAAAACTCAAATTCAGTTTTCTTTGAAACTCATATTTGCCGTTCCTATGGTAATTACACCGGGACGTGTGGATAATGCCCTTCTTAAAAGTAATTTTCAAGTACATTAAACGCATGTGCTACTAATTAAGTGAATAAATGGGAACATTATTATATATACTTCAATAAAAATAACAATAAAGCCTTTATTATTTATTAAAACCTTTATTTCCTTAACAATCTAAAAGTATTTACAATATTTACATCCCCGACCTGCCGCCAGAAATGGGGTTTTAGTTACTAGGCCGAATGTGCAACTCCCCAAGTCCCGCTGGAAGCAGCGGAGCAAAGACCGGGAGGCGGTCGCCTCCAGAGCATAGGCCCGAGTAGTGGGGTTCATCCCCGAGGCTCGCTCCTACACCCCTGACAAGGTGTAGATGAATGAATGAATGAATGAATATTTACATAGCATGTTAGTTTGTTTTTTGTCAAAGACCTCTCAACGAGTAAAGGCCTCCTCAAATTTCTTCCATTCTTTTCTATGTTGAGCTATGGAAATCCAGTCACTTCCTGCAATCTTTTTTATTTCATCGGACCATCTTTGTAATGGTCTTCCTCTTTTAGGTTTTATGTTTTTATTTATATTTTTATTACAAATGGTACAGTAACAGACTACAGATTAAATATAATATAAGACGAACATGCAAAAGAATTTAAGGTAAACCTAAAGTCCAGTTACAACTATACACAACAATTACAATGAATATTTAACAATAACAATATGAGGGACTTATGATTTCATTTATATGTATAATAAAGTAGACAAGCGTGTGTGTTGGTGATAAAGGATCGCCCTACTCCTCTACATATTTTGAACTCCGAACCTTTCTTGTCTAGTTTACCACATTTTATTTTTTTTATTGTTTATTAATATATCTATACTATAGCATAGCGTGCACAAATGGTCCGATGAAAAATCGCAATAGAGAAGCACTGTGGACGCCCCCTGTCCCACCTCGGGGACATCGGACCATATGATATGATGAGAAGGAAATAAATTTATCTATCTATCTATATTATATTTATATATGTTTTCTATCAACCCAAAGGTTGCCAGGCAAGCCATGCCTTCCGGCAGTAATAAAAATGAAAAAAAATTACATTAAGAATGAATAAATAAATTTCGCCGTTTCGCTACGATGAATGTGAGAGAAAGGATGGATGAGTGTGAAGGACGGAAGGTGTGTCGGGATCGTAGCGGATGGAGATCTGAGGCCTCTGCCTAATCTTACAGAGAGACAGGCGTCACTATATGTATGTATGTTTATATAGTTTAGCACACTTTATAATGCTGTTAGCTTTAGTAAATTATTTATCTCTTTATTGTGTACACGACCACAGTCTTGCGCGGATTTTGAATTACCGGGTGAAACGCCAAATTCTCACTATTATTTTTAACAGTGCGATCTACCGATCTAGAGCCACAAGCCGCTTTACCTGTATTTTTTTATTGATCATAGATGGCGTTGCACGTCAACAGTAACAAAAATGTACACATACTCGTCTACCTTTGAGAGCAATGCGCAAATGGAACTGTGTGTGTTAGTATATTTTAAACGTTGCATTAGAAAGGTAAACTGACGAAAAACTAGTTTTGTAAAAAATAAAAAAAAACTTTTCAAATAAATACCGTGCCGTCCAGTGAAAAAAATCAATTGAATTTGAAGCGAATCGTTCGGCCAATGTATATTTCATGCCGTTAGATATTTATTTGTTATCTGTTTGAATTAATTGAATGCGTTTATTTATTAAACTAGTCAGTCCAATTCGCGTGATAGCTAGCGTTCACATGTTTGCCTATAATATTTTAATGTTATATTTTATGATTTTATCTAGAACGAAGAAGATAGAAGATAAAAGATCTAGAACGTTGAAAGGTGTCTTTAAAGGTTTAGCGATGGACTTGTTCTATTAGCTAGATATAGAGTTTGTTTTACTTTTACTATTACTATTAAAAATGGTAGTGAAAGGACTACCGAATAGAAATCTTTATTGGGTGGTCTGTACAAGATGTAAGCAATGATAAAATATCATTAAACAACCTTAAGTTACATTTCTTTTATACACATTATATTAATATTATACACATTCAGCACGGATCTTCACCCTACGCGGCAATTTAAGGGGACGCCAAATTCATATATTAAAAAAATTGCGTTAAAGCACTTATCGTCTAGGATATGTCTATCATTTATGAAAAGTCAGAATGTGTCTAAAACGGCCCGACTTCGGTTCATCAGGGGGTGCTTGTTCCGACTCTGATGTACGGTAGTGAAAGTTGGATTTGGCAGAAGAGTCATGAAAGCAGATTGAAATGAGAGCATTGAGAAGTATGTGTAAGGTAATTTTGAATGATAGAATAAGAAATAAAGATATAAGAGAGCATTGTGGATTAAAAGAAAGTGTCTTGACAAAAGTTGAGAAAGGGATGCTTAGAAGGTTTGGGCACATAGAGAGAATGGATGAAAGACAACTAGCAAAAGAAATTTACGTTGCGAATGTGGATGGAAGGGTCGGTAGGGGAAGACCACGGAAGACATACCTTGACTAAAGTGCTGAAGTTTTTAAGAAAGGCCAGGAGTACCCTTAACTGGCGGGCTTGCATGAGGGGAGTTATGAGTGTGGAGGAAGCAAGGAAAGTATGCCGAGATCGTAGCAGACGGAGATCGTAGCGGACGGGAAACAGGCGTGACGATATGTAAAACCCTAAATCTCACTCAGTAAATTTGTTTTGTAAATAGTATATATTTTTTTTAATTATTATTTTCAATTGCTGGAGAGAAAGGGTGCTAATTTCAAGTTTTTAGGCGTCGTTTTATTAAAACAATCGTAAATCTCAGATTGTCCGAATTATAGTGTAGTACAAAAAGGGCATATAACACACACAGTCAGCAATTAAATCCATGAAGCCGAAATTCAAGCTAATATAAGTTGTATGCTTTGAAAGAGTTTGAGTAGAAGACTGTTTACATTGTTACGATTATTCTATATTTGTAAATTAAGTAGAATAAGAATATTCTTTATAATTATTTTTTTGGCTGTCACGATACGAATTAATATTACATTTAAAAATCTTAGGTATTCAATACATGATATTTGTTGCAATTCAGTAGCAAGGACATTGAACAACTTCAACATTCAATTCACTCTGTAAGTACAGCATTACGTGTCTTTTGGCTCGACTCCAAACTGCAAATGCTACTCAATGGAAAGCGATCTGAGGACACAGGACACATTCAGATCAATGGCACAAAGTAATTTGTAGAGCTTCGAAAGTATCTTTAAGATGCTTTGAGGTAATTTTCTTTGTACTCAAAGTAAAACGCCTTTTATATTTTATGGTCGTATGTTATATTTAAAAAATAAAAATAGGCAAAAAAACTGTTAAGTTAAACGGTTTCATTAAAATACTTAATGAAATTTTAATGAAACCGTTTAAAAATAGGTCAAAAACTTTCAATATTTTTTGCCTATTTTTATTTTCTAGATTTTAATTTGTTTTTTTTTTTTTCATCAGCAACAATCTCGTTAAAACCAAATTTAAGGGGTTTACTAGTAACGATAAAACAGTTCCACTTTCCAAATCGTAACCGACCTTCACTACGAAATTATCATACCTACTGTTGTATTGTCACTGACATTCAATGTTTGTACAAAGTTTTATAAGAATCGATTTAGTAGAAAAAGCCGTTTTAAGATTTGAAACAAACAAATATACGGGATTAAGTAAAAATATTTATTTAATAGCCATTCCGTTACTATGTAATCGGAGAGACTAAGGCTCACCGACTTACCGTTAGCTGGGTTATGTTGTGAGGATGGGGGAGGATCGCGCAGTCAAGAGAGCGTATGTGAGTCGCCCAACTTGACGACGTCCTGTGGGGCGCCCCAGGTATTTGGAGAGACATGGTGGAGGAAGACTTGCGAAACCTTCAAATCTGCAACTAGCAGGAGGTCGCGCAGAACTTGGCACGGTGGCGTAGGATCGTCAAGTCTGTTCGGAGGTCAAGATCCATTTTGGCTCGCTGCGCCAACAGAGTTAGTTTTTTAGTTTATTCAGTAACTGCAACTACGTTTGTCAAAGATTACCTTTCATCGCATATCGCCCTAGTATCGCAGGTTTTTTTGTACAGGATAGTTAGGCAAACGGACGGACGGGTCACCTGATGGAAAGCAATCAACGCCGCGCATAAACATCCTCAGTGCCATAGGCGTCGTAGAAGCGTTGCCGGCCTTTGAGAAAAGTGTAGACTTGTTTGAGATGACTCTAATCCGTTGTCATTTGTCTACTTTTTGTATGAGATAGGAAGGCAAACGGGCTTGCGTGTCACTTGATGGCAAGCAATCAACGCCATAGATAACCGTAAGGCCATAGGCAGTGCAGCATCGTTACACGCCTATAAAGAAAGTGTCATTATGGGAGGGGGGTTGGGCCTATGGAACCCAACCGCTCACCGGACGAAGCACGATATCTAAGCTACCATTCAAACGCCGGTTTTCTACGGAAATGTAGTACTTCCCCGCGCGAGCTGGCCCATTCATGCTACAGAGAAATAATATGCCATTCTCGACAAAGTATACCACTGATGAACTACCTCTGAAAAAGATAAGCGCTCTTTGCCTTGTTTGCTATCCCCCAGAACTAAATAAATATACCATCCAGTCAGTTATTGCAAATACGTAATTCAAAGTTTACCTTTCATTACGTAACATTGGAGTGGCCAGAGCACAATTGTGGTACACACACCGCATTCCGCCGAGCAATTTAATTATATTGAACGTTTCATTAGTGAAAGTGTTGTTCCTGTTTCAATCAACTGAAATAAATAGATGATGTTTTTCCGCTTAATAAATACAATTTCTTTGTGTGCGTATATATTGCGATCTTCCATAGTAAAAGGTCGAATACATTTCACTTCACTTTAGATATAAAGCACTTTAGACACAAATCACTTATTAAATTGAACACATAGCAGTTCGTCGCAGACACGGTGCGCTGGTGGTTCCTCGATTCGAACTGTATCCGAATGTGGCCTTCCCAGATCCATATATACGACGCTCCGCTAGAGGGGCGCACAAAGACTACCCACTCTTTGTTCTTGACACAGACAACGCACGCTTTGTCGATGGCTAAAATGATTCATTCTTTGTCGTTGAAAAAGATAAATCACTCTCGGCGCTGATGCGCCGTCATATATATGAGATGCCCCTTTTACCTGAGAACTTCAAGGAATCCTTGTATCAAACCACTGAGTTGAATACGAAATAAACGTGTAACATAACATATATACACAAAGCTGTATTTATTGCTTTGTGTGAGTAAATCAGAATAAATGAAAACATTCCGCCGACCCAGTGGAGAGTTGAAATAAATCGCGCGCCCGAAGTTCATCTGTTTGCGGTCGCGAGATAGTGTCAGTGAAGTGTGGCACAGTTTACTTTTAGATGCGGCTTATTGTACTTATTAAACTAGCCTTAATATATTTTTAAAACTAGCCTTAGTATATTTTTTATAAAACTAGCCTTAATATATTTTTTTAAGTGATGTTAAAGCTAATTTTTGAAGTAATGTTTAAAAGAATATTGGAGTGTTGGGTGCTGACAAAAGAAGACGAAAAATCACCGCTCACCTTTGAGAGAAAAATTTTAAGACGTATCTTTGGTCCTGTGCTGGAAAATGAGAGATGGTGTACACTTTACAAATACGAGCATTATGAGCTGAACGTCATCAAAAGCATGGATATTGGACGCCTTTGTTGGGCTGAACACGTAATACGAGGCTAGAGTACCCAAACGTCTATTAGATGGCAAAACGTCATAGAAGCCGCGGAATGCCTATGCTCATATGGCTAGATGGAGTCGAGGACGACGTAAAGGCCAAACTTGGACCCGATTGGAAAAAAAATACTGGACCAGGGTAAGGCCCATCTGCGACTGTAATGTTTGATGATGATTAAATGAATGTACAATAGAAATGTCAACAAAAAAAAAATTTCACTCGGAAAAATCGCAGACCGTCGCTTCATCTAACAGGGGACGTCTTGTAATATCTTCATCACTCATCACCTCTCATAGTTGTTGGTTTTTCGACAAACGTTACTAGCCTAATACTACTACAGTCATGTCGGTGATTTTCGGTAGCAGATTTCTTGACTCTTGACTCTTGAAATATCTTTCATATTCACTGCTATATATTTGTATATTTTTAATGGTATAGAAAAGTAAATGAGCAGGCTCGTCATTTGATGGAAAGCAACCAACGCCACGCATAGATCCGCATCCACATTCACATCCGCATTGGTATTGCGGGAGTGTAAGTTTGTTGCTTTTTTTTTATGGGATAGGAAAGCAAACGAGCAGGCGTGTCATCTGGTGGAAAGTAATCAACGCCGCCCAGACTTCCACAGCGCCATAGGCAGTACGGAAGCGTTGCCGACCTTTAAGGAAAGTGTCATTATGGGAGTGGGAATGGGAGGGGGAGGGGTAAGAGGGGTAGAGGGAGGGGTAAGGTGTTTGGCCACCGAAATTATGCCGCTCACCGTACGAAGCGCGGTAGCTAAGCTACTATTCAGACGCCGATTTCCTGCAGGAGTGTGGTACTTTTCCGGGTGACGCGGCCCATTCGTGCTACAGATAAATATTATGCCATTCTTGAAAATGTATTCGTCTGCAGCGTGACTCAACCACTGACAAAATAAATTTATATAAAAATAATTGTATAAAAACTGATTTAATCAGGTTTGAACTAACATAGCTATGTAGGTG
This sequence comes from Baronia brevicornis, assembly GCA_031353405.1. Classification (NCBI taxonomy): domain Eukaryota; kingdom Metazoa; phylum Arthropoda; class Insecta; order Lepidoptera; family Papilionidae; genus Baronia; species Baronia brevicornis. The sequence continues at coordinate 383,836 of JASFAT010003952.1, forward strand.
ATACAATTTCGTCAACAATTGCCTAATATCAGTATTGTTTGTAGTGCTAAATCAACAGCACGCTGGTAACTGATATTGTGTATTTGCAACAAATTTGATGTAAAGAACTTCAGTTTGCTCGGTAATACGATTAACTGCAGAAATATTGCATTTCGAAAGACGATATAAATGTAGTTAATAATGTTATATCAGATTTATAAATGTAATTTATTTATTGTATTATTTATTTATGGATCATCAACAGGAGTTATATAAAAACTATATATAGAAAAGTGGTAATCCAATTGCACAACATAAAACTTTAAATTGAAACAAAATATTTTGCAAAAAAACACACGGCAAAATATGACGGAAATGAAAAGATAATATCTTACATTATTTGCATAAATCATAATTACTAGGTACAACAATATATTTAGTGTATCCCTCGTTTTAAGTTTATATTAATTTAAGTAATTTTCATTATCTTAACACGTTTAAGGTCCTTAATAGGGCCATCTACGTGATGGTACCTGCATTGATATAAGCGACAACATCTTAATTAGCATTTGGGCTTAATATTGATGTAACTGCGAGGTTTAAACCCTTTCCTTACTAGATGGCGCTATTCGCAAACAAATTGATTGTAATATCTTAGAATACCTACGAGCCCACCTGAGGGACGTCCACTCCCACGCGAAATCCTCCTGTCGCCTCCTGGCTCCCGCGAGGGAAGAGGGCCAGCGACGGACCCAACGTAGGAATAGGTTCAGCCATATCTCGACGACGCGAAGTCGTTAAAGGACGCCCAAAAGCCGCTAGAAATAGCGGCACCTAAGACCGGGGGGCGGTTGCCCCATTGAGTTGCTGCACGAGCAGTGGGGTTCATCCCCGAGGCTCGATCCCACACCTCTGCGCGGGGTGTGGACGTCCCCGATTGATTGAATACCTACGAGTCATCGTCACCCACGGCGAGCGAGCGGTCGTGTGCTACCGTCGCTACGTCCTACGCGAGTATAGAGGAGATGGTCCCCCCCAGAGGCCCGACCATCCTCTTCTGCGGCCCCGTCTAGTCACGCATCTGTGGCAGGCGCGCCGCGCTCGCCGAGACCGCTGCCGACGCCGCCGCAGCATGCGCGCGCGTCAGCGCCCCTCTCACCCCCCGCGCAGGTGAATCGGCAACCGCCGATCATCGTCGAATGTATGCCCGAGTGGACGCGCCATCTTAAGGCGCTCAAGGAGCTGTTGGGCTATACAGCCAACGCACGTGACCGCGCGCCGAAGTGCGCAAACTGCGCCGCGGCGCACACCGCGAACAGCCGGCGGTGCCCTGTCCTCCAGAGGGAGGCCAGGAAAAGGGGAATTAAGCTCCCTCCACCGATACCGCAAGCGGCGCCGCGACAGGCGGAGCGTCGCGGGCCACCGCCACTGTCAACCGGAGCCGCCGCCTCACAGCAGGTCCCAAAAAGAAGAAATCCGAAGCGGCGCGTAAGCGCCAGCGAGCGAGCAACGCAGCACGGAACGCCGCTCAAGCATGCCCCCAGCCCAATGGAGGAGAGCGGGTTTAGTTTGTGGCCGAATTTAAGAGCCCCCAAAAGCCGCCGGTAACGGCGGCGCAAAGACCGGGAAGCGGTCGCTTCCTCGAGCAGATGTCCGAGTAGTGGGGTTCAACCCCGAGGCTCGCTCCTACACCCCCAACAGGGTGTAGATGTCCCCCGATTGAATACCTACGACATTCTTACTTTCTAACTGCCAAATAAACTACGTCTGTTCAAAGCGGCTCTTAACGTTAATCTCCCAAGTGCGACAAGTAAGTAGCTTTAATATGTAAATTTTGTAAATTTTACATGTCTATTAATTAGTACTGAATATAAATAAGTGGAAAACGGATTAGAATTGATTAAAAGATAACTACGAATATTGAGAAATGATACTATTTAAATAAATATTTTAATAATTAAAATAATGTTTTATTACTATAGAGTATATGTATACATATATTATATGGACAGTCAAAAGTTTTACTAAGCTAAGATCCGCGACAAGCAAAACAATAACAGAAAATTAATAATGTGTGTTTTTCCGTTGGGTTTAGTGGATTTATTTGGAACTTAAACCAAAAACTTACCGAAAATCGGCCATCAACTCTCCACCCACCAACCACTATACACAACACCAAACACACATTATCACTTTTCCGTCTTGTAAACACGTGTCGTGTTTCGTCCCAACACGAGGCATCTTCAGGTATAGTAGACTCTACGGAAGACAACCGAAAAGCACTTTTCTGTTATTGTTTTGCTTGTCGCGGATCTTAGCGAAGTAAAACTTTTGACTGTCCATATAGTGATGGATTTCCGCAAAATAACGCCTAACTCCATTAATATACATATATTATTAAATTTCCTTTAATGCTTATATAATATTAAAAAATTATTATCCCATTCCCCATAATTAAAAGCGGATTGGCGGGTACCCAGACTCCCCAGACATACATATATTTACCCCGATATGGGAAGTGAAGCCGCGACCATTGATTTATAATAAATCAATCGGGGACGTCCACACCCCGCGCAGAGGTGTGGGATCGAGCCTCGGGGATGAACCCCACTGCTCGTGCAGCAACTCAATGGGGCAACCGCCCCCCGGTCCTAGGTGCCGTTATTCCTAACGGCTTTTGGGCGTCCTTTAACGACTTCGCCTCGTCGAGATATGGCTGAACCTACCATTGATTTACGGTCCACTGAGCCATATATTTTAAAATGCAATTGGCGCCATCTAGCCTCAAACGACATAACTAAAACAATTAATTCAAAGAGCATCCTTAAAATATAAAACCTGAGATAAGTGGAAATTGAACTACGAAAAAAATGCATCAAAATTTTCGTAAAACGTATCAAATAAATATTGAAAACAAAAAATTGGAAAAAAAAACTGATTTGTTAAGAGCACGGCAATCTTACTTCTGTAAATTTAAAGTGGAATACATTCAAGTAGAAAAGGTCCTATATTCTGTCGAGATTTGAGGGAAAATGCTACTCTTAAGATTATAAAAATACATTGTATATAAATAACAAAAGCTTTCTCGAAGCGGTTGAGCAGTCAAACCTTTCTGTTTAGGGGTAAGCCAAATGTACGCCGATTGATATGTAAATGTAAACCTCAAACACATATTTCTTCTTTCTTTACCACATTTCTTTGTTGATACACATGCTCTGATTCGTGTGTATTTTCCAGAAAAGTGTTCGAATTGCGATTTCTTCGCGAAAAGCTTGAATTAATCTGTATTTGCTTTCTCGCGACGTTCGATCACATTTTTCCATTAGGTCCTTTTGAGTATAGTGTCGCATTTGTAAGGAACTAGCTCCACTATCTATATACAGCGAAAGCTAAGAGAAGCTGAACACAATATGAAACTAAAATATATTAAATGTAGACAGATCATCCAGCAAATCTTGATAATAATATGACAATAATATTATATTTATCACCGCCCATCGAAATATATATGTACCACTGTATGGCTATATGAAAAATAGGAGGGAAAGAAGGAAGTGAAGGAAGAGGAGAGAAGTTAGGTCTTCGGACTTTCTATACGATACGTGATAACACAGAAAAATCCTACCGCAGTGGAGGTACTGCCCTGGTCAAATGACTCGATGGTGAAATTATTCGCTTTTTAAGCCAAGGGTTGATTTTTGATCATAATTTCCGCATAAAAATAGATATTTGTATGGCTTAAGAGTACTTAAGCTCACTATTCTTCTTCTGTTTCTCACTTCTCTCCTTGTCATTTGTATTTGTAACGGCGCTGCGACAAACGGGCTCAAAGTGTGGGGTATCAATTTAAATTTTACTATAAACTAAAAAGTAGTAGAATTTTGATGATATACAGATTGATGTCTTATGAATGTGATGTGAATTTCTTCAAGAAATAAAGAATTTTTATTTGTAGTTTCGCTAAATAAATAAATATTAATTAATATATACGTCTCTAAAATATTATAAAATATATAACTGATAAAAATATAAGATTATGAAAATGAAATAAAAACAAAACGTCACTGATGTAAGTTGGCGGGAAAAGTGTTGGCCTCTAGTGTTGCCATGTGACAAACTCACTGCACTGGATAATGAAGATATTATTAAACGAAGAATTTTTTTTATATATACTCACGCCTATCCCGCACGCAGGGGTTGGCAAAGCCCACAGAGCTTCATCCGCTACCATTCATCGCAGCGAAACGGCTCTTCATTGGTCGCTTCTCGCCCTCGTGAGAATCAGGACGTGACGGGTGGCGAACCACGTCGCCGTCATTGTTTAACAAATTAGGTATATTAAATTCTGGAAAAAGCCTCTTTTAAGTTTTCCAAACATTTTCTTGTGAATTCAATTTACTTTACGTTTGTTTTACGTCTAAAGCATATTTTAGCTTCATCTGGACAGAGGGTCTAACTAACAAATAATGTTACACACTTTTGAACTGTCTACATTGGTGACTGAGTCGTGAAGGGGTTGAGTGGATGGAACTCGACGAATAAAAGTTCCTCGAAACCTTTCGACTCCGATGGTAGACTCGCGACAAGTGCGTTTACGTAAAAGCAATTTATTTCGCGGATAAAGCGTTGCATTTTAATGCCGTTCAGATTGAATTTACATTTGACGTTATGTTGGCAAAAGGGCAATTTCAAATGCGAGCAGAGGTTAGTGCTGTCGTAACAGGATTTATAGAAATACAGGGAACGATGTAGAGTTTAGATACATACGCGTACTTTTACCTGCCCGAAGCTCACTCAGGTCATCACAATCACTGTGCGTTCCATATATACATTGATAAATGTATTAAAACTTTTTATTTTTTTTTTATTATTTATTATATGTTTGTTTTTCTTTTTACATTATACGGCATACATAAACTTAAATGAAGTTTTTCCGTATACCGTCAAATATTGTTAAATATAATAAAACCTTTTTATCATATTACTTTGTGGACAATTAGAAATTTTACAAAGCTAAGATTCGCGACGAATATACAACAATAGAAAATTAATAATGTGTGTTTTCCTGCTGGATGAAGTGGATTTACAGGGAACTTAAACTAAATCTTACCGAAAAACTGCTCTCAGCAACTCTGTCCACCTACCGAACACTATACGTGTTTCGCCTCAACACAAGGCATCATCAGGTATAGTAGACTCCACGGAAGACAACCGTTAAGTCTTCTGTTCTATTCTTGTTAACTTGTCGCGTAAGATACGCTAAGTAAAAGTTCTAACTGTCCACGTAGTAATAGATTTCCGCAAGGTAAAGCCTGACTTCATTAAATATCATATTACTTCCTTTGACATTCGTAATTTTAAAATTTAAAATCGAAAGAAATAAATTGTTTTATTTAAAACAATAAAATTCGATCGACTGACGACTTTCGAATAGCATATCGCTTTTCTTTGAATAACAAATTAATACTGATAGTGTGAATATAGTGTATAATTAATATAAAATGTAAAGTGTTTAAAAAATTGTAATATAAAATGTAAAGAAATGTATTAATAAATTAACTTCACTTGAAAGAGTTTCACTATATAGAATATAAAACCCCCTAAAGATCCCGTATTGCCGTATCAGTACGGCTGGCACGCTATAGTACCCAGGGTGACCGAGCAGACGTCGATCGGACGATATTACCACGTATATACCCCTTTGGATGCACGATCCTCTCCCATCCCCTCCAGATAACCGGCCCAAAGGAGTTTATGCGCCTTTATCTCTCCGACTATGTTGGCATCGGTCACATTTGTCGGTTTTGGCATTCTGTAGCACTCTCCAACTGTCATCCGGTTTCCGTTTTGGGCCGAGGATCTTTTGCAGGATATCCCTTACAGTAGTTTGCTCTCCTTGAGAGTCAAGGTCCAGGACTCACAGCCGAATATTAAGATGGGTCTGATGACAACGACCCAACATCGAGACCAGTGGCAGGTTCTCGTAACGGAGACCATAACGCACTTTGGGTCATTGTGCCGAGGAATTAAGTAAGTACTTACTATTTTCGCTCTAAGCTAAATATCCTTCCTGAAAACCATTGGTTATTACCTTCCTGAAAAAAAAAACAAAGCATCCGAAGCATTATTTCGAAAATTGTTTATTTTCGAAATAATACTTCGAATGCTTTGTTTTTTTTTATTGTAATAAAATTTAAATTTGCTATTTTTTCGACAGATATGTATAATTAACTGACGCTAGACATTTACTGCTAGATATAAATTTTTCCTGAAGCAAAGATCGGGCTACATCGCTTGTTTTAGGCGAGATCTATACCCAGCAGTGGATTGTCGCAGGCTAATGACGATAAGGATAAGGGGTCATCCACAAATTACGTCACACGTTAAGGGGAAGGAGACGGTTAAGAAAATGTGAGATCGAGTAATAAGGGGAAGAAGAAGTCATGAGAAGTGACTTCTAAACGTTAACGGCAGAAGAATGAATCACACAAACGGCCAAAGGGCCTCTAAAAATCATGATATTCGTGTCACGAAATTTATGAATAGCCCCTACTAACCCGGAAGGATAAGTTTTTCTATATTTTACAAAATATCTGCCATGTCAACTTTGACATTTTTTTATTCTATTAATAAATAAGGGGATGATTTTTATTAGACAGCGTAAGGAGATTTGTGAATTGGGAAATATATTTAAAAGCTTCATAAATAAATTTGAACAAGGGGACCAAATTAAGCCGATTTGGAAATGGATTCTAGTCACACTCTTATTTCTGATGTAAAGCTTTCGGGAACATCGGGACTTCTTTTGTTCTTATAAGGATAGTGGAACAGGTGATTTACATCACATTTTGAAAGCAATTTCCTTTGAGAAACATATTAAATATCATACCTTTAAATGTTTTCGTTTTTACAGAATTATTTTTCAAGCAAGCATGTATGTATATAACCTGAAAATGAAAACTATGTTCTCAAAAATTTCTTATTTTCTGTAATAGTCTGGCAATCGAGTAAGCAGGATACCTGATCTTAAGCAACCGACGCCGCTCACGAAAATCGCATGGAAAAGGGAGACAGATTTAATGGAAGATCACAAAACATCGCATTGATGACCATTGTAGGAGCGGCTAAATAATCTAATTGCCAGTAACCTCACTATCGACACTATACAAGATTTTGTAAGCTACTTACACGTCATTTCAAGACCACTAAACAGAGAGATACTACACCAAGTAACTAGCCCAGTTAGTAAACATCCACATCAACTCATCAAACTTACCCATGATCACGAAATCCCTTTCTTGGCGAGTGGAACCCCGGGTAATGAGGTCGCCTTTAGACCCGATTCTTGAGTAATAACTCAAAGGAGGCTATATATAATATTATTGCATACTATGACATAGACCATATGTATATATATTATTACAACCGTCCCGGGATCGGGCTCCCCCAGGTATTATAGCTTAGCTTTACCTCAGCATGCGAGACTCTGCTGGGGCTGACCTTCTGACTTTCATCCTCCCTTCCGGTTCGTGGGATTCACCATGACGAATTTCAATAAACCTAATTTGTTAAAAAATGACGGCGATGTGGTTCGCCACTCGTCACATCCTCCCACGAGGGCGAAAAGCGACTAACAGATAGCCGTTTCACTAGGATGAATGGATATGAAATAAAAATAAAATCATTAAAAATAACAGCAATAATAATTTTGTTTCAAAAAGAAAATTACTAAATTTGTTAATATTATTAGAATTCTTGTTAATCATTCCAACTTAGCTAGTAATGCTTGTACTAGAAAGTGGTTCACATCAATATTCCAGTGTAGAATACAACTTCATAACGTAAAGATCGTAAGTCCGAGCCTTATCAACTCAGCTATTGCTGATTTTATTTATCTTTATTAAGACAAAACGAATTTATTGCGAACGTGCTCAGGATAATCCGGGTAAATATGATTTTCCCTTTTTTCTATTGAGATTTATCTCTAATATACTAGATATAATATAATATTCTTTATTGCAGGATTGGCAGGAGTGGCCTAACCAAATGAAATCAGAGAAACTAAGGCTCACCGATTCCGTTGGCTGAATGTGAGAGGAAGGATGGATGAGTGTGAAGGAAGCAAGGAATATGTGCCGAGATCGTTGCGGATGGAGATTTGTGGTCTCTACCTACGCTTACGGGAGACAGGCGTGACGATATGTATGTATGTAAAGATGTATGGGGAAATGAAAGAACTAGGCTTGGGTAGTAGAACATTGCAAATTGCTACATCGACAAGTGTTGGACTTTTCAGCTATTAATGGATGGTTGGATTTAACATAAGAAAGGGGTATAGTGTCGACAATTAATGATAAAAAGAAATATTTATTTTATTAATGAACTGAAACAATGAACCCTGCTTGTCTAAAACAAAAATCGGCGAAGTAAATAATTGAAATTGCTCTTTAAATTTCAGTCACTTTATTTGCCTTTTAAGCTTTCAATTGTTGACTAAAAACTTGAAAAGTTTTAATAATCTTTATTATTTTGAAGCACTAAAACTTGATCTAATTACGAAGAGTCTAGACTTGACTATATAAGAATTAATCGGCAAAGTAATTTACAAAGAACTGAGGCGAGCGTAAACAATAATTATGACTTTTATAAAATCTTAATTTATTTATGAATCTTATTTAAAATAAAAAATAAACAATTATTTATTCAATTAAGTTTAATTCACAAAAAAGTAAAAAAGAACAATGCTAATAAGTATTCTTTATAATTTATAAGTATCTTTTAATAATATCTTTTATTAATATATATTCAATATATATTAATATATTTATTATATTTATTATTAAATATATATTAATATATTTATTATTCGAAAATTACAACCCTACAAATAGCGAAAAGTAAATTCATGTTGTATTTAACAACATGAATTTAGTTTTCGCTATTTGTAGGGTTGAAAACACACTACAACAAACTAGGTAATTATTATCATATTTTTTTAAAGTAAACAAATTAGTTTGTTGCAAAATAAATTATTTTTTTGCAACAAACTAATTTAGTATATCATAACTATGATACGGTAATATTTCTTTACAGTTTTTTTTAATGATTTTTCAAATGATATTTACAATTAAAAGCCGCTATCTAAATAGGTACATTTCAAAAAAGGCTTTTGGTTTTTTGTATCCTACAAACAAAAGTGCGACCTACATTTAGACAAGCACATTTTTAAAACAAAAAACAAACTTAAGTAGAGGACGCTATATATTTTAAAATTAAATTCATTTATCAAATCAACACAAGCAAGAGGGTTATTGTGAAATATGTGTGTGTACAGCCTTAATTCTAAATCCAACACTAAGTACCAGGTGTGTTTGTAGTTGAATCGTTGTTTGCTTCGCGCATTCATAACGTAAAAGCAAGCTAGATTTTGTTGAGTGTCGCTAACAACTAAATCAAACATTATTCTAGGTGTCAACTTGAGTTCTTTTACTGTCAGCTAGTAATAACTATGTTTAGTTAATATAACGATATTTATCTTTTTCCTTTTTTTTTTTGATATATGAGGGGTACAATTTTAAAACCCTCTAAATAATCCTGAAGAAATTTTATATAAGAAGATTATTTGAATATGTTGCGATTGGAACATACTACATTTTAGCGGCATTTGCAACTAACATTACTTTTTAGATTGATTTTACTGTGTATTTAAGTAAGTTATGTAAGTTAACTTATAGACATATTGAAAGTAAAATTTAAAACCTTTATTTTGGTGCAAAAATATGTAAATGTGTCCAAAGTCGTTTTAGAGGGTTTTGAAATTACAGCCCTCATATGTTTGTTAGAATTAAAACAAAAAGGTAATAATAATCTTTATTGTTGGACTCGCATGTCTCTTACTTAAATCAGAATCGAGGAGGACAAGTGAGAAAAGGCAATTTGAATTAGCGTGCGTAATGTCTTTGAGTGCATTGTGTGCAATCTGATGCTTTGGTACCTTTTCTTTTCTAGTATTATCTCACTCTTAGTCCTAAGTTCCCCTGGTGGGGCATAGGGCACATACGACGTTTCTCCAATTCGACTTGTCGAAGGCCATACGCTTCACTTCGCTCCAGGATAGATCTTCTGCACTTCGGCCGTCACAGTACGCCACCAAGTTTGTTTTGGGCGCCCACATTTTCTTTTCCCCTGCGGATTCCTTTCGAGGGCTTGTTTGGGGATATGACTGGCGTAGCGCCGGAGAGTATGCCCTATCCAACTCCATTTTTGTCTCCATTTTGGAGACCATGTTATGTTATGTCCTTCAGTTAAGCAAAAGCAAGCAAAAATATATGTGCAAGTGAACTTGGATAGGCCATACTCTCCAAAGGAACCCTGATCACATTCCCAGACAGGCGCTGGAGTCGCTCAAGTCCGATCCCAATGGAGAAGCACTGTGGACGCCCTCTGACCCACCTCGGAGACATAGGCCCATATGATGAAGCAAAAATATATAGATTACATTAAATATAAAATAGGGCTTTCAATACGAAAATGCCATTGTGACGTACTGGACAGTTAAAAGTAAATACGATTGGTATAAGATTGACACTTCTTTCCCATGAAAACGAGAGACGGCTTTACCTATGGTGCAGGGTGTGCGTTGCTTACGGGCGCGGCGGTGTTGGGGGGCGTCGGTAGGCCGCGGCACTTTCAATAAACCTTCGTCTGTGTAACGATGCCGGGCTTTTTTACCCCATTAAAAAAAATCCATAATTTTAATAGGGTAAAAACGCCAACGCAAAATTGACATAATATTTATGTAGACATATTATTTTTTAACATTGGCATAATATTATTAATGGAGTCAGGCGTTACCTTCAAGCAAAACAATAACAGAAAATTAATAATGTGTGTTTTTCCGTTGGGTTTAGTGGATTTATTTGGAACTTAAACCAAAAACTTACCGAAAATCGGCCATCAACTCTCCACCCACCAACCACTATACACAACACCAAACACACATTATCACTTTTCCATCTTGTAAACGACACGTGTTTCGCCCCAACACGAGGCATCTTCAGGTATAGTAGACTCTACGGTACTTTTCGGTTGTCTTTCCAGGTATCAGTACAAGCAAACTTCACAAAGTTTGTGGAGTGCAGATTCCAAGAGTTCTATATCAAAGGTTGAAATGACTTTCCAATTAGATGTCAAGAATGTATACACAACGAAGTGAACTTTGACTAAAGAAATATATTTTATCCTTTTATTTTTTTCTGTACGAATGGCGACAGTTCAATGGTAAAAGTGTGTAGCTTGTCGGAACAAACAACAGAGATACTACGACTTTATACAACTCCAATAAAGTATTAAATTCAAAAGTTATATCTCTGCATTTACTGAGGGTATCTGGTTCTTTTTTATTTTTCAACTTCTTTACACTTTTCAACAAGTTAATCTACTTATCCGCCTTCAGATTTAATTAAGAGAAAGCAAGTACGAGCCAAATAATATTCACAGTGTAAAACGTGATCACAATATACATTGCGTATTAAGACAAAGCGAATTTTTACTCACAAAACGTCACGGAACTTTGGGAGAATAGCTTTTCCCCTTATTAAAAAGGTTATTATTAAAATGGGACGTTGTGGAACAGAAAAAATATGCCACTAAATTTTGATTGAAGGTTTTATAGCACGCCATCATATCGACTTAAATCCGCATAATATTTATATTTTTTATACAACTCCTATATGCTACATTGTTGCGCCCTGAGTTAAAAGTCCATTTTTGGAGAAATGAACTTTAGCTTAGAACTTTTGTCCGAGGCGAAAACCAGAATAAATACTTGTTTACAACTATATAAGTATATAATAAAACATTGAAATTGGCTCAGTGGCGGGGTCCTCCGCCCGCTGAGTCCATGGTCGCGGGTTCGATCCCCGCATCGGAATATATATATGTATTTATATATATATATATATATATATATATATATATATATATATATATATATATATATATATATATATATATATATATATGTATGGGCTTTTAATGCATTAGTAAATAATATTGGTAAAAAAGATTACCCAACTCTATCCTTTATCAGACAATGAAGTTTAAAATAACAAGTGAATTGTATCTATACGTTCTAGGTACAGAATAGCTGCGCGTATACTCTGTTAAGCTTTATCCTTGTTAACAAACCGTCTTGCTCTGTAAAGCTTAACTTCACTTAGTATCCCGACTTCAAGAGTTTAGAATAAGCCGTATTAAAATAAATAATGTTAAGTAAAAGTAAGAAATTTAATTTTTTTCAAGGGATAGGAAGGCAAACTAGCAAGCATGTCACCTGATGGAAAACAAGCAACTCCGCCCATAGACTTCCGCAGCGCCATAGGCAGTGTAGAAGCGTTGCCGACCTTTAAGAAAAGTCTCATTATGGGATAAGAAATGGGAGGGAGAGGGGTAGAGAGAGGGGGAAGGGTGTTGGGCCTCCGGAACTCGGCCACTTACCGTACGAAGCGCGGTAGCTAAGCTACCACTCAGATGCCGGTTTTCTGCGGGAGTGTGGTACTTCCCCGGGCTAGCCGGCCTATTCATGCTACAGACAAATTTTATGCCATTCTTGACAAAATATTCGTCTGCAGCGTGGCTCTACCACTATTTAAGAAAGAATATTAGAGAGTCCATCAAAAGCATTATAAAAAGATTGATGGTCTTGACATGTGGTGCTGGGGACATTTGCTGAGAATAAAACGTTTCCGTTCTGATGGAGCTTCGCGTCAAACGGAGACTTTTGTCGATGCGTGGTGTAAGTGCGAATGCTTAAGTTTTTTGGGCATACAATCCGCAGCGAAGGCTCGCTGGAATAATAAATGATACAAGAGAGAGTCCAATCGTCCCAGGATCGGGCTCCTCCGGGTACTATGGTGCCTTACCTCAGCATGCGGGGCTCTGCTGGGGCTGACCTCCATCCTCCCCTGCGGCTTGTGGGATTTACTAATACGAATTTAATATACCTAATTTGTTGAAGATGACGGCAACATGGTTCGCCACCTGTCACGTCCTGATTCTCACGAGGGCGAAAAGCGACTAATGGAGAGCCGTTTTGCTGCGATCAATGGTATACGACGGAGCTCTGTGGTCTCTGCCAACCCCTGCGTGGGATAGGCATGAATATATAAAAAAAATAACAAAAAAGAGTGGAGGGACATCATTCTTGTGGCCGATTGCGACAAATTTTATAAAAGTTTCTACCAAATGTTCCATTACCGATAGCACATGCAGTGCCATAGATAGAATGAGATAGAGAAGTAACGCTGAAGCCACTACCACCTCTTTATACGATCCACGACCAATACGCCAGGAGTGTACGAATGAGGAGGAATATGATGGTAATAACGAAAAAATTGATTTATTCAAGAAAATTGTAGTTAAGAATAAATAAATATATTGCACTTGCAAATGTTTTACTATTTTATTGTGATTTACTATGTGTGAAACTAACCGTTATTATTGATAATTTTGCTATTATGTTTACGAAACTGTATGTAAGATTTTTAATTTTGTGTTACGTCTCGAATCATTTTTTTATTTATTTAAGATTAAATATAATACGGCCTAAAATAATACGGTTAGTGACAATCAAACATAGGCCTTACTGAAACACGTCATAAGTGTATATTTCTCTGTAACTCTAAACAAATATACATATATATATATATATATATATATATATATATATATATATATATATATATATATATATATATATATATATATATATATATATATATATATATATATATATATATATATATATATATATATATATCTATCCATCTATCTACTTTCATATCGTCCTCAGCGGTTCATTTTAAGTGATTTTTTAAAATGCAAACGGTATTCTCGTTTGTAATTAAAGAATTTTTCGAGGAAAATTTACCGCCACGGTTCATTTGCGCTCTCATAAAATTCTGAACACGCGCTCTTATAATGTGGGAAACGATGCAGCCTTGAGGTTCAAGTCAGACGCGGTAAGAGAAAAATCCTACTACGTTCGCATATAAAAATTATTCTATATTTGGATATAAAGCAGCATTTTCAGTTATTTAATTAATGAAAAGAATTAAAAGATTAAATACATTACCTTGTGTGTGTGGTCTTGTGACAAAAGTTGAGAAAGGGATGCTTAGATGGTTTGGGCAAATAGAGAGGATGGATGAAAGACTGGCGAAAGAAATTTACGTTGCGAATGTGGATGGAAGGGTCGGTAGAGGAAGAATACGGAAAACGTATCTTGACCAAATTGCTGAAGTTTTTAAGAAAGGCCAGGTCAAGAGTACCCTTAACCGGCGGGCTTGCATGAGGATTATGAGTGTGGAGGAAGCAAGGGAAGTATGCCGAGATCATAGCAAATGGAGATCTGTGATCTCTGCCTACCCCTACGGAAGACAGGCGTGACGATATATATGTATGTATGTCATAAAGCTACATTTGGATAGTATACATGATGGCTGCTTATACAACACAGAATAGATGTCTGCCTGCCCTACTATAAAAAAACCTGAATCATATAGATACTGTTATAACGTTTTTATTAATTTTAATAATTCACATGTTCACTTATAAAACTATACCTATTACTTTTACAATCGTACTAAGTATAAGAATCCAATACTCATGAATTCGCTAAATTGAGTTTTGTATTGTAGATAGTAAAACGCTAGTTCTCTTGAATTGGACCTTAAATAAAAAAGGCCATGTATGAAATCCGGCAATTTGCAGCACCTTGGAGTTATTATTAAAGGAAATTCTTAACGAAAAAATTGTTTTTACTTGTTATCACCACAGTAATTATCGAAGAAAATAATTATAATATTAGTAGAAATTACACATAACAAGTATGGCTGCGGGTAGGGAATCCTTAATATATAGCCCCAACTGTCAAATTCACACGCACGTGGTACCTCCTGAAAATTCATAGAAGAGGCTTTGATGACCATTTTCAATTATTCTTGTAGAAAACACAAAAATCTTGGCCTCTTTTGCAATTCTGCTGCATTTTACTTAGTGCCTTTGCCAAGAAGTTATATAAACACCGAAGATTTTCGTCGATATAGTCCTTGGTTTTCACCGTTTTTATTTTTTTTTTATGGAATAGGAAGGCAATTTGAGCAGGTGTGTCATCTGATGAAAAGCAATCAACGCCACCCATAGACATCCGTAGTGCCATAGATAGTGCACTACTGTTGACACACTGCTGAGCACGGGCCTCCCCATTTCTGAAGAAACGGACATTAACCCACCACGCTTGTCCAATGCGGATTGGCGGGATTACTAACCTCGGAATAAATATCTGTAGGCCTTACATATATTTCAATGCGGGGATCGAACCCGCGACCGTTCACTCTGTCGGCGAGGAGCCTCGCCACTCCGCCTATTGGTCGTCATTATTATTTCCTTATAAAAATGTAATATTATTATATATTACATACATACGAGCTGTAAACAATAAATTAAAATAAAAACAAGGCGGTTATTACTATCAAGCGGCAACGCTTGCTTATTTTCATGCGTTTGCCAATAAAACATAATCTTTTTCAAATTGTACAGTATTAAAAATTAGTTTTCATTGTCTGGAAGAATTTTATCTTAGTATTTCGTAAAGATAATCTTCTATATTTATAATTTAAAGCTTCGACGTACGGCTTATAAAATATGTGTAATTTTAACTCATCTTCACACGTGAAGTGCTAATGAAAGATACTGTGTAAAATAGATGTGAATATCAAACGCTAAGATAGCCTAAGATTGATCGTCACTTGTCTGAGATCCAGGTGTAGAGATTAGTTAAACTTTTAATTGGAATTGTTAGTTTTGACGGTTCTTTTGATAAATTGCTTTTACAAATACTATGACCATTATTTTATCATTTGGTGAATATATAGTATTTTGTTTGTCTCGCTAAAATTCAAAAACGGCTCGTTCGAATTGAATATATATTGTTTGGCTATAATATAGGGAAGGTTTACGAATAAAAAATGTAGGGAAAACATAAATAAAATTAAAAAAAAAACTTCTTTTTCTTCCGTTTACTTCCAATTACCTTCAATAGATGGAATTCGTGACGGCTTTATCGTCTAACGGACGTGTCGATCGTGATCGAGCCTCGGGGATGAGCCCCACTGGTCCTGCAGCAACTCAAAGGGTCCCCCCGGTCCTAGGTCTTTAGGCGGCCTTTAACGACTTCACGTTGTCGAGATGAGGTTGAACCTATTCCTACGTTGGGTCTGTCGCTTTTGTTGTAATACAACACATTCGTTTCTTTTGTGCGATTTTAAAAAGTATTGCATACCTAAGTAGTAACATACCAGGAGAAGATAAGCCTACTAGGGGATATCATTTTTGTGATTTTGAATTAAATAAATTTTAGGTAAAACGAAGTTTACTGGGTCATCTACTAATATATAATAATACAAGTATTATTATATAATATTTACTGACTTATAAAATTTATTTAACTAATACATACATACATATATATATATATATATATATATATATATATATATATATATATATATATATATATATATATATATATATATATACATATGTATATATATATATATATATATATATATATATATATATATATATATATATATATATATATATATATATATATATATATATATATATATAATATGTATTATATAATATATGACGGAGATTCTATTCCTCACGCAGATTCTATTTCCTCATCGGGATATATAAGTATTTCTTCCTAATCTGGATGTCTCGACAATCCGCCTTGGACAAGCGTGATGAGCTAGTGTCCATTCACCTAGAAATCAGTAGTCCCTATGCCTAACAGTGAGACGAAAACTGGCTGGAAAGTAGAAATTAAAATAAAAGTTACATTTGTGACCTGGCTTACCCAAAGGAGTACAGAATTCTTATATGAGATCGATTTCCTTTTAGTATCTTAGATTTTCTATAGCACCATTATTTTTTCAAAAGATAATGACGATATACGATGCAGTTCCTGTGACACCAGGGTATCTTAGGTGTCTTTAGGTGGAAATGATTACATATACCATCAGGTGAATTATTTGCTATTTTTTTTTAACTTCAATAAAATAATTATACAACCAGAACCGTTTAGACTAAAATAGAAATAAACATTTAGTAAGGTATAAGTGCATAGGAACAAAAAGATTATTTTGTGCTTCACCTTTGTGTTAATGACGGTGTTGCGGGAACCCAAGAAAGAAAAATCCACTGCTCTGCGGTCAAAGAAACAAAGATAAAAGTACTTTTTTATTTTTCATAACCTAATTTGTATTAGACACTGTGATTTTATTATTCATTTTACATACCGGTGGTTCAGTACAATTTCAACTATAATATACTGTACAATATTTTTGATTATACAATATTTTTGATATGGAGTGTATCCATTGCAAAAAAAGGGCGGTTTTTATTTTTGTACATTATTAGTACCTAATAATAAAGTTAAGTTTTTAATAGCCAAACTATTTTACTGGCACTTGATAAAGAGTATGAAAAAAAGTTGTATTAATTCAAAATTTGAAGATATTGTATTTAAAAAATAATACCTTTTTTAGTTTGTGACATTCTACTTACTTTTATTATTATACTCAAAGTAGCCATGCACGAGAAGAACTCTGTTTATTATACTCCGTTAATAATATAGTTATATACTATTACAGAAACAACACGGCTATTGTTTCAGTAATAGTAGGTATGTAATCACGAAGAAATCAATAATATCGATTACGATAGTGTCTAATGAAAAATATCAGTGAAATAATGTTCGAAAAAATCGTAGATTCAAGACTGATACTGAAATATATGTTGCACTGAAAATCGTAGATTCAAGACTGATACTAAAATATATGTTGCACATAAAATCGTAGATTCAAGACTGATACTAAAATATATGTTGCACTGAAAATCGTAGATTCAAGACTGATACTGAAATATATGTTGCACTGAAAATCGTAGATTCAAGACTGATACTAAAATATATGTTGCACATAAAATCGTAGATTCAAGACTGATACTAAAATATATGTTGCACTGAAAATCGTAGATTCAAGACTGATACTAAAATATATGTTGCACATAAAATCGTAGATTCAAGACTGATACTAAAATATATGTTGCACTGAAAATCGTAGATTCAAGACTGATACTGAAATATATGTTGCACTGAAAATCGTAGATTTAAGACTGATACTGAAATATATGTTGCACTGAAAATCAGTGTAGTGATTACCCGTTTTTCTTATGTGTAGAGTCTAGTTAATATTTTTTTCTTACACGATGATGTTATGCTCTTGATGTTATGACTCGGGAACTGACATTAGAAAAAAAAGCTGTTCAATATCTAGAAGGTACACAAACTGAGTTTTTATTACAAATATTGGCTATTTGTTTGTTTACGGTACGGTTATTTCGTTCCACAAATCTTTATCAAATATATAAAAGTTATGAAGCAGAAGTAAAACTCAATTTTTACAAGAGGTCGAATAAGGAAAACGCTTGCCCCATTCTGAGGGTCCGCTTGAATGATGAGTAACCCTATTAGATGCTCGGCTCACTTCCTAGTTTCCCTTCGTAACGTTATATTACGAGCAACTACGCACGATCTAGCTTATCCTTTTTAAACAGAACAATACTGTGTATTACTTTTATCAATTGTAATATAATAGCTAACTTTAATTAAATGAAGATTATAAAACATTAACATTATCATGTTGGACACATGTACGTAGTCACATAGGTATTATATTGGTCGCCCGTAGGTCGGGTTTAGTAGTGGTAGAGCCACGCTGCAGACGAATACTTTGTCAAGAATGGCACATTTGTCTGTAGGTTGAATGGGCCGACTCGCCCGGCGAAGAACCACAATCCCACTGAAAATTCCCCCCCCCCCCTGGCGTCTGAGTGGCAGGTTAGCTACCGTGCTTCGTCCGATAAGTAGTTGAGTTCCGGAGGCTCAACTACCCTTGCTTCTGCACTGTCTATGGCACTGCGGATGTCTATGGACGGCGTTGATTGCTTTCTATCAGGTCTCTCTTTTGCCTGCTCTTTTGCCTTCCTATCCCATAAAAAATCTCATAATCATTACTAGGTTTCTTCTTTAAATAAAACTCTTCCAACAATATTATTTTAATATTGTCCACGAAAGATGCCAGTCGTAATTATATTAGATAAAGTTTAAAAAAGGTAAGAAAGTAAAAAAGATTTTATTAAATTCAACTAAAATGCTTTTATAAATTAGTAATATAATACATTAATCAATGTACTGTACATTTATAAATGTATTTTTTTTTTATATATTCACGCCTATCCCCCGCAGGGGTTGGCAGAGACCACGAGCTCCATTCACTGCCATTCATCGCAGCGAAACGGCTCGTCATTGGTCGCTTTTCGCCCTCGTGAGAATCAGGAGGTGACGGGTGGCGAACCACGTCGCCGTCATTTTCGACAAATTAGGTATATTAAATTCGTCTTTAGTGAATCCCACGAGCCGCAAGGGAGGATGGAGGTCGGCCCCAGCAGAGCCCTGCATGCTGAGGTAAGGCACCATAGTCCCCGGGGGAGCCCAACCCGGGGACGATCGGCACGCTTACGACTAGGCTCGCCCCTAGCCACGCATCCATTGGCACGGCAGACCGTGGATTGGCGGAGAGGAAGGGAAAGGATAGAGAAGAAAGGAAGGGGCAGGAAAGGAAATGTGGATTGGGGGGGTTACCAGACTCGGAATAAACATTTAAAAATCCATATAACTATTTATTCCGATGCGGGAATCGAACCCGCGACCATTGACTCCGCGGGCGGAGGGCCTCGCCACTGAGCCAATCGGTCGTATAAATGTATCACTAATAATATACTGTAAATACACTTATTTTGTTTTGGTAGTGCCGTGTAAAATTTAACAGCAAAAATTGTAAAACGCGGTTAAATGTGCGCAACTTTCAAAAAAAGTAGAGTTCAGTACAAGCCAATAATTTTCACGCGCTAGGCACCGAAAGCTAACATTCAGGTCACGTATGGAACAGACAACGGAATTTTTTCGTTGTGTGACGAAAATTCGAACTAATCCACTTACAAAGTTTTTTAACATTGGACACAACAGTTTTATAGTCGAGAAAAAGTATAACGTAGAAAATAAATAGATAACAGAATGATTGAAGACTCATTAAGAATCATCATTAATATCAACGACAACGTATAGTATGTAATTTGGGAGAATTTTTCATAATCACCACTGAGAAGACGATTTGGTGATCGCAAACACTAGTAAAGCTGTCCGTTATATCTATGTCCGTAATCTGGCTATGTCCGTTATCTGGCTATGTCCATTATTAACTAGCTTAGCTTTTAGAATGTTTATACCACTATCATTTACTTATAACTTAAATTTATAACTTAAATTACTATAAACTTAATTCTTGTTGCCCTATCTTTAACGCATGTTGTAACATCATAAAAAGTTGAGCATTATTTTCGTCAATTTACATAATTTATTTTTATCTATTACTAATAATTGTATTATTTATTGGTGCTATTAAATAAATAAACCGTTCGATACTCAGAGCCTTATTCGTACAGTAGTAAATTGTATCTTTATTAATGGAGTCAGGTGTTACTTTGCGGAAATCCTTCACTATGTGGATAGTCAAAAGTCTTACTTAGCTAAGATCCGCGACAAGAAAAACAATAACAGAAAATTAATAATGTGTGTTTTCCCGCTCTCTACGGAAGACAACCGAAAAGTCAACCACTTTTCGGTTGTCTTCCGTAGAATCTACTATATCTGAAGATGCCTCATGTTGGGCCGAAACACGTGTCGTTTACAAGATGGAAAGGTGGTAATGTGTGTTTGGTGTTGTGTATAGTGGTTGGTGGGTGGAGAGTTGATGGCCGATTTTCGGTAAGTTTTTGATTTAAGTTCCAAATAAATCCACTTCATCCAGCACAAAAAACACACATTATTAATTTTCTGTTATTGTTTTGCTTGTCGCGGATCTTAGCTAAGTAAGACTTTTGACTGTCCACATAATTGTATCTTTATTATCAAAATTTTTTACGCATATAAATGATTGAATGACGCATATGAAAGATTGTTTCGTCATCTTTTTATAAATATCTCATTCACTTTTTTTAAATATTTCACTTTATCATCATTGCACAATTTAATAGCACAAATTGTGTTTTTTTCTTTCCTTCATCGTACAACAGGTTAACATATATGTTATTTTTAATTTGTATTGCTCCACTTTTATTCCACAAATAAAAAAAAATCCCATGTCCGTATTCTGAAAACAGTCACCAAAGTCAAAACAATGTTGTTAACATCGGATCGGGGTTCTCGCGACACGCATTCGCGTAACTCGATGTGTCAGGGTGGAGGTTGGACAAATTGAAGCAGCTGCGCTGGCGACGAATGACGACGAAAATACGTTTCTAGGGATGTAAGCAGTAGTATGTCGATGACTAAAAGTGATATGTAAAATGAATAAATTAGCTATAGATATAATAATAAGCATAATAAGCTATAGAAAATTCAAAATTTGCTATGTGGTGACGGTTTTGCTAATGTGTATAATAAACTAATTTTGTTAACAAAAATGTTCGAAATAATAGTTTTCGTATTTTTCATTAAATCATAAAAGAGCGATTTTATTGAGAGAAAAATATACAATTTCTATCAATTTATCGTATCAAACCATAATGTTACATTATTTTTTAAGACAGTTTCAGTACATTTAGTTATAGAAAATTAAGCTTCATTTAAAACTGATATATTATATTAAGATCCTTTAGTAGATAAACAAGAATTACCTATAGATACACACATAGATTCTTCATAGCAAATCACAAAACATGCCAATGGCCTGGTAAAGTATGTTCACATACTTAACTAGCCCATTGTCCCCTAATATTTCAGGAGCAACCACCGTTAGACGAGAATTAGAAAAGACCGCATCTTGCTAAAATTAAAGTGGGATGTACCTAGGCGAGTTAGAATAGGAATCTACTAAGTGGCGTGCTCGAGGGGAATTTAGCAATAGATTGTCGTAGATGATGATGACGAGAATATCCTTTAAAATCGATTATTCACTGCGTTAAAATTTCACTCAGCACAGGCAACATCATATTTTCGAAATTAAGGACAGTGTAACATCACGTTGCATTTGAGCAATACTAAATATTTTTTCTTATTTAAAATCTTAGATTGCTTGAGTTTAATGGCACTTTATTTCTTCGCTTTTTTCTTCGAATTTGCTTCTTTAAATTAGTAAATTGAAGAATATCCACAAAAAACTTTGTCTTAATGTTTACATGCTTCTCAGTAGTGAAACTAAATATATTTATAGATTTATATTCATTTTTTTGCAGTACACTTATTATAAATCTAAAGTAAACAATATTAAGGCCGCGCCATTAAAACTTCACAGGGTTAATCGGACATCCAATCGGACAAATCGGACAATCGGCAAGCCGTGTCTTATTTTGTATAACAATTAATTTCTCATTTTGAGATAATTATATTTAAACATTTTAATATTTGCAAAGTATGCTTTTTGTACTTTTTTCTCCATTTCGTTTAAATAATAGGGCACTAGGTAATTACTGTTTCTTGTACCATACAAATTGTTTGTTTTAGGTAAGAAATTTATATTATTATTCACTTTTATCGATATCTATAACATCATGATACTTATACATCACTAAGTCGTAAAGCGGGCGACTTAGCGGTACTAAACAGAAAGATTATAACATAGCCGTGATCATAACTCAATTAAATCTTTTATATTTATGTGTATAGTTAAATCAACACACTGTGGTAGTAAATTACCGTCAATGTCGACGATCCGTGCAATTATTTGATCTTTTAACCGTCTTGTTTTGTTGCGGTTGTGTTCTTATATTATAGAAATATCGTGATTTAATTCATTATTTTTACCACCATTTTCATCGACAACTCTAACTGAATTAAACATGTTTGTATGAGGAAAATATGATTCACAACGTATAAATTTACCCTCAAAAAGTATTTACTGTATTTTACTTTTTATTTTAAATCAATCTCCTATATTGATTGTCCTGGTCCTTATAAGACGTGTATTGGAAAACCGACGTTAGTTGGTTGTCTAATAAATGTGACAGGCCCATTGCCACTTCAGTTTGCTAACATAGAAGACTTAAACCTTCTAACGCCAATATTCTGCGAAGACGGCACACTTCACCGATCGAACCGGCATATTTGTTTCAGGGATTGATATCGTCTATACCAATCGCATAGAACATAAGTTTACAAAGAAATTATTAATGGAGTCAAGCCGTTACAGGGAAATCAATCACTATGTGGACAGTCAAAAGTTTTACTTAGCTAAGATCCGCGACAAGCAAACAATAACCGAAAAGTGAATTCACTTTTCGGTTGTCTTCCGTAGAGTCTATTATACCTGAAGATGCCTCGTGTTGGGACGAAACACGTGTCGTTTACAAGGTGAAAAAGTGGTAGTGTGTGTTTGGTGTTGTGTATAGTTGTGTATGTTGGTGGGTGGAGAGTTGCTGGCCGTTTTTCGGTAAGTTTTTGGTTTAAGTTCCAAATAAATCCACTTCATCCGGCAGGAAAACACACATTATTAATTATCTGTTATTGTTTGCTTGTCGCGGATGTCAGCTAAGTAAAACTTTTGACTGTACACATTTACAAAGAAAAGAAAAATAGGAATAGATATTTTGTATACCGGAGCAGGCAAACGAGCATGCTGTTCATCTGGTGGTAAGTGGTCCCTGCCGCCAATAGACATATATCATAACATTGTTGACGTCTTTTGTTGTTTCATTGCATTTCATTTCCATGACTTTCATTTCCACACGTCTACATTGTATTTGATCGTCTTCTTCGTCGTGTCGGCAGCATCAGATATTGTTAGCCCCGAACTTAGCCACTAACACCGCATCATCTGTCGCCTTCACAAGGTCATCCGCTGAACAGGTGACAGGGCAAAGAGAGCAGGATGTCAGTGCCATTGTAATGTATTTGATGGAAAGCGAAACGTCCGCAAATTATCCGGCTCAATGTCATACTCGATTGGTTCAGATTACAGGCGTCGTGTGAGTTCCAGCATATATAATTTTGGCACAATTACAGTCATTAGATGGATCGAATGGACCTGTGAGACGTTGTAATTACCATGTGTTACAAATTAAGGGTTGTTATCCAAATATTTATGTTGTCATGTCAAGATACAAATATAATGTTAAACAGAGTGATTATTAAAAAAAAACGAGAGTTTTTCTTACAAAAAAGTAAATGAGCGCGTTTAAAATTTGTCCCTCAAAGGGGATATCCCTTAATAAATAGGGGATACAAATTTGAATGTAATTTTGTCAGTGAGGCGTGTTCTCAATGAAAATACTTATAAATAATTATATAATAATGTTATAATATACAAAATCTGCATTTCTTTTGATGTGAAGTATTATGAAATAGAGATATGGATATATCTCTTTTTTAAATAGATATATAATCAACTGTTGTTTCATAGCCTATTTTTGTATGTGTATATATATATATATATATATATATATATATATATATATATATATGTGTGTGTGTGTGTGTGTGTGTGTGTGTGTGTGTATGTATGTGTATACTTATATATTGGCTTATGTCTATTATTTTTGTTTATTAATATTTTTTCTATCATTATAATGATAATGTATCACCAACCTACATCAAATTATCTACATTGTGTCCATACTACGGTTGTCCGTAAGAAGTTGCTATTAGCGATAACACCGCCATTTGTATATAAATATTACAATTAATAATTGTATAACTTTGTGTTTCGTGTACAACAAAGAATATATCTATTTTATGTATATATTTATTCTATTCTTTTCAAATATATTGAAAATATATCTAACGCGTTATTAAAATTCACTCCCACTGCTATTAATATCATATACGATCTCTAGATCGTCACGAGCGAGTGTTCACTGAGTTTTGAGTTAAACTTGTCCCTTATAAATTGCATTCCACGTGGTCGGAGACGTCCGTACCAAGAGAATTATAGCTTCACGTCCTATTTGATGAATACCGACGTACCAATGTACGAACCGGTTTATTTTAAAATCATTCCCTTTTAAACGTTAAACCTATTTTGACCACAAAATATTTTGTTTAATAGTCACATGCAATCCTACCGTATGTTCAACGAGATAAGTGTGTTCGACGTACATACACGTCGAAGCACATTTCTACTGCGGTGCGTTGACGAGTATACTCGTCGTTGCTAGATTTTCACTCCGCAGATCTTTTAAAACTAAACTCCGCAGTTAACAAGAGGTACCTTGTTATTAAAATACCTTTATTACTGGCGTAGCAGTGAAATATTAATCGATTGTTAATTATTTTAAAATACAAGTGAAGTGATATGAAATAAATGCGCGTATTGTAACTTTTTAATCTGACTGAAAAAGTCCATAGAAGGTTTTGGTAAAATAGCCACCATTTTATCAAGACGTCAGGGATAAAATGACTTGGACCATTTCAAGAGATTGGATATTATTGTATTTTACTTGACACTGGCATAATAGTTATAACTAATTGCCATCAAAGAACAAAAAAGAAAAATTTATGATTGTATTGAATGTGAGTGAGATAGATAGTCAAGGATCTATATCGGTCTGGTGTCCATAAAACAGTATAAATTAAGGTATTATGAATTAAATAATATACTCACCAAAATGAAATATTTAATCAACTATTTAAATATACTTTGGAAGATAGATACAAGAACAGTATTATCTTTACTCAACAAACGGCATTGTCTTTAGTCTGTCGTTTCATTTCACATAAAAAAGAAATGAAATAAATGTCCCTCAACCATCAATGACTATTTATAGATCTCCAACAGTCGTATGACAAATCTTAACATTATTAAGTCAGATAGGGATAAGGTTGGTCATATGACAGCCAATGTCTCACGGAATCGCAAATGTTTGTTTTCGTGTTCTCTGTTATTAGAACATACATTGGATCAAACTCTCCTCTAAGTACATAAATAAGTACAGGCTTAGGCGGTTTATTAATATTTGCCCTGACACGTTAGTGCTTACTAAATATTTCAAGCGTCAGCAAATTGTTTCAACATAGTATCATCATAACACATGAAAATCATAATTTTTTTATAGCCTATAGCAGTTTTTTTATTTCATAGCCCGTCTTCAACTGCTTGGCATGTGTCTCCCCATTTATAGAAAATGGATATTATCCCCCCCCCCCACCACGTTCATCCAAAGTGAATACAAACTCATGCGAAATTGAATGACGGCGACGTGGTTCGCCACTCGTCACGTTCTGATTCCTATGAGGGCGAGAAGCGATGAACGCAGAGCCGTCTCGCTACGATGAATGTGAGAGGAGGGATGGATAAAAAGTGTGAAGGAAGTAAGGTAGGTGTGTCGGGATCGTAGCGGATGGAGATCTGGGGTATCTGCCTAACCCTACAGGGAGACAAGCGTAACAATATGAATGAATAAATGAAAATTGATACTTTAAAAGACTAGTCTCCCTACTCATAACTGAAAGACCGGCAACGCGTCTGTAATGTCTATGGTGTTGCGGATATTTATGGGCAGTGTTGACTGCTTTTCATCAGCAGGCACGCTTAGCCATCTTATGCCATAAAAAAACGTGGATTGACGGGATTTGGGGGGGGGGGAATACATATATTAATTATGCGGGAATCGAATCCGTGCAATGACTCCGAAAATGTTAGCATCACCACTGAGTAAGTTAAGTCGAATTGAAGTTCCCGTATATGTGTGACCTAAAGGTACTTATACCAAGTCTGAATCACCGCCGGTTCGATTAGTGCAGTGCGTTTATATTCATTCCTCCAGAAATGGGGAGGTCCCCTACATAGTCGTAGGATATATAATAGAAGTTAATAAAATGAAATATCGGTTAATCGATGTTTCATTTTTTAAATGATGGATGTGATAATAAAATAAATAAATGAATTTAAGTTGTTTTTGTTGAGCACTGTACACTGACTGAAACAGCTCTATTTGTATGTGTCCCTTTGAAAGGAAACGACAAGACGGTCGCTATTATTAAAACCATTTGTCACTGAGATGTGATTATCATATTTGCACTACAATAGACATTTTATGTATGCATTTCTAGAACTAATTACGGTCTTAAGCGATTTTAATTTTAAATCTCTCGTCAATTTGATTTAGTTTTAAGTTTGATGATTCTAATAGCTGCTTTTCTATCGTTTTTATTATACATACACGCTTCTTCTCTTTAAAGCTATATTAATAATTTTTCGATAATGTTCTTCTTTTTTACTCTTCCTACTAGTTGTTCAAAGCATACTTGTAGTAATTATTTTGGAAGAATTGTAGTATGTTCCATTTATTTGTTTATTACAACTAAAACTTAACAGGATATATTATATATAATACGATTAGTATTAGATAGCTAGTATAACGTCAAGAGTATGCATACAGAATATGAGATGTCGCTACCGTTACACTGAGACTGTGTATGTATCGCGGTGTTACGATTGTTTTAAGGTTTTAAGGGTACTTTGCACCGTGGCATCAGGCTTTTATCCTAGACCTGACCTAGTACAGACAGAGACCTAGACTAGACGTCGTACAGACAGATCTGAAGATTATACAAACGGTAAAAATTATGTCTTTTTAAAAACAAGTAAAGCATAATGAGCGCATGACTAGCATTATTGTTTAAAAGTTATTCTGTAAGTCCTTAATGATATTTTGAAGCAATGGCTGTCACGGATTGATGCACCTAGTACGTCTAATCTGCTTTTACATTCTATTTCTTCCGTAATATTACTTTTCATTTTTGGACTCGTGTCATCATTACCTTTGTTCCAAATACATACCTTTGAGCGACTGTGTTTAGAATTAGAGGCCCCTTTTTCATTCCATTACTTATCTTTATCCCTACCGTTTGTTTATATCTTATCTTCATTTGCAGTGACCTAGGCTTCATCAACGTCTTTAAGCGATGATGATTTCTTAGTATCAGGTAATCATCCTTCATGCTCAATTACCCATTTCTTTGTTACAAGACTAGTATTGTTTTTTGATATTACTAGAATTGTTCTTAACTATTTCAACTAAGCTATTATGCTTGCGCTAGGATCGATAGATAAATGGAGGAAACGAACTTATGACCTAAGTTTATAAGCCCGATCATTCCCAAGTGAGCTATTAATGCTAGGAATACTTTGTTATTCCAAACTTTACATATATATATACACGTAGAAATCAGCCGAAACAAAACCGATTTCTACAATTCGCCGCCAAGAAGTCGCAGACATATCTAATTATTAATATAAGCCGACGAATATGGGCTATACTCTTCATAATGACTACAAACACGCTCGCGGGTTATAAAAGAGCTTTTAATAGATACGACAATATTCCACAGCAGCGTTCACTTAACTTGCCAACGTGTTTTACAGCCGCCGACAGCGTGTCAACACCTGCGTATAAAGTTACGTATAAAACTATTTTAGCCTCGTGCTTTTCACTGATACCGCGTATGTCATTAAAGGATTAAAAGGAAAATTTTTTATGTATTATAGTTAATGCGTGGCAATATATCGTTTATAACATATTAAACGTGTACCATTTTCTTATCAAACAATGGTCTGTACTTTACCTATGAGATATATAATTTATTATCAATTTTTTTTTAGTTTTTTTTATGGGATAGTAAGGCAAACGGGTAGGAGTGTCGCCTGATGGAAACCAATCAAAGTGGCCCATAGATATCTGCAGCGCCATAGGCAGTGCGGAAGCGTTGCCAACCGTTATAGAAAATGTCATTATGAGAGTGTCAGGGGGAGGGTGTTGGGCCTACGGAATTCAGCCGCTCACCGTACGAAGCGCGGTCACTAAGCAACCACTCAGACACCGGTTTTCTGCGGGAGCGTGGTAGTTCCCCGGGTGAGTCGGCCCATTCATTCTACAGACAAACATTATGCCATTCTTGATATTTGATAAATATTTAGCAGGATATAAAAGCCGAAATTGATTATAATTTTCTTGTATATCACTTGTTATATAGCGATAGGTGAAGGCTAGACCACTCACAACTGCATCCCGGATCGTAGGATATGGAATTTCTTAGCTCATAATAATGACGTCACTGGATGATAGGCGAAATGATAAGGTATTTTTCTAAAAATGTATTTATTTTTTAATTTATTGTGCTTCTCGTGTTCATAAACTCGACCGATTTAGTCCGTAATTTCAATTACATTAGTGATGCATTTCTTGAGAATATACAATAGTGAAACAACCGTATAAAAATAAATATCACTTAATTTTTTAAATATAAAACAGAAAACAAGAACAAATTTTAGACAACCAAAATAATTTTAAGTAATCATTTCATGAATTCTACTGAAAATAGTAGTGTTACTATATAAAAACTTATTGCAAATAAATGATTTGTATGCAATTGATTGACACATATTAATATAGGTTATTTGTAAGCTTGCGTGGAAGAGAAAACATAGTACATACAAAAAGTAAAAAACAAAAATCAAGCCAAATATAAATATGAAATAAATGCTTGTAACACAGCACCAAAGATTATAAATATTGTATGACAAGATATCATCTGGAAGGGAGACTGTGATGTTAACTTTTAATGTTATATATCTATAATGTGATATGATTAAAAAATTCAACTTACTATATACCTTATTAGTTTTATCTAAAGTTTTTACAATATCTACATTTCGGCAAAATTAATTATTTATTTTCAATTTTTACATATAAGAAAAATTTATAGGTTATGTCTCAATTCATTACAATAATGATAATTTAGGACTAGTTCCAGATAACTTACTAAGAAAAAATTGCTACAATTACTTAATTTTAGGTCACAATCTTCTTTTTATATACAAAATCATCTATTAAATAATAGAATTAAATTTTTTCCGTGGACGCCTTACATGGCAAGAATATATTAAAAGGAACATAAGAGAATGTCGAATTACATGATATTCTACATAACAAGGTCTCTTTTGTACATGTTCGTAGAAATATAATTGCTACAAGGTCTTTTCTAAAGTCCTTAAAATTTTAACAATTACTTCATAAACACTAAATTGGAGAAGGCAAAAGTGGGCCACACTGAATATCAGTTGAAGTAGGCCGTGAGAAATAAATTTATGTCTAATACTCGTACATACATTGATACAATTCTTAATTTTTTTCCACCATATAGTCATCGTGAACCGTGAACATTCGCAAACCACACAATCATTTATCTGTTCATGACAATGGCATTTCACCTGACAATCGATGTCTGGATGACGCTCTAGTACCACACGTTCCACACGTATTATTACTGTAGCCCGAATCTGAACCAAATGATGAGTCACCACTAGGTGGCTTAGGAGACGCTCTTGGTCCCCTCCAGCACGCTATTCCTGGAAGTTCACCGCCAGGCCAAGCACCGCCTGGTGCCATAGGCACAGGACCCGCTGGTCTTGCTCCAACCGTTCCCACTTGAGGATATAATCTTAAAAGAGCATCTAAAAGTACACCTTCGTGAAATTCTGAAGGGTCTGGTGGGTGTACGTGACGCGGAAGTCGATGATGACCCCGACGTCGCTCTAAGGATTTCGGCCGCCGATCCAAACGCTGTGGCCTTTGGCGGTGCGGAAGTGACTGAGGAACTGTTGGCCGAGAACACGTTCGACACGGTGCCGCTTCCCCAACTAGGCTCAGTTCATCTTCAGCGAAGTGATCATCGCTGTGCACAGAGTCGTCGGATCTGTGAGGAAGCTCTTCATAGAGTGGAGCACCGCATGCCTCGCTGCCAAATGTGTTGTTGCCTCGCCATGAGCCTCCAGAGTCACAAACGAACACTCTTCCTTGACAATTGGGTCGATTCGCTTCTACCATCTGGAATATACAAAATGTTTTATTAGTTACTATGATTTATTTATTCAAACATCTTATTGCTAAAACTTATATAAGTAATTGAACACTTATGGAGCCAATAACAGATTTACATTTTATTACGTAAACTTACAGTAAAAATACATACAAATTCGTTGATTACAGCGGTTAATCTATAAAATATGTTTATTTATATACATGTGAATGTTTAGTGTGTGAGCCTGTACATGTGTAAGAGGCAAGAGTGTATATTTAATAATAATTATTGTCTGCCCGTGCCCAGCAGTGGGACATATATGGGCTGTCAAAAAAATTTGTCTGAGAGACTTTTCAAAAAGTTTTTAATGTGGCTTTAGTGGTGTATTAATTGGCATTACTTCCTGGAAATACAGTATGAGGCGAGTATGGGTGCAAATAAAGGTTGTTTGGTGGCAGATTTAGGTTTTACTTTAACTACTACTTGCAAACAAGGAGTATTTCAACCATATTTATATTTATATATTAGATCACTAGCTTTTCGGAGCCCGCCTGCTGCGGCCCTTAAAAGCTACACGAGCGTTTCAGACTTCTATCAAATTTCACCGAAATCGACCCACAAATGACGATTTTAGCTTCGTATGGCAGCCATCTTGTTTTCCGCCATTTTGAATTTTATTTGTCACCATTTTTTGTCGTTAGTCAGTGAGTGAGTGGTAATGGAGCTTTATATAATATATTGTAGCAGTAAAAGGTCAAATAATTCTTGGTTGAAAGTAGTAGAAAACATAATTCTGCTAATGGACACCTTATATTAGTAAGTAGGCTGCAGCAACTTTCTGTGAATAAAAACCCATCTGTTATCCGCAATGCATTTACCAAGCGTGAGGATTGCTACAAAAACCAACACTCGTAAGTGAAACCAATGTCATACTGTGATCTTTTACTTAGTAATGTTTGATTGATCGATTTAGATTTGAAAAAAATATTTTGGAATTTTTCTTCTGAGCAAATAATACTCGTTATTACCTCAAGTTGTGAATCCATATCGGGTCTGTGTGGCAAAGGTGGTCTTCTTGGTAGATCTTGTAAGTCTTCGTACAACGGCGTTGGAGGCGGTGCCCTACGCTGGGAGCTGCTACTTTGACTGGGCGCCGTTGATTTCGATGGCAGGAGGTTCGTCACTTTTCGTTTGTGCCTGTTAAACAAAATAAGTTGGAAATATTATTCTTCTTCTAAGAGTGCCTCTCCGACTGGCGAAGGTTGGCAGCCAATTCAGCACACTCCCTGATATTACGTAGCCAAGACTTTTTTTTCGACCAATTTGTCTTTTGCCCGCGATTATTATTGAACGAAAGGAAAAAATGGAGGAAATAACTAATTACCACATTTATCTTGAACTACATTTCTAACTTAGCCTGCAGTTATTATCGACATAATCGACATAGTTTTAAACTTTACTGCTGTTAATTGGTCTCTGTAGGAATCTACTCTGTACGCTGTCTGGAGTGTTGTCGAAATGTACACGCTTTGCGTTGTGACGAAATAAATGTATCTAACATAGTTTTTTTACTCCAAAAACTGACCCAGGTTTGATAAAATAACAGATATATTATATATATGCAATACCAGATCAACCCGTCAATCCGTCTTGGACACGTCCGGGTTAATGTCATTTTTCCTAGAAATGGGGATGTCCCGTGTCCAGTAGTGGATGTACATATATGGTAAATTAAAAAAAACATACACCAGATGCATTGCAGGAGCTTTAAAGGTTTCAGTGTCATATCAGTTCGGAAATATTGCTGAAAGTAGCCCGTAGGAAAGCTAGTATGTAGAAAAAAGTTACGATAAAAACGCATAGTAATCAACTCATACAGATGGGAGAGATGAAACTTTTATTTGTATCTGTCTAAATTGTCTCTTAATTGGTACTGCAGTTTCAATATACATATATAGATGTCGCTTTGATGTCTTACAACGTGTTATCTATGCTTTAGATACAACAATAACACCTAGGTATAGTACAAGTTATGTAGTGGTAGCGCCACGTCGCAGCCGAATACTTTGTTAAGAATGGCATATTTGTTGTCTGTAACATGAATGGGCCGGCTCGCCCGGGAAAGTACCACATTCTCGCAGAAAACCGGCGGCTGAGTGGTAGCTTAGCTACCGTGCTCCGTCCGGTGGCCCATCACCCTCCTATAATAACACATTCCTTAAAGGCCGGCAACGCTTCTGCATATGGCACTGAGGATGTTTATGTGCAGCGTTGATTGCTTTCCATCAGGTGACACGCCTGCTCGTTTGCCTTCTATCCCATAAAAAAAAATTGAAATGACTGTTTACTTGAATCACATGTTTTTTTTTATAGTGCAGTACTTCCTTTGAGGATTATTTTAAGGGCCTGACCGCGTAATTGGAATAGACCAAAAATATAAGTACCCACTTTCACCCACTAAACTACAGGACATAGAATAAACGTGTGATATCTACGAACCGTTTTGATATATGTAAAGCCTTCAAGCAGCGATTCGGAAACATGAAAGCGCGGCACACGGGACAACAACGACACTCGGCATGCTTCCCGACCACCCACGGATAGCTCGGGCTTTGTACGGGGCACAGCGGACGTATTATACACGCGTCGTCGCGTGTTGGTCGATGTCCGTAAATGGGCGCAAATGAGCTTTTATAAACAAGCTCTGTTTCTAAAGCGTGCTTTGTATTCGTATTTACGAACGTTAGCGCCTTTGTCTATGCCCCCAGTTTGAGTGTATTGACGAATTATGCTTAGAGTTCGAAGGTATTGTTCAATCGTTCTCGCATTTTAAGTACCTAGGCTGTCGAAAAATGCCATGAAAAAGATAAAATACAAATATATATCTCGCAGAAAAGTCGGCGTCTTAGTGGCTCAACACTCTCCCCCTCCCACTCCCATAAAATCAATTTTCTTAAAGGTCGGCAACGCTTCCGCACTGCCTGTGGCGCTGCGGATGTCTATGTGTGGCATTGATGGGGTGCTTTCCATTAGGTGACACGCCTGCTCGTTTGCCTTCATATTCATAAATTATATCCACGTCTTGGTAATTGTAATGTGGGACGCCCCCTCCCCTCCCCGTCTAGACTAGACGGAGTGGCATCTCCTTTGGGTGATTGACAGAGACTGTATGCATGTAACCGAACATGGAGATGATTATGTAGCGATCATGCTACATATATTAGTCCAGTAGTAGACTACTGAAAGCTGATGATGATTATTATGAATAATTTTAATACTTGTTTACTTTTAAATACATTTTAAAAGATTTTACATAAAATTTAATCAAAAAATGGTATATTTTTTATATTGACGTTCATATTGGAATAATGTTATAAAAATTCCAATTCTGGTCAAACTTACAACACAAGTCTATGGTCGATTCTTTATCTCCTATCTAATTTTTAAAGATAAAACCAAGTCCATTTTTTATGTAAACAGAAAGATAACATTCTCATCTCAATGATCACTGTGACTTAGGTAATAAGCTATTAAATCCTTTGCACTAACCCATTGATATACGGCGTTTTGAAGCGTGGGAGAAAATTTTCAATAGCTTGTCGATAAGAATAATGTGATAAATCAGACAATAAAGACAGAAGGCTGCTGGTGCGCTTTCTATGTAAACAAAATAAATTGTTTTTATTTGAATATCTGATTCTTGTGATATTGATGTTTTGAAATTCCTCACACAGATCACCATTGGACGTAATGATGTTGATAAGTTTAATATAATAGCTAGTCTTTGATGTAGGTACTTCAGGGTTGCTTTACTGCTGTTTGAATGAAATATTTGTCTTTTTTGAGTTTAATATTTGTCTTCTATATTCATTTTGTTCTTCATCTATATCTACTTTTGATATTTGGTTTAAAGCACCAATTTTCTTCACATATTTAATTTAATATTGTAATTGTATACATCAAATAATGTTTTTGATATCATTATCCCATTCATCATCATATGCTCGCAGCAGTTCTCTGTTAGACATAGGCTGCCTCCATTCATCAAGCATTCAGATTCTGCTAGACACCATGTGCAGATTATCGCTTTATCTAATCATGGAGAGTTCCATATTATGTTTGTCAAAACACGGCCTCCATTCCAAGACGTGTCTACCCCAACAATTGTCAGTTCTTCGACAAACGTGACCAGCCCACTGCCATTTTCATTTTTTTAAGATTTGGAAAGATTGGCTGTGGTTTTGTTTCTCTGATTGATTTTATCGTACCCAACAGAGGAACTCCGAGCACAACCCTATGCATAGTTTTCTGAGCGACTTTAACCTTGTGTTGTAGACGAACTCTCAGTTTACAAGTAGTGACACAGATTATCTCTCCTTAATCTTGCAATCCCACCGAAACGATTGAAAAAACGTCAAGAGAGCAGGGCAGGACATTAATAGCAATCCAACAACACCTCAGATGAAGTCGAGACCGCGTTTCAGAACCCTATCGGTGATATTTTTTTCTAAACTTATACTATAAGTGTACATCTAAAGTTTTAAATGCAACGAAGTAGAAAGAATGCAGTTAAAATCCAATAGGGCACCGACGTAAAAAAAATATATACTACAAGCAAGAGTTTCAGACACGATGCGCACCAAATTAACGGCGACGTTACGTTTTGTCGATGACCGCAACGAGGAACCGGCGTCGTGTTACACGATACTCGATAATTAGTGGCACGTCACTAATCACTAGAGAAGTATTGTAAGATTGATTGGCGTTTGCCGATACAAACGTCGACATATTAAGTGTGATAATAGGGTGTGACACATGACGGCGCTAGAAACTGTCGATCGAGTGAGTGAGGTGTTATTTGTATGAATTTTTTATGAGAAATTGAAAATAAAAAATATAAGGTAGTTATGTTACCTGTTCAATTAATATTTGAAAAAAAAAAGGCCGAAAAGGAGACGATGTACCTTGGCATACATAGAACTCAGCATGTTGACAGCAAAAGAGTGAGTATATGAAAAATACGATATGGTTATTCCTATAGCTGTTGCACTAGATGACTGTTTGAACTAAAACCAGTAGAGGGCATCAATGTGTATCTAAGTTATAACATCCGGTTAGTGATTTTCACATCAACTGCTAAGAGACAGATTACGGCAACATCCGATATAAATAAATATATGTCCAATACGGGAATGTTAAGGCTGTATTAATGGATAACGAAGAACTAACTTGAGTAGTGAATTTATACTAAATTTATAGTGATAACGACATAGGAGCAATCAAGAAAAGATCGTATGAGTTTACTAAAGGTCGGCTACGCATCTGTCAAATGTTAAATGTCTTTGGAGAGTGGTGATCTCGCCTGACTACTCTACTATCAAAATATATAAAAAAATACTTTATAATTTATAATGATAAACGCTAACAGTGTTAAAATGAGGACAACTACTGTAAAATAGACTCTACGAAAGACAGTAGACTTTAGTACAGAGTAGAGCCACGCTGCAGACGAATACTATGTCAAAAAGGTCATATTATTTGTCTATAGCATGAATGTGCCGGCTCGCCTGGGGAAGTACCACAGTACCGTAGAAAACCGGCTTCTGGGTGGTTGCTTAGCTACCGCACTTCGTCTGGTGAGCGATTGAGTTCTGCAGGCCCAATCGCCCTCCTCTCGCCCCTCCCCTTCAACGACAACGCTTCTGCACTGCCTGTGGCAATGCGGATGTTTATGGGTGGCGTTGATTGCTTTCCATCAGGTGACACGCTTGCTAGTTTGCTTTCCTATCCCATAAAAAAGGCTGTAAAGTCACTTTACGGTAGTCTTTCGTAGAGTTTACTTTACCTGATGATGCCTCGTGTGGAAGTGAAACGCTTTGCGTTTATGGTGAAATTGATATTGTGTTTGACGTTTTCAATGATAGTAACTATGGCGAAGTGTTGGAGGATTTGCTGACGGCCATCTCTCGGTGAGTAATTCTTTATACACCGTTTCGAAAACACACGTGTTATTTTTCTCTTTTGTATTCGCGGATCTGAGTAACGTGAGTTCGACTGTCTTTCTTTATTATGGATTTCCGCAAAGTAACATCTGACTCCATAAATTATTATACCTTAAAAATAACTATAAATTATCTGCACTCATGTATGACCGTCTCTCGGTAAGTAATTATCTATATACTCCTACGCAAAGACACATATTATTTTTCTGATCTCTGTTCCCGTATGTTAGCAGCGTAAGTTTGACTGTACTTCTTTATTATGGATTTCCGCGAAGTAACACTTGATTCCATAAAATAATATACCATAAAAAATTACTATAAATAACACTCATGCGTTATAGTCCACGGTTTATCTAATTTTATGCAACAAGTTTCAAAAGATATAGTGATGAACTGTCGTAAAATTGGCCGAACATCTTCAAGATATTAAATGCTTACGTGGATGAATTTAACACGCGGTGTACTAAAGCGGGAATTTTCTTCTATTTACACTTCAGAAAACTTCTCCGCCAAAAGCGAATTATCCAACCCGCAGTTCTCGCTCGGCGTCTTATTAGACAGTCTTGGGTAATTAAATAACACTCCAGTGGACGCGCTTCGGGTGGCGTTATACGAGGTGTGAAAACGATTCAAGTATCGATAAGTTACGTTGGGTAAACCTATTGTTATATTATTTAGTATACTCACATTTTAAGAATAATCATAAATAATATTCGAAAAAACGACGCTCAACATCCCTTGACTTCAAATCATAAGGAACCCAAGTTCCTTGCTTTTGAATCATTTCCAACGCATGCAATCGCTTAGAAATTGCTTAGCGGGTAAATCTTAGCTAAGTAAAACTTTTTGACTGTCCATATAGTGATGGATTTCCGCAAAGTAACGCCTGACTCCATTAATAATCCTAATACTGAAGCAAGCTTTTCTTACGTTTAGCATGAATCATCATCGAGCAATTTCTCCAATTTAGTGTCTTCGAATGTTTTTGGCCTTCCTGCGCGTGAACAGTCGGCAACATCGAAATCACCGACTTTAATGTGACGGAACCAATCACAGCAGATCGTTTTACGTAGAGCAGCATTTTCGTAAACTTTTTTAACTCACGATGCGCTTCAGCCGCCGTTTTCTTTGAATGAAACAAGAAATGTAACACTTCCCGTAAATGACGATTATTTGGCACAAAATCGTATATTTTCACACAACTAAAAGTATATGACGAGACAATAAAATCACCAACGTGTCAAAGCGGTTTGTTTATCATATCTATCTATCCTTGGTTGATGATTTGGATATGTCAAAATCGACCAACACTTATTGCTGGAGACATCTAATGAAAAACAGCGAGAACATAATTGCGCACCTAATAATAGATATTATTACAACAATAACGAAGCTATCGCGTTCAGACTCAATGGTTTCGACTTTCATCACATTCCGCATCGAAATAAATAATATATGTGTATTTCTTCCAAATATATATTTTTAAAATCCGAGTTTTCACCAATTCGTCTCGGAGGACGGAATTCAGCAATGGGATATTTGTGGGTATATATGAGCTGTAAAATGTGTATATAAGGCCATGGAATACAACTTTCCGATTACTTCCCGTTAGCGTCGTACGTGATTGTGGGAGCAAATACCAGTAGATTAATAGCAGCAGCTACCTTATAATAAAAACCAAAGCGCAATCCACAATCCAACCCACCATGCATGGCGACAACGGTAAAATCCCTCAATTTTTGGGGGTAAAAAAAGAATAAAGATTTGTAAAGCATCGTTCCTGTTTTACAGGAATTTATGTCCATTGAAATGTAGACGACGATCTGTTCTATATTCTACAAATATATCCCGGTACAATCTTCTTTACTTTAATATTCCAAAGAATGCAAATAGACAGCGAAATAAGTCTAAATATTTTATCTAGAAACGTAGTAGCTATTGTCTTTTAAGGCTAGTGAGATTTCTTACGTCACTGTTCCTGTGTCCTTTAATAAATAATGTGTCCAGGAAGCGCAGGTGCTGGGGGGGAAAGAAAGGATTTGTCGGTGTACGGAGAAAATTGTACGGTACACGCTTTATGTTCTCGTAGATTAGTCCGTTGAGAGACCTCTACTGTTCTTAAAGGTTATTTTTTTATACTTTCGTATTCCTTATTCAAAGTTAGGCGAAAGAAATGATAGACTACTCAAATTCATTTCCTTGTATATAATTTATTTTCTTTTAATCATGCACTAATATAATATACTATAAAACAATTATTTAATGTATGGAAGTATACTAATTGAGAGGATAATTAATAATTTTCCCGAATCGATACGTCATATCTTCAAAAAACAAGCCTATGTCGCGGTGGTCTATAAGCGGCTTTGATTGCTTTCCATCAGGCGATAAGCATGCTCGTTTGTTTGCCCTTCTATCCCATAAAAAAGACAATGTCTTGTCTTTGTTTTAAAAAAATCAAATCAGAATATTTATTTAATGTCATTCTTTGTTGCTATTTTCCACTATTTGTGAAAATCGCCGAAGCTCGTCATGTGGCATAAGTTATTCTTTCTTATATTCGTGTCATTAAAAATTGACACGTATTTCGCCTCAACACGAGGCATCATCAGGTATAGTAGACTACGGAAGACAACAAATAGTGATTGGGAAGTGGAGAGTTGCTGACGGCCGTTTTTTCTCTAAGATTTCTCCATCAATCCACTTCTTCCAGTAAAAAACACACATTATTATTTTTCTATTTTCGTTTGCTTGTCGCGGATGTTAGCTAACTAAAAATCTGACTGTCCACATAGAAATGGATTTCCGCAAAGTAACGCCGGACTCCATTAATTATAATTTAACATTGATATTTCAAATTAAAAGGTTGATTAAAATCGAAAATTGTGAGGGAACTGCTTAAATATTCTAGCGTAACACAAAAAACAGCTAAATTCATGAGTTACCACGACCTCACGTTTCGACTATCAGACTTTAATGGCGAAGTAGCACGATACAGTCTGAAAAGTTTCACATGAAATTGGCATGTAGAAATTTTATACACTTTGACAGTCCTCGCGAGAGTTACTTTGGATACTCGAATTTTTAAGTGAGCTTTTATATAAATTTTTAAATATTTAAAGTACTTTAGGATCTCACTTTTTTCACAAAAAAAGTGAAAAATCTCACGATAATAATCTAGAATATGCGTTATATTAAAACACCTCAAATACAAAGAGAAGTTGAATCTTGATGATAGAAGATTGAATTTCTGACGACTTTTCCTTAAAGGCCGACAACGCTTCCGCCTATGGCACTTCAGTTGTCTATGGGCGGCGTTGATTGCTTTCCATCAGGTAACACGCCTGCTTGTTTGCCTTCCTATCACATAAAAAAAAGACTGACTCATGAAATGCTCATCAAATAATCATCAACAGCTTGTGAAAATCCATAAACCTACGCCAAGGTCGCCAAATCAATCCACATATCAAAAAGAACGCGAGAATTATTTTATCATATTTGACAAATTGGCTGATAACTGCGAGGCTTTCAATTTGCGGCGCAATGAAGACTGAGATAAGATTTTTTTTGTGAAAACCCTCGGAATAGTGTGTAAGAACTCCCTAAAATAAATAGCCCCATTTATAAGCTTATGCAAAAAGATATATCATCTTCGTCGAGCGTGTCAAATGTTCATCGTGAAAATTCTAGTTACTTAGTTATTTAGAATTGAAAAAAACTTTTTGAACGCAATTAACTGGATTTGGAACGGACTTGAATAATCTTAGTATAATAAATTTTATATAATATAAAATATAATAAATAATAGTCTTGAATAATAATAGGGAGGCAAACGAGCAAGCATGTCATCTGATGGAAAGCCATTTGAAAAACAAAATACGTTACCCGTCAAAGAGGTTCGGAAATACCACTTAAGGTAGCTGGAGTGGTAATGCGTGGAATGAAGTTTTGTGAAAAACCCACCGTACTGGATTAATAGTTTAGTTGGTTGTGTTTTTTTTTAATTTATTTATGGAGTATCAACATAAGTTTCAAGGGAAACATACGTTGTTCTAATTTTTTCTTACAATATATTCAAATATCAATATCAGCCCGCGGCAGTCCACTACTGGATATAGGCCTCACCCAAGTCGCGCCACCTAGCCCGATCTTCGGCTACACGCATCCAGTCTCTGCCAGCCGCCTTGCGCAGATCGTCGCTCCATCTAGCAGGAGGGCGTCCCACACTACGTTTGCCACACTTTGTTGATTGATTGGATTCGAAGATGTTAATGCTGGTAGCCTATTGGCTTTAACAGCTTTATCGTATTCAGGGCCCAAGTCACGCTTTGTTTAGTATACTTATATTCAAATATAAGTATACTAAATACAGATGGACACGACATTAACACAAAGTGAATCCAAACTGGACAAAATTAGAAATTATGTAAAAACTTATATGCTATATTTAATATGGTGCGTGAATTGTACCACACTATTGTAGCGAATTTTGATAGTGATAGAGCCATAATGGAGACGAATACTTTGTCAAGAATGGCATAATATTTGTCTCTTTTTCATGTATTTGTAAATGTTTAACAATACTTCTAGTAATATTTTAAAAAAATTGCTAAATTTTTTTTAGAAAAACTATTATAAATAATATATGGACAGTCAAAAGTTTTACTTAGCTAAGATCCGCGACAAGCCATCGCTTCTCCACCCACCAACCACTATACACAACACCAAACACACATTATCACTTTTCCATCTTGTAAACGACATGTGTTACGCCTCAACACGAGGCATCTTCAGGTATAGTAGACTCTACGGAAGACAACCGAAAAGTGTCACTTTTCGGTTGTCGGAAAAGTGATAATGTGTGTTTGGTGTTGTGTATAGTGGTTGGTCGGTGGAGAATTGATGGCCGACTTTCGGTAAGTTTTTGGTTTAAGTTCCAAATAAATCCACTTAACCCAACAGAAAAACACACATGATTAATTTTCTGTTATTGTTTTGCTTGTCGCGGATCTTAGCTAAGTAAAACTTTTGACTGTCCATATAGTGATGGATTTCCGCAAAGTAACGCCTGACTCCATTAATTATATTATAAATAATTTATTTCAAATAAAAATTTGACCGATATAACAAACTATATTATAGAATTGCAATGCAAAAGCCCTTGATTGCCTCAATGATTGTACGTAGCACCAAACCCACCATGCGTGAAATGTTTTGTGGCTATTCAAATCAGCGTTCAGTGTAAGAACGAATTGAGATATTATGCAAATGTGTGATTGTATGCAGATCGTCGATAATAAGCCCGTTGCGGTTCGAAATCAACGCTTTACATTTCGTTCGCCATAATGAGGCAGAGACAATAGACTTAATAAAGACGTTTACCCATAGACAGAGCCTGATTTTGCAGATAGCATTAGGCTATGGGACATTCACTTATACTGTGTATAGATGGCGAACGCAATGTATTTCTAGTTACGAAACGCATATATCATAGTCCAAGAGCCCATAACGAATTTGAAGCTAGTATTTTAGGGCATCGGAGATGTCGCACAGACTATATAGATTCAGATATAATCAATTGTGATAATATATTTATTTTGATCGATTTATTCAGAAACGTTTATCTATATTAACCCTTATCAGTCGTAAGTCACCTCTCACGTGACAACAGTACTTTGTCTCTGCGGTCGTAAGTCATGTGGGAGGTGACAAGACGAGACATGTTGAAACTCGCTCTGTGTGAAATGCAGGCACTATTGCCTCATTAGTTAAATATCCGTAACAGAGCAATTGACATCTCTAGTTATATATCATTGCTTTTTCCAATTATTTTTTAATATATTGAGCCCAAAAATGAATAAAGTCAATGAAAACTGATGTATAGCTAAAACCTAGCAAGAATCACGTATAAAAAGCTAGCTACCTATAAGGGGTAACTTTTGTAAACATTGGATGGAGAAATCTATTATTAAGTTCTATTATTAAGAGGACAGTAAGAATTTTATTTGTCTAAGATTCGCGATAAACAAACAAAAGCAGAAAAGTAATAATATGTGTTTTTTACTTAAGGAAGTAGATATACAGAAAAAATCTCACCGAAAAACTATTATAACTAACACCAACAATATCAAACAGCTTCAACACGGGGCATCCTCAGGTATGGTAGACTCTACGAAAGATTACTGTTAAGTTATCTTGCAATTACAATGGCCACGTATTTTTATCTTCGTAATTTGAATGTCAGTGAAACATGTTAGTGAACGTTCTCCTAGTTATCTGCGGGACTATAAAGTTTAATCTATACACATTGCAATGTAATAAAAATAGAAAAAAAGAAGATACCTTTATAGTTTTTTTGCCGTTGCTTCTCCGTTCAGAGGAACCTCATTGCAAAATGGATATAAAAGATGTGGTTCGATAAATGAAATTTAATTTCCTATATTGAAACAAAGAAGAATTGAATTTAATAATGAATTTGTGCAAAGTAATGCCTGACTCCATTAATCATCTTAAAACATCAAAATTTGAAATCAGACGTGGCAAACAGTAAAAATGAATTGGTAATGAATTTAAGAACTACGCAATAAAGTAGAATCACAGAGTTCGGGGGCACTTGGTGAAATCTGCACAGCATCTTTTTGTACCTGAGGCTAGCACTCGTTCAGAGTGCTTGGCCTCTCAAAGTTAAGACAAAGAGCGGCTGTAAATAGTCTATTGTACTCCGACCCCACCGGTGTTGGGGTTCGAGTGCCCCTCAACGAGTTTATGCGGAGTTTTTCGAGAGCGAAATTCCGCTCGGAGGGTTGTTGGTAGACTATAACTTTGGCGGTTTCAACTAAAGCGGAACTGTGTTAATTTTCTAATGGACGGGCTCGTTTGTGGAATGACGACGTAATTGTTATTTTTCCTTTTTTTTAGCCCATATATGTCCCACTGCTGAGAACGGGCCATATATGGGCTGGCTAAAATTATGTATAGAAAATTATAAGAACCCAGAACTGGGTTCTTATAATCTTCTATATATAACTTTTATTATTACAGAAATAGAACAACGTTTATCCCAGATACATTAGCATTACTTAAATGATTGTGAAAAAAGGTTCACAATTATTTAAGTAATGCTAAAAAAACTAAATAAAAATTATATATGTTATTCTATATTAATTATATACCACCTGTGTAATCCTGTTTGTACCTCTGTAATTTATCTTCCGTTTCCATAAAAATGAACAAGAGTGTATCTTAGTTTAATTAGTGGATATTCTTTTAGAAACAGGAATTTTAAATTCAAAACAATATGAAAAATACTTTTGATATATAAACTACATTTACTACTATATTAATATATTTAGTTATAAGTATTTTATTCTAGAATACTCAAGGTCATAGAGATCAAAAAGATATCATATCATTAGTCCGGGATTTATGAGGGGGGAGAGATCAAACCGGGGCGTCTGGAAACTGGTACCCTGCTTCCAGGCGACAATTTAATATATTACAAAAAAAAAGAGTTTTGTTAAAGCTTTTATTTATTTATTTCGGTTTTTGCACAATACGTAAATCGGGTGGACTTAATGCCATTGGGCATTCTCCTACCAGTCATACTGCGGGCAAACAGAGTTTATTAATCAGGGTATGTCGTACTGTCGACAACTTTTTGATATCGTCAACCTCAATTGTGCGAGAAGGGGCGCCGGTCTCAAGTTTTTGTTCCGTTTCGAAAAAAATTGTATTATAGATACCGTAGTGCGGCGTATCACGATCACAATGGTAATCAGTCTCTAGTGCGCCGGAGTAGCGACGCCCTCAACGTTTATTGGCTGCGTATTTTAGTGCTGGCCAATCACAAGCGACTAATGTAATACCGGTACCAGTTAAGTGTAATTTTGGCATAATTAGTCACGCAAGGAAATAATGACCTGTAGACTCATAACAACCTAGACTAGGGGTGCCGAAACAATGGTACGTTTTTTACTTGGAATTTTTATATTTGCATTTATATTTGCAACTCAACTGCAGTCGCCT
This sequence comes from Baronia brevicornis, assembly GCA_031353405.1. Taxonomy (NCBI): domain Eukaryota; kingdom Metazoa; phylum Arthropoda; class Insecta; order Lepidoptera; family Papilionidae; genus Baronia; species Baronia brevicornis. The sequence goes on from JASFAT010003952.1 coordinate 428,827, forward strand.
GTCAAGTACTTTCCACTTGACAGGCGACTGCATTTGAGTTATTTATGAACCTAATTCTGCCACCGGTCACTTACCAAGACGGTAAGGAAACGCTCGAGACATCTCTGGCAAGCTCTAGCTGCAAAACGATGTCATAGTTTTACGACATCAGTATGATGAGGCAGTTTCTTTTTCACAATTGCAGTATACCGTGCAATGGCGGTATAACCATAAACTCTACCGGAATATCGGTCGGAAGAGGCTTCAGCGATACTTGGGGTCTAAATAAACACAAAAAATGTCCAGAAAGCAACGGGAAACCACTGCAATAAATTCCCAAGAAAATCACCATGAAAGTCACGAAGTTTGTCATGAAATGAAAGAGCCTAACGAACCGCTCGGTGAAGTCTGGTGATCACGATTTTTAGACATGAAGAATCTACCAGAGAAAGAGAGAGAGAGAGAGTCTGCAGTATATACCAATAATTGTTTTTCCAGAAACTTTTATCCACGCACCACTACCCTGTGGAATATGCTAGCTCTAGCGGTGTTTTCGAACCTATACAATATTGGAACCTTCAAAAAATAAGCCTACACATTTCGTAAAAGCCGGCAGCGCTTGAAAAAGAATTGAACATAAATTTAATAATTTATTTTAGTTTTCTACATAGTAGGTATATTAAATTTTATTTTTATTGTATACAATTATGTTGGCATTGCACCGTGGAAGTGAATGAATGCTTATTCTATTGTATTTTAAAGTGAATTATATGACAGCAACGAATAATCCTACTAATATTATAAATGCGAAAGTTTTGAGTATTGATGTATGTTTATTACTCTTTCACGAGAAAACTATTGGACGGATTTGGATAAAACTTTACAGTAATATAGGTTATACATCGAAATAACATATAGGCTACAATTTGTAATAATTTTATGCAATTTTGGTCGTAATATAACGATACATGTCAATTAAGTCGGAAATAAATCTGGCCTCTGAGAGCTATCTTGGCGTACGCTGCCTAAACCATTGGAGTTACACAAAGATGATGTACTATAGGATTGTTTGTCTTGAATAGAAGTATTCAAGTCCGCGACAGCATATATCTACCTTTTATGTGGAAGGCACTATGACCAAAATTGTGAACCATAAATTAAGTAAAAAAAAGTATATTTATTTAAAATGATCTGTCACGAAACTTAATGTGGCAGACCAAATTCAACGCGACCGAAGCCGCGGGCAAAAGCTAGTTATATATATACAAAAGCGCTCTGATGTTATCTTTACCCATTCGATATGTCCGGAAACTAATAAACAACGTGTTTCCCGAATTATCCATGTTTACGTATTGACAGTTGTATGATTTATGAATAATAAACGCGTCGGGTGTGCCGCCATATTGTTCTAAAATAGTATGAATCTGTTGGTTGTGTTCAAATCGTTAGTAACTTTACAATTTACTATTAACACATTTATATTATATTTATATTAATACTTTATGAAAAACATAAATTACCTAATAATCTAGTATACAGAATGTCCCAGAACTCAACGTAAAGCCGAAACGGGGTGACAGAATTGATTGTAACCATCATGAGAAAAATCATCTATCCCATGCAGTTTAAAAATTATGGGCATTTAAGAAAAACCTGGAATTTTAGCCAAACTCTAACCATTTTTCGGTTATTGTGGTTAATCTTTATTATTTTTGTTCATTTAAACTTTGGAACCGTAACCCCTAATAACATCGAAAAATAGAAATAAATCAAAAATAGAATCACAGTAAAAGATAATGACACAATTGCCCCAAGTTTCATAGAATTAAGACTATTTGTTAAGCTATGATAGATATTTTTTTCAGATTTTTCTCATGATGGTTACAATCTATCCTGTCACCCCGTTTCGGCTTGACGTTGAGTTCTGGGACACCCTGTATATAATGACATATTGTCATACATACATATCGTCACGCCTGTCTCCCGTAGGGATAGGCAGAGACCACAGATATCCATCTACTACGATCTCGGCATACTTTTTTTGCTTCTTCACCACTCATTACTCACCTCATGCAAGCCCGCCGGTTAAGGGTACTCTTGACCTGACCTTTCTTAAAAACTTTGGCAATTTGGTGAAGGTATGTTTTCCGTGGTCTTCCCCTACCGACCCTTCCATCCACATTCGCAACGTCAATTTATTTTGCCAGTTGTCTTACATCCATCCTCTCTATATACTTTTTTATGGGATAGGAAGCCAAACGAGCCAGTGAACCGCCTGTTGAAAATCAACCACTTGTTAGACATTTGAAATACCTAATTTTGGTGTTGCAGCACTAAAAGTAGGTATTTCAAAAGCTTTGCCGGTCATTGAGTAATAGACTTCAGAGATATATGCTTTTAAAATATCGTCAGCCAAGTAGGCTAATCAGAATTCGAATCCACAAGTCACTGGTTGTTCCTCGCCACTGCTCAGCTGCGTTTCGTGCTAGAACCGTTTTATGACATTTGGTAAATTAAAATTATTTTCTTTTTTTTTATTTATTTTTTATAATATTATTAAGGTTTTAATTTAAGCTATTGTTAAAAAAATGTGTCATAACTAAAGTTTTTTCTATTTTACTCTATAAGAGTAAATACTAGAGGAACAACAAAAGAAAAAACGATTTTTTTATTGTTTGGGAAATTTTTGTAAAACCATTCTTAATATAATGTATGCCGGTAGTGTTAAAGATGTCTATGAGCGGTGTTGATTGCTTTCCATCAGAGGATACGCTTGCTCGTTTGCCTATCTATCGCATAATAAAAATACCCCTCTATTTTGAGGGAATCAACATTTAGAAATATATTAGCCCAGTACAACGAGAATGCTTAGATAGTGATGTTCAAACAAAGATGATAGGGCAAAATATTGTAATTCAAGGAAAGTGAGTACTCCAAGAATTAGTTGTGAATGTGGAAACGGCGGCGTTGACGACAGGGTGCCAGTGACAGTTTAATCGTCGTTAAAACCGTCGTCACACACGTCGCGCCCGGAGGCAATGGCTTGAGAAAGTTGATTAGAGTGGCTGTCACCTAGTCGAGATTTAATCCCAGACTTAGGCGATGCGTGGTGCAAGTTATAAGGGTGAGCGTTTGTTAGCAGGAATTAGAAACAAATATTTGACTTATAATTCTATTAACAATTTTTGACTGTTAATAACTAGCCGGATTTATATCACTGCAATTTCTATTTGAAAGTGTCGGAAATTTAAGTTTTATGACCTATGAAGTTGATTCATTTAAAAATAGTGAGTTAATTTCTATAATGAATTTATAAATTTTTAGTATAATAAAAACATTACTTGCAAACATTGTAAAAAAAATTTAAATTTTTAAGTCCTTTACTGTGTCCCTTACTGTGAGAATATATAGACTTTATTTCTAGTGTATCTTATTGTATTGGCATGTGAATTGTGAATGCCCATGAAACATAAATTAATTGACGATATACTTACACATACATTGTTGTATGAGGCCATACAATATTGTGTATACATTTCTCAAAGGCCGGTAACGTTTTTGCAATGCCTATTGCACTGCGGATGTTTATTTTCCATAGACTCCATCAGGTGGCATGCGTGCTCGTTTGCCTTCTTATCCGATACAGAAAAAAGCACATGAAATATATTACTTAGTTTATTTACTAGACTGTCTTTCATTTATTAGAACTTAGATTTATTGTTCAATTTTCATATTGATGCATATACGCTGACTCTTTTAAATTGTACCAGGAGATAGGTTTAATTATACGCGTCACAATACTCGTGTCTCCACGTTACGGGCAGTTTGAGGAGGTCGGATTTAAGTGAAGTATATGTTACACGTGTGATAAGTGGTGCGGTGCGACTTATAATGTTTTAATTAGGTGTTAGAGTCTACAGATTAGATAAACAAGTTCCAGTTCTAAGATCCTCAGTTGCATATAATAATGTGGTAATGAACGCTTACGGCAGACTATGCGTGTAGTCGAATATCGGACTAGTAAGCGCGTTTTAAAGGAGTCCTATGTCTAGCAATGGACTGCCGTATGATGATGCTGATGATGACGTTTATAAAGTTATTAGGTACCTTCAGCGGCACATCCGAACCCGATACATTAGAACCTATTAAAACCTTGTTAAAAATGACGTGGCTCGCTACCCGTTACGTCTTGATTCTCACGAGGGTGAGAAGCGACTAACGGAGAGCCGTTTCACTACTACGAATGTGAGAGGAAGGATAGATGAAAAGATGGATGAATGTGAAGGAACCAAGAAAGGCGTGCTGGGATCGTAGCGGGTGCAGATCTGTGGTCTATGCCTACCCCTACAAGCGAAATCTACAAGCGTCGTCATCTTCAAGTTGTGGACTAAGAAAATGACGACGATGATGATTTGGTGATGAAAGCTGCTCCTCAGTCTTAGCCCAGCTAAAATGATGGAAGACACATCCCGGTAGCAGAGGAGGCGAGATACAAGGATTCCTTGGGAGTCGTTCTTATCATTTTATGTGTTAATAATATAATACGAATTACAACACAGTGATTATAAGAGTGAAAGGTTTATTTTTCAGGTAAAAAACTATGTTCTAGCGTCTTGCCCATTATTTATAGTGTAACATTGTTTCTGTCATCAAAGCTCCGATACGGTTCTTAAGCTCTAAAATTATATTGAATGCGGCGAATATATAAACGAAACTATATTGAGTAATACGCCACCAGAATTAGAAAATACACCTGATAATAGTATGAGATTAAAATGAAAGAAAACTCATCGTCATTGATTTACCTTGGTGGGATAAGTCTAAGTTTCATTGTTATGATTTGTGTGTTCAGCTATAATTCTACATGCAACACATCGATTCTCAGAGTATGAAGCTTTTTTACGGTAAATGTTCCAATGGAATATTGTAGTGTCTTGTCTATTATATGGACAGTCAAAAGTTTTAATTAGCTAAGATCCGCGATAAGCAAAACAATAACAGAAAATTAATAATGTTTGTTTTTTCCGTTGGGTTTAGTGGATTTATTTGGAACTTAAACCAAAAACTTACCGAAAATCGGCCATCAACTCTCCACCCACTAACCACTATACACAACACCAAACACACATTATCACTTTTCCATCTTGTAAACGACACGTGTTTCGCCCCAACACGAGGCATCCTCCGGTATAGTAGATTCTACGGTAGACGGTAGACTCTACGGTGACTTTTCGGTTGTCTAAAACTTTTGACTGTCCATATAGTGATGAATTTCTGCAAAGTAACGCCTAACTCCATTAATAGTCTTGCCTATTGTTTATAGTGTACCGTTGTTTCTGTCATCAAAGCACCGATACGGTTCTTGGGTTCCAAAATTATATTGAATGCGGCGGCTAAATAGACGAGTGTTCGCGTCGTCTATTTGTCTTTTAACGCCAATTAAACTGTCACGGGCAGCCAGACGCCGGTGTTATTGCTTCCACGTTCGCTGCTAATTTGTGAAATATCCGTCCCACCAACTCGTTATCTGAATGATTTGTTCGATGTCATTTAATTGAATTAATGTAATTGTTTGCCGTTGTTCGGGAAATTTATCGTCTGATTCGCGTTACGGTTTGCTTTAATGGATTCCTATCAGTCAGTGCTAATAATCAATTATGTTTAATTTCAAATTGTAGTCATGAATTTCCTCGTTTATTTTTTTATGACTAGTGATGTTTTAAATATTGTTTGAATTCTTGTTAACCATGAAAACTTAATGCCTTAACTTAAATAATGCTTGTGCTAGAAAATGGTTCACAACCATAGTTCAATAGAAGATACGAACTCACGATCACAGATCGTAATCCAATTCATTACCCAAACAGAGTAATTGCTGATTAAGTTTTTATGTCCATAATTTCAGCAAGTGAGTTGGATGAAAGTGAGAATTAAGTATGATTCGAAATGAAGAAATATGTTCAATAATTATTATTAGTTGTTATTATTCCATTTTCATCATCATCATCAACAGCCTGCGGCAGTCCACTGCCTCCCCCATGGAGCGCCACCTAGGCCGATCTTCGGCTACACGCGTCCAGCTTCTGCCAGCCGCCCTGCATAGATCGTCACATCTAGCCGGGGGGCGTCGCGCACTACTTTTACTGAGATGCGGTCTTCACTCCAGCACTCGTTTGCTCCAACGATTGTCGGATGACGTGACGTGACCAGCCCATTGCCACGTTGGTTTGCTAATTCGAAAGGCTATGTCGGTGACTTTAGTTCTCTGGCGGATTTTTACATTTCGAATCATATCTGCCAGAGAAACTCCGAGCATAGCTCTCTCTATACGACTCTGAGCTTATGAAGCAGACGGACTGTCAGCGTCCACGTTTCGGCGCCGTAGGAGAGTAGGGGTAGGACACACTGTTCGAAGACTTTCGTTTTCAGGCTCTAAGGTATGGGCGACGAGAAGACCGAGAAGATTATTCCATTTTATATGTATATAATCTGTTCATTTGGAAATTTTGTATGCAGTAACAGTAAGTAGCATTTAAATATATGCATATATGCATGTATACACACATGATATGCATGTATATGTATGCATATATATATATATATGTATATAAATTGATATCTTTTTTGTTCTTCATCTCAAGATTTCTATAATAAAATAAACCAGAACCAATGTCACCGAAAACCTATTCAAGTTAAGTGAACTGAAGTGGCAATGGGCTGATCACGTTTGTCGGAGAGCGGATATGCAGTGGGGTTGTCCCTCCGGCTTCATGGAGCGACGATCAGCGTAGGGGTGCTGTCAGGAACTAGATGTGTGTAGCTCTCTTGAGCTAGTTTACGTGTCTCTGTGTTTAGCAATGAACTACTGCAGCTTGATTATGATGAAAGTGAGAACCACTTGACATTCTCTACTTTATTTATTACTTCACTGAGGTTGCATTATTGGTAGTTATCCATTATTGGGTCGTCTCGGCTGACAAAGTAAAACACTCACATAGAATGCCATCACTTACAGCCAATGGTGTAAATGGTGGGAGTTTTCTGTATTACCACGTTTAGTATGGTGAGTACAAGGATCCATAGGAGCAGCTGATGATTTTCTTAACCGTTTTATGGGACAGGAACCGTTTTATAAGGACGAGTAGGTGTATCACTTGATAGAAAGCAACCAAGGCCGCCCATAGACATCCGCAAAAGAGTTGCCGACGTCTGAGCAATGTCTAGGCTTGTTTTTTGAAGGTTTCAATGTCGTATAATAAGTTTCGGGAAAAACACACCGTATTGGATCGCTATTCAACTAGATGATAGGGATAAAATTGTTTACCTCCCCTTTTCCCTCCATAATTGACATTCTCAGATGATAGGGCAGCGGTAAATAATTTCTCACCATCATCTACCATAAAAAATATATTTGCATTAAAACTTCCATATAAAGGAGAAAATAAACGATGTTATGTGCTATAAGAGGTTTCGAAATAGACAAAGAGTATCATAAACATCAACTCAATGCCGGAAACTGGGCGGCCCAAATCCAATAAAACTTGTCTGTTGAGCCAATAACAATTTGGGTCTAGTATTTGAATGAATACGGGTTCGGAATGCAGATTTGTAACTCGACCCAATGGATGAAATGCCTCGAAGATCTATTTGAATACGGAGTAGAATGTTACTTAATAAGTTAAATAAAGATTATTCTATTCCGTTCTATTTGCTTATGTACTTTAGAGTGCCTGCTATTTTTTTTGAATACCATTTTGAATATAGTAAAAGAAGTAATTAAGAAAAAAATAAGCAAACAAGGAAGTTTGTCAACCATGTCAAGTTTGTCATTTGGCTATCATCACCCCGCCCATGAGAATATGCAATACCAAGATCACGGTAAATGTGTTAGATACTTAACGATAAGTAATATAATGTGAATAATTTAAGAAGAAGACAGTATTTGTATACGTAAGACATTTGAATATACAAAACAACCGTTATGTCAGTTGGTCTTACGAAGAATCCTTAGACCTAGGATATAAGATCTTAGTTAAGTAAAAGTTCTGACTGTTCACATTGTCTTACTAATGACTATTTATAAAAACAATAATATATTAGTCAGTTTTACTCGTATTAGTATAAAAAACCCACTTGTTATTTGTCTCTAAATCAATGTATTTTATTTTAGAAAATACAGTTTTAAACATATATTTATTTCGTATAAAATTAGAAATTTTGCTCAACTATATAACAAACGTTCGGACAACAAGCGTCACGTGGACACATGTTAACAAACCGCACCATGCTGCTGTTTTTAAAAGACGTCATGGATTCTTTTATTTTAGGTCATAATGTTATATTTAAAAATGCAAAACAAACCGTTGTTTATTGTAACTTGAACGTATTTTATTGTTTATTTTTTATACGAGAAATAGAATAGCATTGCAACGTCATTGATCTCAGTTGGAGGTTAAAGTCCATACTTTACCCTCCAACTGCATCAGTGATGTTGGTTTTTTATTTCATTTTCATAATTTTATATTATTATCAGTTATATTGTTTAATTGTGGTGGCGTATTATACAATATAGTTTGATTAAGGTGTATATGTGAAGTGATATGAAACAATTGCGTGTATCGTGACTTTTTAAGTTGACTGAAAAAGTCCATCAAAGGTTATGGTACAACAGTCACCATTTTATCAAAACGTAATGTGATAAGCTAACTAGTTATATTTCATGGGATTTGATGTTATCGTATTTTACTTGACACTGGCATAAGAATTACAACTTTTTGCCATCAACGTAAAGGAAAAGAAAGCACTGTATATACTTGCCTATTCACTATATTATGATTATATTTGTCAAGTTAAAGTAAATTTCTTTTTATTACCTTTTTTTAATAATTAATAACTATTAACTTACTTCCAAACTAAAACAGCTCCAACGAGAACTCCAAGTATTAAGACAATTGAGCACAGAGCGATGACTGCAGATGTTTGGAAGGACGGCCCGCTGTGGTTGTACGCGTCAATCTTCTGAAAATAGAGAAAAAAAAAATTAATAAAATTCCGATGTATATTCATGCCATAGAAGCTTCTGGATGAAGACAACACACACTTTTAAGAGGCTAATTTCCGAATGTCGACTACGCAGATTCGTGTACGGGAGTAGAAACCAGGTCTTGGCAAACGTAAAGTTGAAAAGACGCCTCATGGCTTAATAGAGCAACGGATGTGTCAGGCATCAAGTTTCTGCCAATCACCCTGATCGGCAGAAACTTGCTGCGTGAAGCCAATGATTAGGTTAGATATTATGGCATTAGTAGGGATTTTCGCATTAGAGGCGGTCTATATAGATGTCTAGATACGTCGACAAAAATGGAGATGGATGGGTCAAATTCTCCGGCGCCACACCAGTCATGTCCCCAAACAAGCCCTCGAATGGAATCCGTAGGGCCAAAGAAAACGTGGGTGCCGAAAGCAAACTTGGCAGCGTACTGTGACGGCCGAAGTGCTGAGGATGGGCCTATCCTGGAGCTATGTGAAGCGTATGGCCTCCGACACATCGAGATGGACAAGCGTCATATCTGCCCTATGCCCCATCAGAGGGACTAAGGACATAGAGAAAGATATATATAGACCGAGGATAATATAAATCTACTAGTAGATTTGGACTATTGATAACGCTCTTTAGATATGGATAGAAATAGGCTGTTGTTTTCGTGGTAATGATTGACTTTCTTCTTCTTTTTTGATGATAATTAGCTATAACTATTGTGCCAATATCCGAGTATAATAATAACAAGCATATTGAAACGATTGATACGTTTCTATAAAATGGTGGCCTTTTTACCAAAACACACATGGACTTTTGCAGTCAAATTAAAAGGACACGATACACGCATTTATTTTATTTCACTCTACTTGTACGCCTCAATCGAACTATATTATATAATATGCCAGACTTAATCAATAATAATTTAAGATTATGAAAGTAAAATAAAAACACGTCACTGATGCGACTTGGCGGGAAAAATCAATGATAGTAGTCTTGTATGTTTTAATAATAAGCACGGACAATAAAATAAGTAGAGAGGAAATCTTTTTATATTCATCTATTTAATTTCAAATGATACTCTATATAGATTCTCAATAACAGCTTTAACTAAGCCTCGAGCACATAAAACGTGAGTCGATTGCAGATAAGGCGTGCAATGATTCTAAAATGCATTTTGGTATGAGCGACTTCTCATACTGTCTAACGTTATACATCATACATTTATTTATTTATTATTAATTCTAGCCTGTAGTGAAGCTTGGGGCCTAACATAAGATGACTGTTTTTAAAGGATAGTGCTAAGATAGCTCTTCGGCCTACAAAAAGAAATAAATGGTGCACACTGAAAGAGGATGAACCACGAGCTGAACCAATTTCTTGGTAATTAAAGCATAATTCGATTCTGCAAAGCATATAGATTACGCTAAATGTTAGGCCCTCCACGTAGGAGGGCCTAACATTTAGCACAATGATCAAACGAACTTCATAGAAGCAAAAGGCTACATAGAAGACCAAGAAAGAGATGGGAGGAATGCATAACCTAGGGTATAGTGTCAATGGAAGAAGATTATTATATCCGGCATATTTTGATTTTAATTCTATAGATAGATAGTAACGAATCCAATAAGGGCGAATCATAAATTACGTCACACGTTAAGCGGTCAACACAGTGTGACTTCGAACTCTTTCACCGAGTGAGGTTTCAAATGCATAAAGTTCTTAAACTCTAAATTCTAGACGGGAAAGCTCCAAAATCATGAAAATCGTGCGACATAATTTATGGATGTCCCCTAAGGTTTGTTGCAAATTGTATTATATCTATAAACGCATTATATGTCCAACAAAAGGGCTACACTGAAAGTCGGGGTTTTAAGAACCTGTAATCTACGCTGAGTGGTGAACGCTTTTGTTTTTGGTATGCTGCAATGCAGGTGAACCTGGTACGTACATAAGTGGATTATGATTATTTTGTTTTTGTATGTATCGTCTCCTTTTAACACGTATTTTCTTTACTTGAAAATTTATATGTTGTTTTATTGCTTCTATCGTAGCTGGCATAGCAAATAAATTTTCTTTCATTCTTTCTTTAGAGCGCACACTGAAAGACCGGATGCTTAGTTACCGCAGTTCACGAGCGACGTATGGCTGCGGTGAGATGAACAGAATGCGATATTGTGGAGAAAATACTGTAAGTTTGTTTTAAAAGATCGTTATGGCAACTTTAAGTGTACTTTTAAATATAAGTGTAATAATATTATAAAGATAACATTTATATGATATTTATTTAAAAATAAAAATATAATGAAAAATACTTTTATATAAAATAACAAAAAGAGATGAAAAAAGTAGTTTTATTAACACATAAACTTGAGGCAACTTGAGTACAAAAGGAATTGCAATTACTTTTATTAATTTAAAAAACATGGTTTCATATACATTTCAATTTGATTGACAGTAAACCGTTTAAATTTTTGAGTTTCGAGTTTCTGAAAATACAGTATATATATAGAGTTTAAAAACATATAACTTTAGCTTAGTTTTCTAAGGACACACATAAAGACACTATATAGGAATAAAAACATAAGACCATGGATACGGTTGTGGTGGTAATGCAAACTGGACGAAGATTGCCCAGAGCAAAAAGAAATGGCACGGACTGGAGGAGATTTTTATCCGACACATTAATTAAACTACCTTAAAAACCTTAAGAAGCCGTACCTTAAGAACGTATGAAATAAAGGTTTAAACTCGGAATATATAATGTAATAATTACAAATTAATTTAAGTTTAATTTTTTCTTCATTTGAAACAGAAAACTAGACAAGTTTAAGATAAATGAAATTTTTACATTACATCGAGGTATTTTTTTAAAAATTCACTACTACAAGAGATTTAAAATGTAATTACCTACTACAGTAGATGCGATAAAAATACATGCAGCTAACGACAACCTATTTGCCGTGACTGCGATGTTAAAAATCAATGTATCACTGGAAGTGTCGTTTAAAAATAGATTACTGAAATAAAACTTCAAGACCATATTTCTTTCGTAGAGATAACTTAAACTAGGTTTTGGAAACTGGTATTATATTATAGAAACTTAATACAACGATGTACTGTAGAAAATAATGAGCTATTTATTCATCCAAATAATTTTAATGCGGTAACAAGTACTAACAGACAAAAGCAGACGATAGTAATGAAATTTTTTAAGGGATAAATGTGCAAACACGAAAGCAGCGTGAGAAGTAAAAATGATAAAATGTCGTGGGATATGAGACATCGCTCCGCAATGCCAAAGAATCTAACCATTCGATTTGATCTTAGTCATCAAATATTCGATATGTTGTAAGCGGTCAAGAGGGAGAACTGATACTGTACGGGTGCCCCGAAGTAGAGATAAAAACAGTATTTCATATGCAAGAATGGGACAAACGTGTCCTGCCATATCTGCTAAGCTATATATAAGCAGCATCCTGCTGCTATCTAAGCTGTCGAAAATTTATGACAAAAAATATCTTATTTTTTTTTGGGTTTTGTATTCAATTTGAGGCCGCAAATAAAGAACAAATTTTTTTTATGGGATAGGAAGGCAAACGAGCAGGCGTGTTACCTGATGGAAAGTAATCAACGCCGCTCATAGACAACTGCAGGGCCATAGACAGTGCGGAAGCTTTGCAGATCTTTAAGGATAGTGTCATTATGGGAGTGGGAGGGAGAGGGGGAGGGTGTTGGACCTCCGGAACTCAGCCACTCCCCGTACGAAGCGCGGTAGCTAAGCTACCACTCAGACGCCGGTTTTCTAAGGGAGTGTGGTACTTCCCCTAGCGAATCGACCCATTCATGCTACGGAATAATATTATGCCACTCTCGACAAAGTATTCGTCTGCAGCGTGGCTCTACCACTAGTATTATACAATAATCATAATGTACCATGTAATAATAATGACTATATAATGAACCCCGCATATGAGTTAGGGAAAATATGCACAAATAAGATTGTTGTACTTATTGTGTCTGGAGAATATTTATGTTAAGTCCATCAAATGTAACACATAAACTGGAGAAAATTAATCAAGGCGAGTGTATCGATGGATACCGATAATTCAATTCGGAAATACTTGGAACGATTCCAATGTTTCAACAAGACGCCTAACACGCAACGGAATTGTGCGCTCAATTGATCAAAGCGACCACACCAATATCGACGATCGGCAAGTCGTATAAAAACTATATTCCAACTGACGACAGTTTACGAAGGAATCGCGTTGAACTTAGTACATTGTACTGGAGCTAATTTGTCTCTGGAGTTAAAGAAAACGTGTCCTTTGCCAAATCTATTTGCTATTTGAAGAAATTTATGGGTTTATAAATCAGTGCTTATTATGTTTCTATATCATTTGTTATTCGTAGAATAATTTAATTTTAAGAACATTTCTTTTATATATATATATATATATATATATACATATATATATATATATATATATATATATATATATATATATATATATATATATATATATATATATATATATATATATATATATATATATATATATATATATATATATATATATATATATATATATATATATATATATATATATATATATATATCATAGGCCTCACTAGGCAGCCCCGTGCTGAGACCTTCCGATTCGGTCAATATTCATATTTTGAATACATACATATATAAATACACATAAATAAGTACATACATCCATAACACATAAATATACACTCATACAAAAATAACTTTTAGGAGTTTCAAGTTTTTTGTTCGAAACTTAGTGCTTATTATGTTTCTACATTATTTCTAATTTGTAAATAGAATAATTTAATTTTGAGAAAATTTGTTTTAGTATAAAATATTTTCTTTTTAAGGCGTTTTTTTCTTCTATATAATTAATTAATATTCTTATAAATAACAATTAAAAGCATTTTCGCTTTTTAAATCTTTATTTTTTATGATAATGGAAGCTAGTCTATGGATCCGGATTGTTTACATGAAGTTTGTTTCTTCGCTCTGCTCAGTACTTAGAGTATTAAATCTAGTTCAAACTCTGAAGTCTGTAAACTGGAATAGTTTGGTTTTATAGAATATAAGATCGAAATAGATGTGATCGAATCAAAGGCCGATGCTTAGTAATAGTGTGTGTCTAGAGCCATGTATCAATGGGCCGATTTGATCAGCGAAGTATCACATCCTCGTAGAATACACATACATACATACTGTTATGGCTGTTCCCGTAGGGGGCAGGTAGAGAGAGAGAGATCTCGGCATACTTTCCTTGCTTTCTTGACACTTATCACTCTCCTCACGTAAGCCCGCCGGTTAAGGGTACTCTTGAGCTGGCCTTTACTAACACAGAATATCGGCATTATGTGGTATAATTTTTTTGTCAAAGAATCTGCAGTGCCCTGAATATCGAAGATATCGAACTAAAGAATCGAACCCGCGACAACTGACCCCAGAAGGCCTTTAATTTATGATTACCACTGAGCTAATTAGATCGACATGTTACGTATAGTAGATAATCAATATATCAGTATTAGCCCACAGCAGTCCACTGCCGGACATATGACTCATCCAATGTGCGCCACCTAGCCCAATCTTCGGTTATACGCATCCAGTCTCTACCAGCCGCCTTGCGCAGATCGTTGCTCCATCTAGGCGTCCCACACTACGTTTGCCGAAACGCGGTCTCCTCTCCACCAATCGTCTACTCCAACGATTGTCGATAGCAGATAATATATAATACAAAAATAGGGCGAAACTTTTTCAATTTCCTTACGCACGCCATATTGAGATAATAATACAGTTATATTTTTTGTTCCGAGGTGAGTATTTGTGGACTGTGGAAGGTGTTTATATATTAATATTTTCTAGCAATGGTCGTCACGCAACTGATATATGGCGGGTAAAAAAGGGTCATTTGGTACAATTTTTTCGTCTGCTCCCCTCTGGTATAACCACCCCTTTAAGTGGTTGAATTATATTTTTTGTCTCGTTCGTTGAATAGAGGGATAAAGGGGAGTGAGAATCACGTACAACCATTATGATAAATTCCGTCGTCTAATAACTTCATTTTAAGAATATGAGTTTTGGTTTTTTTTATCCATTTTTTATACAAAGAGTCATGAAAGCAGCCTGATTGCGGTGGAAATGAGAGCATTAAGATATAATAAGAGATTAAGATTAGGGGAAGACTACGGAAAACATACCTTGATCGATTTGCTGAAGTTTTTAAAAAAGGCCAGGTCAAAAGTACCCTTAACCGGCGGGCTTGTATGAGGAAAAAATGAGTGGAGGAAGCGAGGAAAGTATGTCAAGATCGTAGCAGATGGAGATCTGTGGTCTCTGCATACCCTTACGGGAGACAGGGGTGACGATATGTATGTATGTTTGTTTTATACAATTGTATACAAAAATATAATTACGTATACACCTTCTTAAGAAGTGCAATATTTAGGATTAAATGTCTACGTCTAGAAACTAGAAAATATCTGTGTAATTATACCGTATAAACGTTTTTAGTTCGAAAACACTGTTGTTTATAAATACGCACTAAAATTACTGCTCATCTTAATATAGTTGATGGAATGGGCCAGGTTTTATTGTATGATTAAACAAATCTATTACTTTATGTCGTTCACAGTAAAAGGAATTCTTATATTCGATTATAAGTGTTAACTTAATAACTCCTTTCATTTACTTTACTTGACTCTTCTTCTTCTCCGAATTATTTTCTTATTTTCTACTCATTCTTAACTTCCTATGATAGGCGCTTCTACAGTGCAAATAATATTGCAGCTTGCAGACCGCCTTTAGAAACGGTGATTAATTTCCATGACACGTTTCTCCGTTTGTTTACTTTTCTTTTATTTTCTTTGATAGTTAAAACTATTATGCCAGTGTCAAGTAAAACAGAATAATATTAAATCTTTTTTTATGGATTAAAAAACGAGCAAGCGTGTCGCCTGATGGAAAGCAATCAACGCCGCCTATGGAGAACCGCGACACCGCAGGAGTCACGGAAGCGTGGTCAGCCTTTTAGGTATGTGTAGGCTTGTTTTTTCTAGGTGCCAATGTCGTATTGGTTTGGAAAGACCACCGAAGGTAACTGGTTCCACAGAGTGGTGGTGCGTGGAAAGAAGTTTCGAGAGAAACGCATCATAGTAGATCGCCACTCATCCAGATGGTGGGGATGAAATCTCTTGAATGTCTAGTCAGCTAGTCACGTTAAGTCTTGAAAAAAAATGATTTTTCTATGATACAAGTAAACAAGCGACTTTTCCCACCAACTAACATCAGCTACGTTGAGTTTTTAATTCATTTTCATAATCCTATATTATATTCAGTTAATTTGTTTAATTGTGGCGGCATATTATACAATTAAATTCTATTAAAATTATAAGTGAAGTGATATGAACTAAATGCATGTATCGTGACTTTTTAAGTACACTGTAAAAGTCCATAGAAGGATTTGGTAAAATGGCCACGATTTTATCAAGAAGTAACACGTGATAAGTTGACTAGTTTATTTCCAGAGATTTGATGTTAACATATTTAACTTACAACTGGCATATTAATTATAACTAATTGCTATTAAAGAAAAGAAAAGAAACATCTTTAATGTTTACGCTAAAAATATATAGAATAGATTAGTTATAAAAACCCGCAACGCCCCTACAGTATTCATAAAAATACTTACACAATTTTCTTTAAGAGTACAGAATTTATTTAAAAATAAAAATGGCAATGAATAATATTCTATTTCAATGTACACGCCACAGTTACATGATATTCGTTAAGCAAGTTTTCTTTATAAGTAAATTTATGTTCACATTTCTTTCAGGCTATTAAAAGTACAATGAAATCTCATCTAGCCTCACGTACATCGTGTGTTGTACTCTCAGCAAACAATCGTGAGCTCCTACTCGCCTGTCTAATGAATCAGAACGCAAAACAATGCCTGTGGCATTTACAGACATTAACATCTTTGCAGGTAATACAACGAGACTTATGTTTAGAATTTATATTTTAATTTTAGGTTTTTCTTCTTTCTGAAACTTTATTTATTTAATTATTTACTTTATTCTTCTTGTACAGATTCTATTACAATGGCTGACTTAATTCCGGAAGGCATTTTCAGCAAGATTTTTACGTAGTAGGTACAAAAATATATATATATATATATATATATATATATATATATATATATATATATATATATATATATATATATATATATATATATATATATATATATATATATATATATATATATATATATATATATATATATGTATATATATATAGAGGGGACCTATATGGACTGTGGAAAAAAAATATGTGTTTATTGCGAATGTATGTATGTGTATATATATTTTTTCCACAGCCCATATATGTACCACTGCTGAGCACGGGCCCCTCCATTTTTGAAGGAACGGACTTTAACCCACCACTCTTGTCCAATGCGAGCTCAGAATAAATATTTGTGGGCCATACATATATTTATTCTGATGCGGGGATCGAACCCGCGACCATTTACTCCGTGGGCGTAGGGCCAGGCCACTGAGCTAAGAAAAATAACGAACGCATTTTATAGAATAATGTACATAGTAGATCGACATATGTGAAAGATATTTCACATATGTGATACATTTTTACGTCTTACCGTCTGTATGCGGCATTCGATTTTTTAGAATATTTATGTATATATATGCGAATATGGCAGCCCATCAAGTCCATTATTCTATACGGATGTGAGGTTTGAATGCCTTTAAAGAAGACCTCAGAAAACGTATAGAGGCGTTCAAAATGTGGGAATATAGACGGATGCATCAAAGTGGCCAATGACGAGCTTCTCCGACAAGTCAAGCAAAAAATGTTTGCAGACCCTCAAAAGTAGAAAAATTGCTTACCTAGGTCATATAATGAGACATGACAGGTACAAGTTGCTGCAACTGATCGTGATGGCAAATGTCGCGGGCAAACGACAAGTTGGTCAAAGAAAAAAGTCTTGGCTACGTAATATCAGGGAGTGGACCGGGATAGCGAGTGCTCATAAGTCGGAGAACACTTTTAGAAGAAGAAGAATATGACGGCATTCGTTAATGAAGGCTTAAGTTTCAATTTCACTCAGTACTCGTGCACAAAGTAATGAAGCATTGAGGATCGTATATATATTTTCCAACGACGTCAACTCAAGTAAATTGCTTTGCTTGAAAAATTGCTTGAAGTATTGTTAGCGGTTATGCCACGATATACAAATTAAGTATTATGCTCAAATTATATGCATCTGCGTAGTCGAGCGCGACGGGCGCTTTGCTCTGAAATTACGCGGGACTCCCCGACTTGAATTATATGCACCCGTGCCACTTAATGGCACTTACATTATTCTAAACGTTTTATTAAAAACAGCCATATTGGATTTGTTCGTCATTTAAGCAATATAAATGCTATCACCGTTCAACTTCATCAAGTCATTTGGATTAAAATTTCTACCATTACAGCTTAGCTTTAGAATAATCCCGTCTTGATTAAATAACATGGTCTTGATATGGCGAAAAACAAAAATTATATAATTGGATCAAAATGTTTTAAACACAAATTTTGCAGGATATTAAAATTAAACACGGAACATTCTAACTTTTTTAATTAAGTTTATTAAAATAGTCAAACGTTACTGTGCATAAATGCTCCGAAATCATAATAGATTTTACGAATTAATAAATATATCACATACAAAATTAATTACCACAATTCCAATAAGAAAAAACAGCCTTCTTCAAAAGAAAACATTTATACTCTGCCAATTACAGTATGACTGTAGAAAACACCGTTTTTTCAGCAATGTATACTACATACATTTCAAAACGAGGCATCTTTAGGTATAGCAAACAGATTCTAAGGAAGACAACCGATGAAAGACTGACTCATCAGACACTTTTCACTTTCAATCTAAGTTTGGATTAATAAATGTTTTAAGTATTCCTATAGCAATAAATCAAGCGAGTGCTGGAGTGAAAACTGGGTTTGACAAAGCGGCTGGCAAGTATTGGGTGCGTGAGTCGAAGATCAGACTAGGTGGGGTGTCTTAGGGAAGACATATGTCCAACATTGGACGGGCAAAGACTGTTGATGATGTTTTTTTTTATGGGATAGGAAGGCAAACGAGCAGGCGTGTCACCTGATGGAAAGCAATCAACGCCGCCCATAGACATCCGCGGCGCCAAAGGCAATGCGGAAACGTTGCCAACCTTTAAGGAAAGTGTCATTACGAGTGAGAGGAGTGGAGAAGGGGGAGGGTGTTGCGCCTCCGGAACTCTCGCTAACCGTACTAAGCTACCACTCAGACGCCGGTTTTCTGCGGGAGTGTGGTACTTCCCCGGGCGAGCCGACCCATTCATGCTACAGACAAATATTATGCCATTCTTGACAGAGTATTCGTCTGCAGCGTGGCTCTACGAACTATGGTGAACGAATCAAGCAAGCTTGGTGCAGAGTAATGACTAACAAGGAATAAATAAAACCTATATTAAAATTTAATAAACCAAAGTTTATAAACCTATACAAATATGTACATAAGAAAAGTTAATAAAACCTACGTATAACGGTACTCGTGTAATAAATATTTGATTTTCACAAATGCACGATATCATACGAAGCATTATTGTTAGAAGTGACGACGGGGCCCGGCATATCGTGTGAGGGGAGGGCGGAATAATGTTTTTCTGTAATAAAAACATTTATACGCAGCACAGGCAACGTAATTAGTGAGCGTAGTTGGAGGGAAACAGAATTATTATATACAGTAATTGGATAGATTTTATCTAATTAGGGGGTGATGTTTTATATCACAATAATCAGCTAAAATAAATGTATTTTAGTTTGATTATGATCTCTTTTTTTTTAGCATGGCGGGCAAACGAGCATGCGGGTCACATGGTGGTAAGAGATCACCGCCGCTCATAGACTATACGCCCATAGAGATGCATTGCCGGCGTTCAATGAACACATACGCTCTTTTCTTGAACGCCATGCCATGTCGTAATCGCGTGGGAACACCGTAGGTGGCAAATTGTTCCACATTTCCAATGTTCGTGGCAGAAAACTCTACTGGCTACGATCCCGACACACCTTCCTTGCTTCCTTCACTCTGTTCTATCCTTTCTCTCACATTCATCGTAGCGAAACGGCTCTCCTTTTGTCGCTTCTCGCCCTCGTGGGAATCAGGACGTGACGGGTGGCGAACCACGTCATCGTCATTTTTTAACGAATTAGGTATTATAAGATTCGTCATAGTGAATCCCACTAGCCGCAAAGGAGAAGGGGGTCAGCTCCTGCAGAGCCCCGCATGCTGAGGTAAGGCACTATAGTACCCGGGGAAACCCGATCCCGGGACGGTCAGCACGCTTGTGACTAAGCTCGCCTCTGGCCACACATCTATTGGCACGGCAGACCATGGATAGGCGGAGAGGAATGAAAAGATGGATTTAGACAGGATGATAGGGATATGATACTACCGCAACGGAAGACGAGGAGTGATACGATAGTAGCTCGGGAGGCCGGGCTCGCGTACCCGTGTACCAATACCATAAATACCGGACAAGCGATTAGACAAAGATAATTCCTAACTTTCTGATAATATAATGACAAAAATATTAATAAATTTGTATTGCGTGTCATGCAGTCATTTTATAGGGGGGAAGAAAAATAATATAAGAATTCTCTTGGGACATACTTTCATAAGTCAGTAGGCGTTGGAGGCGATTCTGTACATTTTTGCAAGACGTGACTAGAATTGTACCCAAAACGGTCTGAAAGTGATATGTCAGAGGAAAAAATGAAATAACTTAATATTTAATAAGTAAACTATTATCATATAAAAACGGTGAAAGTCTACTTATTTTAATGTGAGAATTAAAATCTATAGTCGTAGGTTCAGACTACGAACACGAAGATTCTTTCTAAGGCAAATAATATCAACAGTGAAAGACCTATAACCGACACAATACCTACTGTTGTCCATACTAGAAACAATTCGAGTCACGCGTGAGAAAGACGACAGGCGTTACCGGGATAGCCTCACCAATCATTGCGGATCACAATCTTCAAGACTGAGTAGACGTATAAGAGATCGAAGATTTTTACATATCTTCTTTAAAAATATATTATATAAGTATTATAGCAGTAATTAACAAAGATCAAGAGTACCTTTAACCGGCGAGCTTGCATAAAGAGATTAATGCGTGTGGAGGAAACAAGGAAAATATGCCGAGATTCTAGCAGATGGAGATCTGTGGTCTCTGCCTACCTCTACGGTAAACAGGCGTGATGATATTATATGTAGTTGATTTGTCTCATAATCATCAAGAACCTTAGTCAGTCCAATGCCAAATACAGGTCTGAATAAGATGAGCCATCTAGACCGATCTTCAGCTTCTTGTCTGCCAGCCATCCCACGCAGATAGTAACTCCATTTAGCCTGGAGGTATCCCCCTCTACGTTTTAGCAAAACGTAGTCTTAACTCCATAACGCATTTATTTATTTCAGTGGTTGTCCCTTCTCCGATAAAAATGATAAGCCGATTGCATTCAGCTTATTAATTTGTAGAACTATGTCGACGATTTTCGGTCTGTCTGGTAAACAATTTTTATTTAGTAATCACACTAACGATACAAGCGATCATAGTAAAAGGTAAAGTGTAAAAATATTAGTATAATTTTTTTTTAAATAATCCGATAGTTTTTCTTCAATGAATCTTGTCGTGTAGGTACATGTTCCACAATAGTACAATAATAGATCATGTAGCTTGTTATTGTAGCAATTGAAACTGGTCAGCAAAAGATCCAGCGCCCACCGCGTCGGACATTATTTTTTACACAACAGATAAAGATCCGAAAGAACGGCCACAAAGAACATTAAGCCTAAAAAGGGGACGTCAATTTGTCAAAACCTGGCATTATCTGAGACGGAATCCGTCATCGGGCCCAATACGATTTATCGGCTTATATCACACGTGAATCTCGGAACAACAATATCGAAGAAAAATCTTCAGTGCAACGATATTCAAAACGGTCCCCGTCCCAAGTTTATCGAGCTGTCTATCTTGAGACGGTAGCCGATTTGTCAATGACCCCTCTTTAATTAATAAAAAGTCCACGAAGAAGAATTGTGTAAGTCCTTAATTAATTTGGGTCGAAGCTATGAACTTTTTTTTTTGTTAAAATATGATTATCGCCACCCTTAAAAAACTTTTGGCTCAAAAGCGGCAAAGTTCTGTTTAATTGAAATTAAGACAAGAAATTTCTGGGGTAATAAATGGGAAACCAAATATGTTATAAAAAGAACTTTTTATACGGGAAAACAAAAAGGAATATTTATCGTTAAAAAAATAAGTTAAAATCGTCCAGTGTTCTTCCGTTTAAGGCCTCTTTTACGACTGGCTTCTCACAGACAATCATTTGAACATCGTATCATTCTACTCAATAATAGAGTATCACCACTTGACTAGAATACTTCATATGTCTAATAGAATATCCAAAATAAAGACTTTTCCTTAAAATTTTATTTTTACAGCCGTCTCTTCTTCAATCATTACATATAGTTGATGCATCTCATCTACTGAGCTAAGACTAGTTCATACCTTTACTCTATGAGCATTAGACCTTCTTTATTTAGCTTATATTCGTGTATCGATTTTATACGTCTTCAAGTTTGAGGTTTTTAGTAGCCATGTCACGTTCAACTATTGTTTCTTACGTCACTCATGTGGTCGCAGTCTCCAACTTTTAAGTTAACACGTGTCCCTAATCTACTTCTTTGTTTTAGCTTTCGAAGAACAAAAGGATCGAAGTCAGTTATCTTTTTTTCACCCATAACACTGACCAAGACTATGACGAGTGGCTTCATTGTGAATTTACACCATATGTCCATCGTAAAATATTCATCTTGGCAAAGCGTAGTTTCTGGAAGTCAAGCTTTAGAACAGGCCATAATTACTGTCACAGTCGAATACAACTAACAAAAGTATTATAAACATGTTTCTAACCATTACAACGTAGAGTAAATTTCCTTTTTGATCAAGAAGATTAGGGGATTGGATAAAAGTCAATTTCCAACATCAGATAACAAGTTCGGCAACAAAGTTTGGTGGAAGCGTTTAAACTTTAAATGCGACCGATCCGCTGCACCTAACGATATTCAATCTTAGAAATGGGCGCTTGCTTAGTGCATTAAGAACTTTTGCGCCATACAACTAAAGTTGAGTTTTGAATTTATACTATCTTAACGTGAAATATTTTGATGATTGCCAATTAATAAAGTATAATATAATTCACGCGAACAATTTTTCGCGTCACCCGCTAATCTAGTTGGCATACAGTGCATACTGTAATGTTATACAGTAGATGATTGTACGTTGGTGATAGTACGATATATATATATATATATATATATATATATATATATATATATATATATATATATATATATATATATATATATATATATATATATATATATATATATATATATATATATATATATATATATATTAGGTGTACAAATAAGTTTCCGCAGTTTTTTATAAAAAATTAGGAATTTATTGTAAAGGAAAAGTACATTACGTTTTATTCAAAGTATTTTCCATCATTTGCCACTACTTTTCCCCATCTTTCTGGCAACATTCGGATACCCCGTCGAAAAAACTCTTCATCTTTTGACGCTATCCACAAATCTACCCAATTTTTGGTGTCTTCATATGATGTGAAGCGCTGCTCAGACAGACCATGTGCCATCGACCGGAACAGGTGATAATCAGAAGGGGCTAAGTCTGGTGAATACGGCGGGTGGGGTAAAACTTCCCAGTTGAGTGTTTCCAAGTATGTTTTTACCGGCGCCGCAACATGTGGACGAGCATTATCGTGTAAAAGAATAATTTTGTCGTGTCTGGAGTAGTAATGGGCGCGTTTTTCCTTAAGTGCCCGACTCAATCTCATCAATTGTGTTCGGTAGAGAGCTCCAGTAATGGTTTCGCTTGGTTTCAGCAATTCATAATACACGACACCAAGCTGATCCCACCAAATACACAGCATGAGTTTTTTTCCATGAATATTCGGCTTAGCTGTCGATGTTGATGGTTCGCCGGGCTTAACCCATGACTTTCTTCTTTGGATTATCGTAGTGAATCCATTTTTCGTCACCAGTGACTATACGATGCAAAAAACTCTTTTTTTTATTCCTGGCAAGCAGCATTTCACTCATGCATAATCGGCGTTCAACGTCTCTCGGCTTTAGTTCATATGGAACCCAATTTCCTTGTTTTTGAATCATTCCTAACGATTTTAAACGATGTGAAATTGCTTGTTGAGTCACTTGTAGAGTAAGTGCAAGTTCTTTTTGCGTTTGGGACGAATCTTCCTCCAATAGTACTTCTAATTCCATGTCTTCGTACACTTTCGGCCTTCCACTGCGTTCTTTGTCTTTAACGTCAAACTCACCGTTCTTAAACTTTGAAACCATTCCTGACAACTTCTCTCACTTAAAGCAGCTTCACCATATGCTTCTAGAAGCAATCGATGCGCCTCAGCTGCAGATTTTTTCACATTAAAGAAGTAAATCAAAAGTTCCCGCAAATGATGCTTATTCGGAATAAAACTTGACATTTTTGCACGAAAAAAATTACGTGATGCTGATACGGAATCACTAGTACTTTGTGGTTATGGTGTTGCCAGATGACTAAACTTGGGATATTACGTTTTACATCTGACAATTTCTCCATAACCTTCTGGTGGGGCCATCTTTTGACAAACCGCGGAAACTTATTTGTACACCTATATATATATATATATATATATATATATATATATATATATATATATATATATATATATATATATATATATATAAAATTGAATAAATAAACAAGTACAAAACATTATTTGTGAATAATGAATAACCTTTTATCGCGTCTACTTCACACCTTTGATTCGTGGAAGTGTGACGAATCGAGCAGGATTCATCGGGGAACACCTACTTAGACCGTTTTTCTCGCTAACGCTTTGGTGTTCGCCAGATTCGATTATAAATGTAGATAGACTCAACATTTTAATAACCACTTTAAAGTCTCGAAAGGGTAATCCGAGTGTTTTATCGGTTAAACTCGATGCAA
Organism: Baronia brevicornis; assembly: GCA_031353405.1. Lineage (NCBI taxonomy): Eukaryota > Metazoa > Arthropoda > Insecta > Lepidoptera > Papilionidae > Baronia > Baronia brevicornis. The sequence goes on from JASFAT010003952.1 coordinate 454,031, forward strand.
AAAAATTCACGTAGGTGGCAAAAAACAAAATATATCTTAAAGAAGACATCGTAACTATTATCAAGGCATTACAGCCGCAGATGGGCCTTAGCCTGATTCAGTAATTTTTTCCAAACGGGTCTAAGTTTGGCTTTCTCTCACCAGTTCTTCACACCGATTACCTTTACGTGTCGTCCTCGACTTCATCTAGCCATCTGAGCTTAGGCCTTCCGCGGCTTCTACGTCCATCTCAATTGACGTAGTAGGCGTTTGGATACTCTAGCCTAGTCCATCCGTATTAAGTGTCCAAGATCATAATTATAACGCTTTATATCTGATCAAAAAAAAATACTAACGCACACAAAAATGAGATTCTCTCTCCCATATGGCATGGCACTCCATTAGGGCAAATTAAACTTTGTCATGATTAATATAGTCTTAACAATCCACAGCTGGATCTGGACATTGACCTCCTTTGCAAATAAGGTGTATTAATGTACATATTTATGTCATAAACTTGATTGGCATATTATACTATAGTAGATACTACAGCCCATCAACTGATAGAAACGGACAGACTCATGGGTTTCATTACAATTACAGCATTAGTTTTTATAAATATTATTATTATTATTATTATAAAATATAACGTGGAAACTGATTCTATTTATTTGATTAATATTTATATCATCATCATCAATAGCCTGCGGCAGTCCACTGCTGGACATAGGCCTCCCCCATGGAGCGCCACCTTGCTAATATTTATATAGTCTACACGTATTTAAGGTACGGCAAATAGACTAAAGTCACCGACATAGCCTTTCGAATTAGCAAACTTAAGTGGCAATGGGCTGGTCACGTCTGTCGGAGATCCGACGATCGTTGGAGCAGACGAGTGCTGGAGTGGAGACCGCGTCTCGGTAAACGTAGTGTGGGATGCCCCCCGGCTAGATGGTGCGACGATCTGCGCAGGGCGGCTGGCAGAAACTGGATGCGTGTAGCCGAAGATCGGGCTAGGTGGCGCTCCATGGGGGAGGCCTATGTCCAGCAGTGGACTGCCGCAGGCTGCTGATGATGAAATAGACCAAAACGAATCTACGACGTAACATGATTGTAAACATTATACAACCGTCGCCCGCGGTAAAGAGTTGGTATCTATTTACAAACTCTATTTACAAAAAGAAAGCTTACCAGATAGCTATTATCATTGTTAACATAACGAATAAGCACTTTACTAAGGTTGTAAACCGTTATAAACGCAGTTTCATAATTTCACAGAAACGGTCAAAGACAAACACGTAATGGGTGAAGGAGTTTTATAAACGAGTAAAAAGTTAGGAGATGAAAAGATAAACGCATATTGTCGCTGCCACGGCTTCATTAAGGCCCGCATATGTCAAATATTTACTGAGACAGATAAGACTCGGCAAAGTTGTGTATTCGTTACCATTTTTAGGACAAAACGTGAAACGTTCTCGTAGATAAGGACGGTCACGGTTGATTCATCAAGTTCCGGGGGTATTTTAAATATTTTTCGAAAACAATAGATGTGTTTGCGTTTGGAATCGCCCGTTCCAGTTAGTTACCTGACGATCTTTAAAAAAAAATAAAACAACCAGCATTCCAAATGCTATGTTATCTAATTATTATATCTTAAACGTAAACTGATTATCGCTTTTCATTATCAAATCATACACCGGAAAACATATTCAATGTTTTGAAATAAATAACATACTGAATGCTATCACCTTCATCAATATAACGTTTGGAATGCAAAGTAAAATATTTCCGACCCTAACCTATAATAATTTTGTAGAAGAAATATTATAACATGATCTTACATGTGAAGTCAAAATGGATAACCCATTGGGCTTAGTTTTTATCTATGAAGGTTTAACGATTCTTTATTATCTATAGAATATCCAAAATTTTCCTTACGACGCAAACTAAGACAAAAATATATACAATATTGTACATCATTAGGGAGATATTATAAATATTTTGGAAAAATAATATTATTGGAATTTCTTTTTTAAAATATTAAAAGATTCAATATTCGCTCTGATAATAAAAATTAAAAAAACATACAATTAGAAAATGCTAATGATATAGCGTCTAGACGTGTGACAAAAAATAGATACATGCTCTATTGAAGCTGTAAGGGTATCTTATCTAAATGTGAAACTCATGATATATTTATTTATTAATGCAAATGTAAATTATGGGGCGGAGTTATAGTACGAATTTTTTTAATCAATAGCTTCATATGGATAAAAGTGTAGTATCTGTCTCTAAGGTGGAAATATACTGAATTTAAAATTTTATTACTTTGTACGGTCTTAAAAGATCGAATAAATTTGAAGGAATGATTTAAACTTATTTATCCGGTACAATTGGGTTTAGTATTCGAAAATTGAAGAGCCTTCAAACTTAAAAGTGAGTGTAAATAAATAAAGGTAAAAAAAAAATAGTTTACTCACTGGTTCTGTGTCGCAAGTTTCAAGATCAGGTATAGGATCGTCTCCACAGTAGTAATCCGTTTGAAGGAACGGTGGTCGCGGCGGTGGAGGCAACAGAAACTCAGGAGGTGGTCCAAGACAGTCGCACTCCGCCAGGTCCGTAGGTTCTATATCCCACATCTCGTTCTTATCTAACTTAACACTATTCACAACCTTTTCGCTGATATCACTAACACTTATATAAGCACTAGTATCACGTTTCACGTGTTTTACTTCATTTGAAGTCCTTAGCTTAATCAGATTAGCTATGTATAGTTCGTCGTCAACATCACTCCACACATTTTTTTTTATTATCTCCTTTCTATCCAAATCATCGTATACTTCCTTAATTACATTGCCTTCAGATGCTATAACATGATTCTTGTCAGTATAAAGTGTGTCTGCATTGGGGTTTCTGTAACTTCCATCCACGATTCTCGGCGGTACATCTTGATACTCAGCCCGATGAGTTTCGGATAAGTCCTTCAATTCAGTATTAGTCGATTTTTTCTTGTACAAGCTAATGTTCTTATACCACACATTTTGTATTGGCCAAGTAGCGTGCGGTGACGCCTTTGTTGGACTCGCCTTGTACCTATCGGCCATACGCAATTTTCTTCTTTATTATCTGTAACAATAAAAAAAATATATATAATCACGTATTCTTCGTGTCGATATAAAACATGGAAGTTTCAAAGGTAACGTTTTTATGTCTTCGGTGTTGCAGATGTCTATGGACTGCTTTGATTGCTTTCCATCAGGCGATCAGCTAGCTCATTTTCCTGCATATTCCATAAAAAATTAAATACCATAAATTATGGAGCAGTCGGTAAGGATCAGGCTTACAATTTGAGTTTAAAAATTCCTTTCCTCCATTGGATTATTGATGTTGACAAGAATATTCGTAACATTAAAAACACTGTTAGTTTTTTTTTTATATAAAATGGAATTCCCTATCCAAAGACTTACCACATTCACTGAAAGTGAACTAGTATAAACATTTTCGAAACCAATCGTTATTAAGTGCCTCATTATAAATCATATATCGTATATAATATGTATTAATTTTGTGTTAGAATCAAACTACTTATTATTTGATGGAGAAGTTAACACCTCATTTTGCATAACAAAGAAGCCGCAATTAGAGACTACAACATCTGAAAGCACAATGGACGCGAAGCCAGTATCGATATCATCAAAACTTCGACCGCTGGTTATTTTAATTTATTTTTTATCGATTGAAATTGAACGAATGGGTTCCAAGCTGTGGATCACACTATCAAGATAGTTTTATAATAACTATGAACGTTCAAAATTCATTGCTTTATCTTAGTGTATACAAATATTTCTACTCTGGAATCGTTGATCGAAAACGTTGAGATACGACTCGTGACCATTATGGTAAACAGATACGCTATTAAATTACTTAATATGGTATAAGCATTATGTTTTTTTTTTATGGAATAGGAGGGCAAACGAGCAGACGTGCCACCTGATGGAAAGCAATCAAAGCCGTCTATAGACATCCGCAGCGCCATAGGCAAAGTGTTGCCGACCTTTAAGGAAAGTGTCATTATGGGAGTGGGAGGGGGAGGGTTTCAGACGCCGGTTTTCTGCGACAGTGTGGTACTTTCCCGGGCGAGCCGGCCCTTTCATGCTACAGTCAAATATTATGACATTCTTAACAAAGTATTCGTCTGCAGCGTGGCTCTACCATTATCAAATCATATATTTATGTATCTATCTATATCTATTATTTATGTACGGTACGTTATTATACGGTACGTATTTATTCTAGGTAGATAGGCGGATTTAATGCTGGAAGGTATTCCCTATCGGTCGACCTTTGGGTTAATTAATAAATATATTGTATAAGTACAATAAAACAAAATACATAATATATAGTGTTTTAATATACAATGTTTTTTAAATAATATACAGTATGTAATTATATCCCATTTTCATGTATTGAGCTTTCATACTTACGCTCAAAGAGGAGAATAAGCTAGTAGTAGAGGGTGGGTCATGGAGAGTCCAAAAGAAAACGCTGAAATAGAAGACCTGGTGGACCAGCGATATATTATGGAAGAGATTAAAGCTCGGTCACCTTAAACGAATAAGTGAAGATCGGAGTGTGAAGGGGCGTATTTGTGTCGACCAAGTGGTCGAAGGCCAGATAACGCTGGAGAGATTAGGTGAATGCTGACCTGCGCTAACTTCAATTGGCAAGAATTGGCGCAGGACAGGGAACTATGGAGGACTCTAGTTTCGGAGACCAAGATCCACTTCGGCTTACTGAGCCAGCAGATTAGAGTAGTAGTATATAATAACATAAAACCTGTCACCCTTAGGATAAGGGGGTGAACAATAGGAGGAAAAGAAGCAAATAAAGAAGAGGGATAGGAATGGGGTCTCCGAACGCAATCACTTATCGTAAGAAATACACGAAACATATTATAATTCTACAACTAAACGCCGATATTTCGAGAGGATGTGTTACTAGCCGAGCCGATTTATGCTCTCATAGTTCTAAGACTTTTTTTTAATGTAAATAAAAAATAATGGTCGTTGGTGGATGGCATTTTTAATGACATTCGTTATATGAAAAATAATCTAAATATGCAACAAGGTACTTGTGCAAGCATAAGAAGAAATTTCTAAGTAGATGCATAAGATTGTAAGGTCGCGAAGGTCAAGAAACGTCGTACATCACTTGAAGCGAATTCAATTCAAAAGGCGTTCAAAGAAATGTTTTAAAAGAATGGAATGAGAATGAAAATTTTAAAATGCCTCAAACGTATTCTTTAGTTTAAGTATTATTTTATATTGCATCATTAGTTTTTTAAGTTCTTTAAGAAAATATTATAATTTAACATTTTAACTTTCTAATTCAATACATTATTTTTAATGTCACAATTATAAATATTATATATATACATATACATATATATATATATATATATATATATATATATATATATATATATATATATATATATATATATAATATTAACCTTTAACGAAAGGGTGCATTTTTCTAGAATAATGTTCAGTAGATGACGGATTTTTAACATATTTAGTGCTTTAGTTTCATACATATATATCGTCACGCCACGACCATAAATCTCCATCTGCTACGATCCCGGTATTTTCAAAGAAAATACTGAAAAAGTGCTTTATTTTTAAAGAAAAATTTAATTCCCTGTAATATCACGTCATGCCGTCTATATGTTTGCATTCGATTTTTTTTATTTATGTCGCGAGTATGGCGGCATTCGTTAGCTAAGGGTTAAATAATTTTTGCTGCCTGGTTTCTGGTATAAAATAGGGCCACCCTATTTCTTCCAGGTTTTTTCCGTAAGAGATGAATATGATAGCAAATATCAGTAGATGAGCAGTCACGTCTACCTGAGTAGTAAAATCTATACTAATCTCAATCATCCTAAATTGTTAGGGAACCATCGTCCAGTAGTGGACTGTTACGACTGTATTGATGATGATTATTTCATTGATGTTTTGAATAGGGTGTCCAGAATTAGGTTACACGTCGAATAATTTCATAGTGGTTAAGGTTGAAAATATAAAGCTGCCGCAGAACATCCAATACTTTTTTCAGACCATATATGTGTCACTGCTGGGCAAGGAGCTTACGAAATTCTAAAGGTATAAAGATTAACTATAACCAAGCCTTTTAATGCAGATTGACAAAATACACAGATACGGAATAATTTAATAATGCTGCAGACGCATACTTTGTCAAGAATGGCATGTTATTTGTCTGTAGCATGAATGGGCTGGCTCCCCGAGAAAGTACCACAGTCCCGCAGAAAACCGGCGTTTGAGTGGTAGTTTAGCTACCGCACTACGGCCGTGAGCAATTTAATTTCGGAGGCCCAATTCCCTTTCCGCATACTCCTCTTCCTCCCCTTCCTCCCTCCCATAATGACAGTTTCCTAAAAGGCCGGCAACGCTTCTGTACCACCTATGGTACTGCGGATGTTTATGGATGGCGTTGATTGTTTTATATCAGGTGACACGCCTGCTCGTTTGCCTTCCTATTCAAAAAAAAATTCGCTAATCTAAGCGTTTTAGGGTGTCTTTATATCTGTACTCAATACATAGAATTTTTCTAGTCAATATAACGTATCGTTTCAAAGGGCAAGACGAAGTTCATTAATTCACGCATGTACAACGTCAGACATGTGATCAATGGTCGTCCACGTAGGAGAGATGTCTCATTAACATTTTGGCGCTTCGGTGGCCACTTGTAGGCTGTCATGAAAGACCTGACGTCAGCACAATGCGGGCTGAGAGCACTCGAGCCTCTTAACGAACCCATTCTGTTGGTTTTCTCACGTGAATTATTGCGGGGCTCCATCGATAACGGGTCGTGTCTCTTGCACATCGAAATCTTAATCCGTGTTTACGTGCCGAGTCTAGCGGCTGTATTTATTAAGATTACATACTTATTATTAATAATAAGTTATATACATACTACATTTACTTCAACTACTGCCGATTATATTATCTATTTATGGTTTTTCTACCATCCCGTTCTACCAGCCGATTTCTGTGGTAAAAGATGTGATTCAAATCTTACTAAATATCGAAACTAAATAATAATGATGATATATCATCTTGGTAGACGGTTACTATATGAAATATTACAAAAAATAAACTTTGTTAATAACATGTAAATAAAGAAAAAATATTACAAAACACGAGTAATTGCCTTCTGTGTGTTTTTTAATAACGTCATACGTTTTATTAAGTCTACAGAATCAATGCAAATCATATAAAATGCAAATCATGTTAATTGTTGTTGTCGTGTCTTTAACGCATGTTGTGGCACCGTATAAAGCCTAAATTATATTTTTATTCTTACATTAACATAATTTTTTTATGAGATAGGAAGGCAAACGAGCAGGCGTGCCACCTGATGGATCAATGCCGCGAAAGAGATATATGTAGTACCATAGGCATTACAAAAGCGTTGACGGTCTTTAAGAAATGTGTAGGCTTGTACTTTGAAGGTTCCAACGTCAGTTAGTTCTAAGTTTATTTTTGTACATATGTTGATAGATAACTAAAAGGTGTATAAAAAGATAAAATGTACCAGTTATTGGTGTTCATAAAGAAATAAATAATCTACACTAACAAAGGTCAAAAATCCGAACTCGTAGGTGGTCTGAGAAATAGAAACATAACCTTCGCCGGCGTAACTCGCATACTTTCGAGTGTTATTCATAGTTAGCATAAGAGATAAACCAGTGGGTTAAGTTGGCTACCGACTGGGGCCAGCTTACCGGACCCATTAGTCGGTCGGCGGCTAACAACAAAACAAACATCAAAACACGTTTCATCCTCTTATACTTAAAATGTTCTTTGGTACACAACGTTTTAGTGGAAAATACGCAATTGGCTTATCTATCTATGCATTAATATGTGGAAAAAACGTTGTACCTCTTTTTAAGCACACGGAGAAGTGTGAGATTTGGAAAAATTAAAGTTTATATAAGGTACAGAGGGATAAAAAAAGAGAAGTGTCATAGGATGCTTAGTAGATATGAAACATTGACGACGGCTCGATTTCTGCCGTATGCTATCGATCACGGAGTGGAGTGTAGCCTGAATAGAGACGACGTTTCGGGCTACGGTTTCACTCCCATATATATAATATCTTATCGCAGGATAAAATGTTTCACATTAAAAATGAAACAAGCATGATATATCTACTGAATGATTGTATATTGCAATATTAAATAATATAAGTCCAATATTTTAACAATTAAGTTAATATATATATATATATATATATATATATATATATATATATATATATATATATATATATTCACGCCTATCCCCCGCAGGGGTTGGTAGAGGCCACAGAGCTCCATCTGCTACCATTCATCGCAGCGAAACGGCTCTTCATTGGTCGCTTCTCGCCCTCGAGAGAATCAGGACGTGACGGGTGGCGAACCACGTCGCCGTCATTTTCCAACAAATAAGGTATATTAAATTCGTGTTAGTGAATCTCACGAGCCGCAAGGGACGATGGAGGTCAGCCCCAGCAGAGCTCTGCATGAGGAGGACGTTCGGCACGCTTGCGACTAGGCTCGCCCTTAGCCATGCATCCTTTGGCACGGTAGACCGTGGATTGGCGGAAGTTAATACAAAACGGCAAATAATACAAACTATAAATATAGTTATATTTCAATGCGAGAAATCTGGCGCGAATCTCTGAAGTTATTATGATAAATAAGACATATCTCAACGCAATTGTCCTAAATTTAAAGCAAATGTTCTGTCGCGTATAAACTGGAAAGATACCAGCGTATTTGGCGTATCATCTCGCCTCTCAGACAAAACGCTGAACTCAATATGGGCGCATCCGGTATTGTTGCCAAGTCCCATCGCCTCCCTCCTTACAACGGTACACGCTAGGTACGCAAGGAGGCGGGCCATAAGTAACGAATACCAAGCTTTGGCAGAGATGTCTCTTGGCAAATGCTTAGGAATGCAAAGCGAAGTAACAGATCCCTTTTTATTTGGAGCGATGTACCTATTTTAGCCAACTCACCCTATATTCGGCAGATGAATGGGGAAAAAATTAGGTTATGAGGTTGTTTTCGTGTTCCGATGCGTGGAAAGTCGTTTATGAAAGCCATTTGTCGTATCCTTATTCTTATGGCTGTGATTTTATTATGTATTCTTTGTTTGCAAATTTTTATTTTCTTTATATGAAGAAATATGAGTCTTTAATAAGTAATTTAGCTTAGTAATATTTTTTATGGAAGAGATAGGTAACAAAAATTATAAGTAACTTGATGCCGAAAAATCTTGAACGTGATGAATGTAAAATTTTTATCAAAAATTTTACATTCATCAGGCCATACTAAAAAAAGACATCATTATTATAAATGATTATATTTTTATATGAAATAAAATTTCTTTTTCTTTATTTCGTTCTCTGTTAGATGATTTTATTAGTAAGTCCACAACTAGCGGTAACCTGTTGACCAAGGGTCAACGCAACGACACACACAAGAAATATTTTTTTTACATACCATAAATATAATGTGCGTTTTGAAAACACTCCTTAACTTTGATATGTCGAAATAAAGGTGGAATTGTATTGCTCTAAAAAAAGAAGACTTTTCTTAATATATATTTTATATGTACGTAATAATTTAAAAACTTTAAAACTATAAAGATCTTTAGAAAAAGACACAACATTTAAAGCTATTATTTCACTTATTTACTATAACCTATATGTAATAAAAATATATGTATATTTGATTCGAAAGGAAAGGTAAAATTAAAATGTCTTCAGTGACAATAACGCCGGTGTTCAAACGTCAAAATGCGAATTTAAATAAATTGTGACGTCATACGAATACATACATATATACATATCATCACGCCTGTTTCCCGTAGGGGTAGGCAGAGACCACATATCTCCATCCGCTACGATTCCGGCACACCTTCCTTGTTTCCTCCACATTCATCTATATTTTCATCCATCCTTCCTCCTCCATTCATCGTAGCGAAACGGCTGGCCGTTAGTTGCTTCACGCCCTCGTGAGATTCAGGACGTGATGCGTAGCGAAATTTATTTATCATTAATAAGAAATAATTCGTCCTTTGTCCCTTTTTGCAATTATGTTAATATTTATAGATATACTATACTATATCTAATAGAATAAAAACTATATATTATATATAGTTTTTTTTATTAGATATAGTGTAAATCAAGAATCATCGTCTTTTATTTTATAATAAAAATTAAAATTCAAAACTTCGTGGCGAAATATCGAAACACCCAGACACAAACAAATATCTCACGCGTACTGCGATCGCTAAAATACGATCTTTGTATGCATGTTGCTTTTAGGAAAGATGTCGAGGCACGTGAAGCATTTTCAATTTGTGTTTATTTACTTCGTCGTAAGGTGCCACACCACACACCTCGCACCTGAAGCTCTATTTATACAAAAGATAATGTGAGTCAGCGGAAATTTAAATTGAAATATTTCCATATATAACGGATAAAATTGTTTTTTACGTTTCATCAATAATTGAAAATTCACCATCATGACCATTATCATCATCATCAGTAGCTTACGCAGACATAGGCCTACTATAAGATTTGCCATTCCGATCCATTCCCGACTCGATCTTTGTCTTTACATATCCAGTTTCTGCCGCCCTGAGCATATTTGATTTATTTTACTCTAGCACTCATTAACTCAATGAGAACTAGAGTAACTGAGAATAGAACTCAAAAAGAATAATATAACTCAACGAAATATTACCGGATAGGGAGGCAAACGAGTAAGCGTGTCGCTTGATGAAAAGCAATAAACGCCCTATAGACATCTGAAACACGTATAGGCATTTTAACATACATTTCCGCTCTTTGAAGGTTCCAATGTCGTATCAGTTTGGAAATACCACTGAAGGTTATTGTTTTGTGGAAACAAGTTTCGGGAAAAACGAATCAAAAGTACTATTTTATATACATTTCTCTCTCTTTCAGGTCCTAAGTCATGTGGGGCATAGTGCAGATACGACGCTTCTCCATCTCGATTTATCGGAGGTCGTACGCTTTACTTCGCTCTAGGGTAGGCCCATCTTCTGCACTTTGGCCGTCACAGTACGCCACCAAGTTTGTTTTGGGCCAACGTTTGCCGCCAAGTTCGTTTTGGGCCAACGTTTGCCGCCAACGTTTTCTTTTCTCCTGCGTATTCCATTCGAGAGCTTGTTTGGGAATATGACTGGCGTGGAGCCGGAGAGTATTCATTACAATTAATTCTAAGAACTTTGTATATAGAAAGATCAGGGAAAATAAAAGCTATTTGGATTTATTTTATTTATAGATCGCTGAAGTGGCAAGGGACTGGACACGTTTGTCGGAGAACCGAAAACTGTTGAAGTAGACGACAGCTGGTTTGGAGACCGTATCTCGGCAAAAGTAATGAGTCCCACAGTGCGTTTGCTCCCTGCTAGATGGAGTCACGATCTGTGCAAGGTGGTTGACGGAGACTGGATGCATGTAGCCGAAGATGAGATTAGTTTGTGTGCCATTGCTGTGTCAGCTACTTGTATAGTTAATTATACAATACAATTAATTTAATTAAGTTTGTTTATCATTCGTTAACCGCATTTCCTTTGTTCGGCTCAAAGATTTATATTTAAAGCTGCGAGTAATTACGACAGTTCAGTGACAGCGATCTAAAGGATGGTAGGTCTCGTTTACAGCCGACGTGGCGGGCCGCCGTGATGCCAGTCTAAAAACTGAAGCGACTTAATTAAGATCTCAAACGACGCCAATTTACAAGGAATCCCGTACGTGCCCGCAGAGTCAGGCAGCTATTAGAAGATCCAAATGCTAATAAGGCACGCGGGGAACGTCTTCGGTGTGACGTCGGAAGTTTCAGCATACAGTCGTTATAATTGCGGGTACGTGGGTCGATTTGAATACAGATTCGAAATTCGGGGCGTGAGTGCATAACGCTAGATTAGAATTGGAACGCGTGGCTTCAACGAGCCAAACGGGAACTGCGTTTTGTATAATTCCAATCTGCTAACGAGTTTTGTGTAAACGTTCTTGTGAAGCTCAAATTCATTAAAAAAGGTTATTCAAATTCTTTATTTTACTACATAAGAAATGTAATTTCATTTGTCAAACGTCATTTCGCAACGAGGTTCCTATATACAGAGAAGAAACGGCGAAAGAAACTCCGCAGGTATCCTCTTCTTTGCTATTATGATGATTTTACATATTGATATTTATTATCCAAGTTACAATTGCTATTAAAGATGCGGTCCCTACCACACTCGTCTATTCCCATTTGGTTCTCACTGCAAAATGCTGAATTAGGGCAAATACTGAAATAATTTTATCATTTTTTTTTCGCAGCCCATGTTTGTCCCACCCACGGCTGGATACGGTCCTCTCCATTTCTGTAGGAACGGACCATCCCTTTAACCCACCACGCTTGTTCATGGCGGATTGAAGGGGTACACAGAATAAATATCTGTAGGCCATACATATTTATCCCAATGCGGGAATCGAAACAACGACCAATGAAACAAATACACTCTGTAAGCAGCCCCGCTATAGCAAACAAGAATATCTATTTATAACTAAGCAATAACAAATCATCAACATTATCATCATCATTTACAGCCTCATCCAAGACGAGCACGAATGAAGACCTAGTCTGATTTTTAGCTGGACGTATCCAATCTCTGTCAGCTCTGTCAGATCGTCGCACCATCTAGCAGGGAGGCGTCCCATACTGTATTCCTTAATAAGAAAATTTTTGTATAAACTCAGAAAATATTCAACAACTGTTCGGGACGAAGTCATACTTAAAATGCAAAGTCAATTCTTCGCGTTTATACCCTGTGGGCCGACACTTTGTACCACTATTTATGTTGTCAATAAAACTCAACGCGTCGCGCGGAGAGTCGCTGCACATAAACATGAATGAAAATAGTTAGCGGGGACGAGTCACCGCTTTTTATGCAACCAACGGCCCCACTCTCGGATACACGTCGGCTAGTTGTTTTTATCTAGTATAGTTTAGTCGGGAAAGCAATAATGAAAGGTGAAACGTGAACTGTCGTATATCTTCAGACGTTTTAATTAAAATTATTCACCAAATACCCTCGTTTTCCGCAAACTTTTTGTTCCGTGTTTTCTTAATAAACTAGACGTCTTATATACTTTAGTATATACAGATAGATGCAGAATGGGGTTTTGGTCTCTAAAGCTCCATCGATAGGATTTGCTAGGAGGAGGCCAGCAAATCATAGTACTGGGGATTATTTTATAACGTATCAGTATTTTGGCTCCCCATAAATGTTTCATTTTAACCTAATACAATAACGTTAAATAAAATAATTCATATGAAATAATTATAATATGAGATGATAGCTTTAAACTATTTAAAAAATATATATTTTTTTATAATATCTAGAGGTAGGTTTCCTAATTTTATTAAAATTATTTCATGTATTTGCATTTTATATCTTTACCACTCTTAATTGCAATGACATTTGCCTGGTATAATGATTGGAATAATTCAGTGGTTAGAGCCAAAAGTTCAGAGTTCAGATCCAGATCAAATTATTTTTAAAAAACACAAAGTTTTCTTTGTGCAGGTTCAAATGTCTCGATAAAACTGCATCCGAGTTTTGAAATCGTATCAAAAATATATACATACATACATATCGTCACGCCTGTTTCACGTAGGGGTAGGTAGAGACCACAGATCTCTATCCAGCACACCTTCTTTGCTTCCACCACACTCATCCATCTTTTTATTTATCCTTCCTCTCATATTCATCGTAAACGGCTCTCGTTAGTCGCTTCTCGCCCTCGTGGAAATCAGAATAAGGTTAATTAATATTCGAAAGACGACAGTCACTGCGAACCCAAGTTGACATTTATAGTATATAAATACTATTATTATTATATACTATATATTAGTGTGATATATATATATATATATATATATATATATATATATATATATATATATATATATATATATATATATATATATATATATATATATATATATATATATATAAATGTCAACAATATATAATATAATGTTATTCTAGCCTACCTGGTCTAGAAAGACAAGGTAGAAAGATCAGATAGGCTAGAATAAAATAAATGTAAAAAAACTGGCTGGTAACAAAAACTCAATGTACTTAATGCGCTGAAAATGCCCGTGGCTATATATCAGTGAACTCCTTTTAATTTATTGTTTCATTTATACATCTCCGAAAGTAAATTGGTTCCAACGTTTAATCCACGTAATTGGAATCGATCACACGAACACCGTTAAATTGCTAGAGCCTGAATGATGAGGTGACTTAATCGCTAACAACGTAGATAATACATTATTGTACGAGCCACAATTAGACTTCAGGTAATTGACTGAGTCTTTTATAAGAGACTTCTATAGAATCTAAATAAGTTTCTAAGTTTTGATGTAGAGCAGGCGTGTCATCAGATTGAGAGCAATGAATGCCATAGACATCAGCAGCGCAATAGGCAGTGCGGAAGTGTTGCCGACCTTTAAGGAAAGTGTCATTATAGGAGTGAGAATAGGAGGGGGAGCGGGGGAGAGGGAGGGGGGGATGTTGGTCCTTCGAAACTCAGCCGCTCACCGTACGAAGCGCGATAGCTAAGCTACCACTCAGACGTCGGTTTTTTGCGGGAGTGTGGTACTTCCCCGGGAGAACCGGCCCATTCATGCTATAGACAAATATTATACCATTCTTGATATAGTATATCATATATATATATATATATATATATATATATATATATATATATATATATATATATATATATATATATATATATATATATATATATATATATATATATATATATATATATATATATATATATATATATATATATATATTTCATGTGTATATATGAAAATTTACCACTGAATTAAAAAAAACTTATCTGATCCCCATGATAGAAGCGGTAAAAGATCCTGAGAGATGAGACATTTCTCCGCAGCGCTATAAATATGAAACTTGTATATTTAACAAATATACAAGTTATTTAATATACAAGTTAAATGTTCATATTTATATTTCAGTTTCGCTTGAGTTGAAACCGATTTAACAAAATTAAAGACGTACAACAGTTTATTGAGTAAATCCGTCTATTTAGACAACTTTAAAAGTTTTTAAGGTGGGTAAACACTATCACGGTTTACTTTGATCCGACCGAACCGCGCACAACGCCGGCGCATTAAATCGACGTACGTGCGTTGAAAATTTGTTTCATTATAACAGGCTCTGTGGTTTAATTTTGTTGTTCGAAACTAGTTAAAGTCTGTGAAACCCGAGGCTGTAAGTAATCGATATGAGTTATATTCGGCGGTTTTATGCGCGTCAATAATTTTTAAGATTTTCTCGCACGGAAACATTAATTTTACCAAACTGTCTTCTTCTTCTTCGTGTCAGCGGCATGAGATGTTGTTGGCCCAGAATTTGGCCACTGACACCACATCCTCTGTTGATGATCGAACTGTACAAATGTGGATTTTGCAACTTGCAGACTGCAAGTAAATAGGACATAGGGACGTTCAAGAGACGAGCGTATGTTTTCGCAAAAGGCACCTCTTAGCAACTCTCCACCTCTTAACCACTATCAAGAACACCAAACACACACTACTACAATGTGTGGTAGTTTGTGTTTGGTTTTGTTGATAGTGGTTGGTAGGTGGAGAGTTGCTAACGGCCGTTTTTTCGGTAAGATTTAGTTTGAGTTTTCCGTAAATCCACTTGTTCCAGTAGAAAATACTAAATATAATAAAATTTTTTGTTTTTGTTTGCTTGTCGCGCATTTTAGTTAAGTAAAAGTTCTAACTGTTTACATACTTAACGTGAAGCTGAATGTTTGTAATTTTATTTTTTGATTACTCGACACTACAAAGAGAACGCCATGTATCATATATTTTAAAACTACTAACAGAACACAATTATTCAAATTACCGCATGTCGTATTCAAAGACGGAAATATAAAAAGACATTTCCTACAGTGTTGTAATATTGCAGGCAGAGTTGATTTAATCTACGTAAAATGTGACGCGAAACTCAAAAGTTTCTCTAAGACTCTCTTCATTAAATTACCGTTACGTAATTCATGAGATCTTTTGAGCACACACGCGTTAGCTTTGCATTACAAGTGGAGGGAAATTAATTAAAGTTTGTGTGCTTATATACATTGAATTAACTCTGCTCCCCTTTGACGAATGGAATGCTGTCTCTAAAACAAAAGTTAGATCGTATTCGCCCTTACTTTTTGCTATTAATATTGCAATATTTAAGCGGTAATAGCTAGTGTAAAAGCGAAGTTGTAATAGCTTAGTAAGATCGTAGGTTTGATTTTGTCTACATTCAGACTTTTAACTGTATGTCCTACGTCTACCAATTAGCACAGTGGCGGGGTACCCACTTACGGAGTCAATGGTCGGTTTTGATCCCCGTATCGAAAAGAAAAATGTTTAACTTGCAGATATTCATTCCGAGTCTCGTTACCTCGCCAATCCGCATTGGACAAACGTGGTGGGTTAATGTCCTTTCCTCCAGAAACGGAGAGACTCGTGTGCAAATTATTCCGAATGTTTCTGTGGAGCACATTATTTTTTATTTGTTTTTTATGAGATAGGAAGGCAAACGAGCAAACGCGCCACCTAATGAAAAGCAATCAACGTCGCCCATAAACATCCATGGTGCCACAGGCAGAGCAGAAGCGTTGCCGACCTTTAAAGAAAGTGTCATTATGGGAGGGTGAGGGGAAGGAGGGGTTGGACCTCCGGAACTTTACCGCGCACCGTACGAAGCGCGGTAGCTAAGTTACCACTCAGACGCCGGTTTTCTGCGGGAGTGTGGTACTTACCCGGGCGAGCCGGCTCATTCATGTTACAGACAAATAATATGCCATTCTTGACAAAGTATTATATTACAAAGTATACAAAATCAGATTTTATAACGTTTATTTAGATTTCATATTCTTAATTTGGCAACTTATCTGAACAGATTATGAAATAGCACAACCGTATATATAAATTCTATCCTCTTAACCTATACGAAAAGTGGCCTAAAATCGTTAACATTTTCAAAAAAAAAACAATTACACACACGACAAGGACAACTCTGTTGAACCAGCTTCCTTCATTGCTATTCCTAAATCATAACTTAACGTGCCCATACGTATCCAAAACGTAACTTACCCATACTCTTTTGGAAGGCTGTTAATATATCTATATTCTGATTAAATATACGTAAGTAATCATACTGTGTACAAGAGATCCTTTTTTGAACATTTGAAGTCATTTTTTAGTCCTCAGCTTAACAAGCATTATAACATGGTGTAAATCAGAGATGAGCAACACGCGGCCCGTTAAACATGTTTATGCGGCCCGCCAAGCATTTCTAAAATTAAATTTATTTTATCGACGTTCTCTCATAAATATATTGTTATAAAATTAATTATAATAAAATGGTAGTACATACTAAACCGAAACAAATTATTAATAAGTGTTACTTTAAGTGCGGCCCGTCAAAAAATTTTAAAATTTAAATTGGCCCGTTGATTGAAAATGTTGCTCACCCCTGGTGTAAACAACTACTTGCATATACTCATAACATTGCGAATTCATCTTATTTGAACCTAATTACGTCTCATTTCACTTTCACTCTAAACACATGTGACGCGGCCACAAAGGCGTGTGTCACATGTCGTTATATCAAACAACTAGACATTGCTTCCATTTATTTGTTTTGATCTGAAATTACGTTCTTTGACTAACTCATCAGTTAGTAATAACCAGAAAATGCCGATGCAGAAAAGCCTTAATACCACATTTTACATTTCTTGCGCTCGTATATTCAACCTCTTAGGAAATTAATGTATCAATTTTGTATCAAGTATCAAGTACTCAATTTTGAGTTGAGCTCGCCCTTGTACACCTTCTTTCCTTTTAATTCTTGTATTTCCTGTCTTGTGTACAATAAAGTATTAAATAAAATAAATAAAATAAAATAAGTATCAGTATTAAAAAAATAAGGTAAATATAACTTAATCTAAATGATTACAAAGAAAAAAGGAGTTTCATAAAACGAAATATAAAGATATCGAAAATATATAGAAAAAGTCTTAAATAATAAGAAAAAATTAATTGGGCAAATTTATTTAATTAAAGTTTTTTGTATGAATTTGACATTGATTTACTGCACGAAACAATATCAGCTTTATTACACTAAGGGCATACAATTCTCAGATTAAATTGCATTCAAGGTCTCTGCAAAAACAGTTCCCGGCCGAATAGATCGTAAATTTCGAAGGAGGGCTTTTGGTTTTTCGGATACTTCAGAATAAAATTTACGACTGCAGTACATGAAGTTGATGAGATGGGCGCTTGCTTCTGCAGTTTACTTTTTATGAGATATGCAAACTGTTCTTGCAAAGTTGATTTGAATCGTCGATTGAACTACACATGGTAAAACATATTTTTCGAGTATTTAACGATCAGTGATGGACAGAAGAAAACTTTTCTTTACACTTTTTGGTACAAAAATCACAAAATACCACGATTTATGTGTTTGGGTTCCTTGAAGACTATCCTTATTATTAAATTGTTTAATAATTTGTACTATCTATTCACTCGTTAACGCAAATCATGTTTTTATAAAATCTAAAAGTTTTTTCTTATCTTCATATTCCATATATTATAAGTATAATACATATAATTTGTATATGAGATATAATTTAATGACAACCAATTGGCTCAGTGGCGGGGTTCTCCGCCCGCGGAAAAAATGGTCGCGGGTTCGATCCCCGCATCGGAAGAAATATATGTATGGATTACAAATATTTATTCCGAGTCTGGTAACTCTCCAATCCGCATTGGACAAGCGTGGTGAGTCAAGGCCCGTTCCTTCAGAAATGGAGAGGCCCGTGCTCAACAGTGGGACATATATGGGCTGTTACAATAAATATAATTTGTTATATGTCATATACAAATTATTTTTATGAATACAAATTATATGGGATAGGAAAATTATACAAATAATATGTCATTTGTATCACGTGTGTTCAAGGTGAATTTGTGGGGTACCCAGACTTGAAAGAAATCCTTGTATACTATATATGTATATATTTATCTTAAAGCGGGATCAACCCCGCGACCATCGACTCGGAAAGCTATAACTTTGCCAATGAGTCAGTTATGACCATAAAATTTATTATTTGTCAGATTAATATTCATTGTATACAAACTAAGATCTAAATGGAATAAATTTGAGGACATATAGATGTACGGGACACACACTCGATATAGAAGAAAGGCTTAATAAAATAAGAAAACTAAAAGGTAGAAGAGTTATAGTTGGTCGCCGTTTTTTCTTGAAAGTCCTAAAGCGCTATAAGCTTAACTTTTTCCACGGCGATGTATCACAAGTCGTAAATCTTTGAGTTTTTCTCCGCGATACGATGCTGACGCAGATTGAGGAAAGCTAAGACCTCCGTGAAGTTTGAATAAGGATCGTGGTTGCACCTGGTACAGAGTATAAACAGATAGAATAAAAAATAAAATTTTAAAATAGGTATATACAATACATTTCTTTACAATAAAATGTGTAAATTCCTAGGTTCTTTTTGTAGTGTAGAGCCATGCTGCAGACGAATAATTTGTCAAGAATTGCATATTATTTACCTGTAGTATGAATGGGCTGGCTCGCCCGGAGAAACTCCTGCAGAAAATCGGCGTCTGAGTGGTAGCTTAGCTACCGCGTTTCGTCCGGTGAGTGGTTGAGTTCCGGAGGCCAAATCCCCTTCCGCCCTTCCCCTCCCATAATGACACTTTCCTTAAAGGCCGGCATTGCGGATGTTTATGGGCGGCGTTGATTGCTTTCCATCAGGTGACACGACTGCTCGTTTGTCTTCCTATTCCATAAAAAAAGCCTAAATATTTTTATTTCGTTATTATCATCATCCATATAGCTTTATAAGTCCATCGCTGGAGATTAAACTCCATCAAAGTTGGCATGCCGTAATCGTCGCGTTTGCAGGCGTATGAGGAATCATTATTTATTAGGTATACACTGTTGGTCATCTCCTGGTGTTTGCTCCTATAGTCCAATGAGGTCGTTCTATGTCACCAACCATAATGAAATTAATCTGTTATTTCGTTTTAACAGTAATTATTTTGACAAACATGGTTACCTGCCAGACTACTGCAATTAATTTCTTTTATAGTTTTGAAGAATATATTACATAGTATAAAAGTGTTTGTGAATGCTCACCTTTTTATGATTAGAAACCTTTCGTCCAAATGTGTTTTTTAATTTTCTCAAGAAGATCTGATACATGAAAGCATATAACGTTGTAAAAAAATAAAAACTCATACAAGAGAGATACAGTAAATTCAGTCTCTGTTTTATTAGCCTACTCTATACCAATCAACGGTGGAAGAAGTGCGTTCGTTTTTCGTCTGTCCTCAACAGGAGCTCATCAATCGTAAACTGACTTATTTGAACCGATTCGATTTTAGTTTATGGAGAAAAATCTTTGCTCCTGAAATCTTTGTTCTTGTCACCATCCGGCAATTACTGCACCATTTGTCACAGTGCGTACGTCTATCCTGAATTTGATTTTCTCGCAGAGCCTCCGGATTGATTGATTGGTTCGTTAGTATTTTCGTGTTCTGAAAAAAGAATTTGGATATGCCAATTCTCGAAACGCGACGACTAGCTGATGTGTTCGTGACTGAATATATCTTCAGTTCTTATTCGTGACAATTTTACTTAAATACACTCCATCGTAATAAAGGTATTCTTTTTATCAATATATGAAGGTAGTTTTTTCGATTGTCTACCTTTTTTTTATGGAAGCGATAGAAAAACGTGCAAAGAGGTTCTCTGATGGTAAGCAATAACCGTCACTACATTGCCTACATTTGGGTAAAGATATGAATAATGGAAGATGAAAAATAATTACGTACGTTGCGGATGTGGGTGGAAGGATAGGTAGGGGAAGATCAAGAAGAACACACCTTGACCAAACTGCTGAATTGTCAAGAAAGGCCAGGTCAAAAATACTCTTTACTGACGAGCTTGTAAGAAGAAACTGATGAGTGTAGGGATGAAACAAAGAATGTGTACCGGGATCGTAGCAAATGGTACTGTAGTCTCTATATATTTAACGGGAGGTGCAAAAGGAAACAAAGGAAGAGAACAGAAATACGGCCCCCGAAGCCATGTACTCACGGTACAAAATACGGTAACAGTAAAACACTACCGTTTGATGATGTTAAATCTGAGAGGTATAGTTTCGCAGTCGAGCCGGCACATTTGTATTACCTCAGCATTTTCGCTATTAATCTTGCTGTAAGTGTTACTAATGCAAATTTTAAGAAGTTATTAATGAAGGCAGAACTGAAGATAGAAGAGGCTGCAGCAAAAGAATTTTATTGACTAAACATGTATAAGACTGGTTGAAGGTGTAAAGCATAGAAAAATTTATTCGCATGATTAAATAAATACAGATAAACGGTGGATGACCTCTGTGATGGAGATGGTACATGAAGCAGAAGAAGTTTTGTTAACCAGCCGATATTAATTGAAAACATTTGTATTCAAATTCATACTCGATATATTCAACTCGATAGAACACGAATGTTCACGAAATTCTAAACAATTATGGGCACTGCGGCTTCAAATAGAATCATTTCATATTTAAACCTATAGTTAACATCCAATACAAACAACATTGCTAGTTTATTTATAACCAACAAATAGAGGGAGAGGTATCTTGTATAACACGATGAAGGTTAATTTAAATCCCCGCGTTTGTTGGCTGCAGAATAATTGGATTTCGGGACGTCGCGGTTGACAGTTCATTTCGTTGTTCAACCCCCTCACAACGTTTTCTGTTGAGATTATGAAAAGTTATTATACCCTAAGATGCTTCCCTTGTATCTTTAATTAGATACTAATTATAAGGATATAATGAATTTTGCTGAAATATCAGAAACTTCTACTATATTAATCTAACAAAATTTTCAAAATTCACCGACAGAAAACCTTAAATAAGTGGGTCTGAAACATGAAGTTTCGCACAAGGTTTCCCTATACATAATTTTTATTATTAACCATTATAAGTTATTGTTAACAATCACCCAATACAAGTAACTATAACATAAACATTATATGTTCGTACAAAAATAAAAAGTTTACCTTTTTTATGGGATAGGTAGGCAAACGAGCAGGCGTGTCACCTGATGGAAAGCAATCAACGCCGCCCATAGACTTCCGCAGCGCCATAGGCAGTGTGAAAGCATTGCCGACCTTTCAATGAAAGTGTCATTATGGGAGTGGGAATGGGAGGGGGTGGTGTACGTACGAAGCGTGGTAGGTAAGCTACCACTCAGACGCCGGTTTTCTGCGGGATTGTGGTACTTCCCCGGGCGAGCCGGCCCATTCATGCTACGGACTAATATTATGCAATTCTTGACAAAGTATTCGTCTGCAACGTGGCTTCTCCACTATTAAAATTTATTTGTGTACGAACTCATAATGTTTATGTTTCCAAGAAATAAATTATCGTTGAAGATACGAAGGGTGACAGAGACCCGTGCAAGTATAAAATTAAATTGATGGTACCTTAAATCGGAGGGCATTTATCACCCACTTCTTTTCCTTATTTTATAATTAATAAAGCAGATGCCGTGAAATTGCTTCGAAGAAACAAAGCGTTTATAATTATTCAGGATACTAACGCAACAGACAAATAATGAGGTAATTATTCAAGACATGTTGAAGTTGACCCGACGAAGTAACTTGTCAAGCCAGCAAAAACAACGGGCAGGCGTACAACGGACGTTTTTGTTTCGGCAATAACAAGGGAGGGCAAAAAGAGTGCCATCAAAATGTATGACACTCAATCGTCGTGCCTTTAAACGCTTTTTACACAAAGTAAAAACATCGAGCGATCGCGACGCTCGGACTCGGGGGGCTTAAGTGATTTTCGTCGTGTTTAGCCGTGAAGTCCTTTCCGTGAACAACTTTTTCTCAGTCAGTCTCCAATTGTTTTTGTTCTGATTTTGTCAGTAAGAAAGTTTTTGCATTTTGATTGGATTACCACTACAGATAGGCTATTACTTATAAGTCCGAGTGCGTGGCTAGGGGCGTGCTTAGTCGCTTACGTGCCGACAGTCCCGGGATCGGGCTCCCCCGGGTTAGTAGTTACCCGGGGGAGTAGTGCCTTACCTCAGCATGCGGGGCTCTGCTGGGACTGATCTCCATCCTCACTTGCGGCTCGTGGGATTCACTATGACGAATCTTAATATACCTAATTTGTTAAAAAATGACGGTGACGTGGTTCGCCACCCGTCACGTCCTGATTCCCACGAGGGTGAGAAGCGACGAACGGAGAGCCGTTTCGCTACGATGAATTTGAGAGGAAGGATGGATGAAAAGATGGATGAGTGTGAAGGAAGCAAGGAAGGTGTGTCGGGATCGTAGTGGATGGAGATTTGTGGTCTCTTCCTAACCCTACAGGGAGACAGGCGTGACTATACGCAGTATGTATGTATGAAAAACAAATTTGATCAAATTCCGACCAGCAAAGGTTGTGGATGGGTGACCATTTCAATGAAAATAACAAGAGCATTACCGTGTATCAAATATTTTCTTAAGTAACGTCAAAGGCCATTTGAATATTTTCAACCAAATAATATGATTATTTGAGTTAGTTATTGAATAACACAAAACTTAAAAGGTTAACAATTGAAATATAAATTATAAGTAAATAAAAATAATTTACGAGATCTATAAAGTTGCTACTTCAAAGCTGTTTTCTGTGTTTTCGATTGCGCTTAAATTTTAGAGGCTTTTAAAGTTACGTGAAGGAATTGCAATTTTTCCGACGTCAAAAGTAGCAATAACCATTTCCTTTAAAGCCTTTATCTTTTGTTTAAAGTACAGTCAGTAGTCTGTAGTGGTAGAGCCAGATTGCAGATGCAATACTTTGACAATAATGGCATATTATTTGTCTGTACCATGAATGGGCCAGCTCGCCCGGGGAAGTAACACGCTACCGCAGAAAACCGGCGTCTGAGTGGTAGCTCAGCTGCCGCGCTTCGTCCGGTGAGCGGTTGAGTTTCGTAGACACTTTCCTTAAAGGCCGGCAAAGCTTCAGCACTGTCTCTGGCACTGCGGATGTTTATGGGTGGCGTTGATTGTTTTCCATCAGGTGACACGCCTGCTCGTTTGCCTTCCTATCCCATAAAAAAAGTAAATATCGGTTTAGCCGTAGCCATAACCATAAACAATATGACAAACAAAAAGTTTTGGAAACCAACTCTATACTTTTATCCAAGGCCGAAAACTTTTCCACAGCGCCTTTGGTTTTTGAGAAAGTAAACCTACCTTCTCAAATAATCATGTAAGTCGAGGGTTAGGCAGGTATAAATATAAAAACGGCGTTTGAATTTTGGCTTAGAACGCACATACGCTCCTCTGATCTAAGAGGTCTTGAAAATTTAATTAAAAAATATAATAAATAAATTCATTGTCGTCTGTAACATTGCATTTAGGGATTGCGTCTATAACAGAAATATATTGGTGAATAAAAGATTAATTAGGGAACAAATAGAGAGACGAAAAATACAAATGGCCGCTGTCAACGCGCGGTCCCGATCGAATGCATCAACACGTTTATGAATACAACTGATAATATGTGAATACATCTCGCAAGAGACAATTGGCTCCTAATCTCTAGTTTTCACGGCATTAATCAAAGAATATTTATGGACTTAAAGAAATTATTCAATCGCGCATTCCCACGATATTTGTATGGGTCATTTGTAAATATTTAGTTGTGCAATATTATACCTCCAGATGAAAATGTGGGCGCCCGAAACAAATTTGGCGGTGTACTGTGACGACCGAAGACGGGCCTAACCTGGAGCGAAGTGAAGTGTATGGTCTTCAGGTCAGGTCTTCGACAGGTCGAGATGGAGAAACGTCGTGTCTGCCCTATGCCCCACCAGGGGGACTTAGGACTCAGAGAGAGAGAGAGAGAGAGAGGTATAATAAAGAATGAGTCAGCAAGATCAGGAAAGTACCACACCCGGGCAAAATAGTGACGTAAGGTGTCAGCATTTAATCGTGTTGAGTACACTGAGTGCAGTATTCCGGATGCAAAAATTCTCTTTTCTGTTTTCTTTATTCCTCTACCATTATTTTCTTTTGACCTGCCGATTGGCTCAGTGGCGAGGCCCTCCGCCCGCGGAGTCAACGGTCGCGGGTTCGATTCCCGCATCGGAATAAATATTTATATGGATTTATAAATGTTTATTCCTCGTCTGGTAACCCCCCCAACTCGCATTTCCTTTCCTGCCCCTTCCTTTCTTCTCTATCCTTTCCCTTCCTCTCCGCCAATCCACGGTCTGCCGTGCCAATGGATGCGTGGCTAGGGGCGAGCCTAGTCGAAAGCGTGTCGATCGTCCCGGGGTCGGGCTCCCCCGGGGACTATGGTGCCTTACCTCAGCATGCTGGGCTCTGTTGGGGCTGACCTCCATCCTCCCTTGCGGCTCGTGGGATTCACTAAGACGAATTTAATATACCTAATTTGTCGAAAAATGACGGCGACGTGGTTCGCCACCCGTCACGTCCTGATTCTCACGAGAGCGAAAAGCGACCAAAAACGAGCCTTTTCGCTGCGATGAATGGCAGCGGATGGAGCTCTGGTCTCTGCCAACCCCTGCGGGGGATAGGCGTGAATATATATATATATATATATATATATATATATATATATATATATATATATATATATATATATATATATATATATATATATATATATATATATATATATATATATATATATATATATAAATATATATACTTTTTATCCCCTACTATTGTTTCCGAAGTTTGGATCAGTATCGTTTATATTATCTTCAAGTTTAATCGTGTAGCTAAGTTATTGCGGTTTCAGTAAAACTACTTTTCTTTCAACTGCATTACATTTAGTTATCGATACTGTTCGTTTTTTACACGTTATTTGAACAGTAAAACTAAAAACAAAAAGGTAACTAGGAAAGATACTGTATTTAAATATGAAACGAAAACGAAGAACATCATATACAAAACAAAAAGTATTTTAAAAGACATTAAAGATAGATGCTTTATGTAAATAGAAACGAAACATCGCTTCTTATTAAAGAGATCGAGGTAGAGAAAAGTTGCCACGGAAATAATCCAATCACAGCCAATAAACGGGAGCAAAGGGAAATTAATACTGCAGCCAGCGACAAAGTTGATCTTGTTCGACTTGACAGATGTCTGGAAGATGAAATATCGCGTCGACACAGCGACGGAATCCAGTCCGAGACGTACACGGCTCTTGATTCGAAGAAATGTTACCGATATATCTATAACTTGATGTATGTTTCCAATGACAACTCACTTAAATACCTATCGTGTCTAAAGTAAAGTGGTTCGTTAAAATAAAATGTATTTATACACCGTGACTTTTTAATTACCCGAGAAAACTAAAATTCACGTTTGTAAAAATATGTATGT
Source organism: Baronia brevicornis (assembly GCA_031353405.1). Classification (NCBI taxonomy): domain Eukaryota; kingdom Metazoa; phylum Arthropoda; class Insecta; order Lepidoptera; family Papilionidae; genus Baronia; species Baronia brevicornis. The sequence goes on from JASFAT010003952.1 coordinate 480,655, forward strand.
GAGTAAGTAACATTCAAATATTATAGCGTTCATACAAAAATATTGTTTAATGGGACTTCAAAGAAATCCTGTAAATATTACGCGACCAAATTAGGTTGGTTTGGGTGCAGTTCATATTGGAATGATAATGATGTCTATTTGAATTAGCAAGATTTTTGTTGTATAATTTTTGGTGTATATTAAAGACATTTTTAATAAATATTTCATAAAAATAAAAATAAAAAATCCTTCGTCAAATTTAATGTATATCGATAACTGAATATATTACTTAATTTTCTCGGGTAATTAAAATGTCACGGTGTAGAATCTCAGTCGGTATTATTTCGAAAACGTCAGTAAAGTTCGACCATATGCTGCGTGTTTTAACAAAGGTATTTATTAGACCGAGTATGTGGAAACTGTTAGTTTGACCACCCAAGGCGAATAATGTTTTTAGTGATTTCGTATCATAAAATCTCACTTTTTATTACTTTAAAGCACTCAGGGATAAGAGAAACGAACAAAGAATTAACACCCACTCAGTAACACTTCAAGTTTATGGTCCCGTTATTATAATATTATACTAACATGATATCAGCAAAATTATTGCAAAGTTTGTCGAAGTAAATACTGAAGGAATAAATAAAGCGTATAATTTTAAAAAAGGCACTATTCGAAATTTAGGAGACACATTGTCCTAGCATAACAATCTACCAACGATAATAGTTTTAACTGTAATTAAACTAAAAATTAATGGCTAGGTTTTTTATAGAATGATTATACCAGCAAAAGTTAATCGTTAATGTTATCTGTTTGATTTCATCAAGATAAAAGATGTAAGAGCCACTGATCTTGCCTTAATCAATAATATCAGGCAATATAACCGTAAGAGACAGCAGTGGTTTGCTGGATATTTGACTTCCTTATACATCTAAAGGTATATTATAATCTTCACGCTTGCTAGAAGGATTGGGTATTTAAGATTGGTTATAAATAATTAGATAGAGGCTGCTGATTAATCTTCTGGTATTTGCTCCCGAAGTTTATTTATGAGAAGACGAGAAGAAATCGGGTTATTTTATTCTATGTCCCTAATCACACAAGAGTATTTCTAGAAACCATGTTATGCTTTTGTAATGGTTCTGGCTCTGGCCTTGAAGAAGTCTATGAGTATTTTTAGTTACTTTTCCCTGACAACATCCTTACACCTTTGCCTTTCTATGCCAGAAAAAAATTTGTATTAAAATTAAAATATTACATGTAAAAATATTAATCAAGTTGTGTGAGCACATAAATTTTAATTTTACCATTTGTTATTGTTCTATTCTTTAATTAAATATATCGTCATTCTAGTAAATAACAATTTCAATAATAAATTTCGCGTTGACTCAGACATTTATTGTAAATGTCTCACTTCAAATGTTTATTTAATTCATACCAATAATTCTCTCTGAATTATGGGCGTGGGCAGGAAGACGGTGTTAGATCAGATATTTATGGTGAAACTGCTCATCCATTTACAGACGATTTATCGCCGGTAAAACGTGAAACAGCGTTTTGGGAATTTTCTAACGAAATTCTGAGAAAATAATAATGTTTTAAATATTCAAATAATCAATATTATTACCGCATATCAAGAAGGGCGACTTAAACAAAAAATTACAAATACCTTGCATAATTAATTCAAATATTTATCCATAACTTAATACTTAGTATTTATCGATCAAACAATTTCCTTTTAATTCAAGGGTAGTTTTTTACTACCTATATATACGCGTTCTCTTTGGTTTAATTGGTCTGCAAACTTTCTCCTTGGTTATTCTCTTTTAATTTTTCTTCCAACTGTTACTGCATAATATTGAAGATAAAATTGTCATGAACAAAACGTTACCAACGAAGTAGTTTCGGGTGAGTTTAATTACTTCTGTAATTCATCGGCACTGGGGATGTGGTAGGAGAAAAGAGAGGAGGGGCAAAAAAAATGCTCCCACTTAACGCCTATATTCTATCAAGGCGTGATACTTTCCCATTCTAGCAGTAATAAATATTTAAGAAGCTAACGCCATCTAACAGCAATTCTAGTGACATAAAAAAGATGTAAAATAGTAGACAACAGGGCAAATATAAAACTGGTCTCTAAAACATTTATGGCGAAGGGATAGGTGTAAAGACTTGATACTTCGAAATAAGTGTTGGTCTATACTGCATTAAAAATTTAACGGCATTGAATTGAATATGGTATACAAATACGAATCACTGACGGTCTGTACGCTTCAAGAGCTCGACGGTCAAAGAGTTATGAAGAAGGGCATGTTCGTTGGTTTCTCTGATGATTCGTAATGAAGAAATTCTTCGGAGAACAGTATACAGATATATAGTCAGTATATTCACTCATATAGTATAGTCACTGAAGTTAGCAAATTGGATCACCTCCGACACCGATGGAATCTGAGATTTGCGCAGATTCTCAAATACATCTTACTTGCCCGCGGGCTCAATATTCGATAAAGCTGTTAAAGCCAATGGGTTGCCAGCATTAACATCTTCGAATCGAATAAGAAAATTGGAGCGACAAATAGTACGTCAAATACCGCACAACCACCAACCGTGGGAATAGAAGATGAAGTGGAAACCGCGTTTTGGTGAACTAAGCATGAGAAACCTTCTGGCTAGATGAAGCGACGATCTGCGTAGAGCGACTACTAGAAACATGATCCGTGTAGCTGAAGATTAGAATAGGTGGTGCACCTTGGAGGAGGCATTTGTCTAGCACTAGACTGCAGCAGGTTAAAGTTGTTGATAATGTAACTCTCTCTAAAAGTTGTACCGTGTGTGTAAAAATAAATTGGTAAATATTTAGAAACCCATCTGTTCAAATTAGGTTTAGGTAATTGGGTTAAGTTCAAAAAGCAGCCATATTGTGCACGGCTAGGATCGTGAGGTTCCTTTCCTTGGATGCCTAAATCTTTTTTTGGCTTGGCTTATCCCACCACGAAGGATTAATAACCTTATTAATAATATAACTTTTATTGTTTTTTTTTTAATTAATAATATTGAAATTAAGAGAGAATTTTGTAAATAAAAGAGATAGTAAGTAATAATAACATTATTAAAGTGTGTATAAACACTTTAATAATATTATGCCAGAAAGTGATGCTACTACCCTATAAAAAAACATGTGAATTTGGTTCTTGCTAAGTAATTTTATTCATTTTTTACTTTTAATTTTTTTATTTCTATAGGTCTTGTATTCATTAAAATCGATTATTATTAACAAAGCTCTATCTCAGTTGATTAGAATCTACATTTCACACCAGCTCGTTACCAGTAATTTTGCATCAACGATAACAAAGCAAACCCTCCGCAGCTGATACGCAGAATCTAATATCGCTAAATTTCCATCAATTACTACAATTCGTGTCCTTTGTTAGCGCGTGTATTTATTGAGCGTATTGACAGAATGAGAACAGAGCTAACGACAGCGGCACAATCAGTACAAATATTAGGCAGTACGATTAAATAAACGAAAATTGGGGTAGTGCAACATCGTCACTCGCGAACAAATGTAGGGGGTGTATACATTTTGTATTCAAAGCATGGCGAGCTTAAACAAACAAGTCTTGGCAACGAACGACACCGTTTGTCGATTCTTAGAGGATTTTGAAAAAGTATACCCTACATTTATTAATGGAGTCAGGCGTTACTTTGCGGAAATCCATCACTATGTGGACAGTCAAAAGTTTTACTTAGCTAAGATCCGCGACAAGCAAAACAATAACAGAAAGTTAATAATGTGTGTTTTTTGTGCTGGATGAAGTGAATTTATTTGGAAATTGAACCAAAAACTTACCGAAAATTAGCCATCAATTCCCTACCCTCTATAGTAGACTCTACGGAAGACAACCGAAGTCACTTTTCGCTTTTTCGAAGATGCTTCGTGTTGGGGCGAAACACGTGTCGTTTACAAGATGGAAAAGTGGTAATTTGTGTTTGGTGTTGTGTATAGTGGTTGGTGGGTGTAGAATTGATGGCCGATTTTCGGTAAGTTTTTGTTTAAGTTCCAAATAAATCCACTTCATCCAACACAAAAAACACACATTATTAATTTTCTTTTATTGTTTTGCTTGTCGCGGATCTTAGCTAAGTAAAACTTTTGACTGTCTACATACCTTACATATCACGAAACCCGATGGATGCGAATGATAACCGATAATGCAAAATAAAAACCAATCTGTGATCCCCAATCCGTGGCACAAGCGTGGATACCGGCAGCGTCTGTTAATTTCGAGGGAGACTTGTATCCATCGATGGACTGTGATGATTGAATTATAAAAATAATAGTGGTAGAGCCACGCTGCTGACGAATACTACGTACTACTAGACATATGTCAAGAATGGCATAATATTTGACTGTAGCATGAGTGAGCCGGCTCGTTCGGGGAAGTACCACACTCCCGCAGAAAACCGGCGTCTGAGTGGTAGCTTAGCTACCGCGCTTCGTACGGTGAGCGGCCGGGTTCCGGAGGCCCAACACCCCGTTAATTTTATTTTGATATTGTTTCTAATACGCCTTGAATAAATACGTTATCTATCTATCCTCATTTCTAGAGGAATGTTCATTAACCCGCCATGCTTGTCTAAGGCGAATTAACGGATTTTTGATATTGATTAGACTCGAAATAAATTAATATATTTATGCGTATTTTCCGAAACATTTTTCTGCGCACCACCTCTCTGTACAAATAGTTACCTTTGTTACCTCCAGCGGTGTTTTGGAATATAAAAAGTGCCACGTGTTGGAATATAAAAAAAAATAAGTCTACTATTCTAAAAGTCGCCCATTCTTTTGAAATGCCTAGGGTCTTGCGGATGTCTATGTACAACATTTTTGCTCTGTTATTTACCTTTAAAAACACCTCAATACCGGAATTGAAGCCACGATATAGAACCCCAAGGCGGTAACTTCACCAATAAGCCAATCACTCTATATAAAGCTATAATATTTTTTACTCACGTCATATTACTAATATTACGGTTAGCAATTTTGAAACTCATTACCTGCTCACTTTTATGGGACCCGCGCCAATCTATAACGGCCGGTCACTGCCCACTCGAGGAGAAAAAAAAAAGCATAATACGACAGCTGGTGCTGGAATAGAGCGTATAATAAAAATAGAAATTTGGACTGACATTATCCATTATCTTAATTTTGATACGGTTTACAAAATGGCGTTAAGTTCTGCGACATATGGGCATGGGGTAAACAAAACTGTTGTGAGCGATAGAGATAAATACTAATTGAATATTCAAAATGAAAAACAGAACGACAACTTATGAAAACTGAATCTGTGAGAGCGTGGTATTCTGGGAAAAATGTTCTAACTAAATATAAACAAGTTTAAAACTTTTGATTAAAAAAACTAAATCGAGGATTGGCTCACAAAACCAATTGGTGAAAAAGAAAGATAAAAATAAATACGAAAGTTTCTTTTGTGACACACATATTAGAACATTTTCTTTTTTCAGTGAAATGTTACTAACAAGTGGACCCGAGTTGTCTGATAATAAATATATTACTAGATTGCACTTAATTAAAATTATTTGATATAATTTGAATTTAATTATGCAGGAATCTGTGTATATAAATCAATAATAAACCCCTCTTTTCATTCGTAGTATCACTCGAGAATTTTCTATGTCGTAGTTACAATTGTAAACATAAATGACACGAGAAATACCTGCAGGCCATACAAACATTTATCCTTAAGCGCGAATTAAATCAACGATCCTTGTCTCAGAAAGCCAACATTCGAAAGCGGCCCATTTGAGTCAGCCAGTATCAGTGAGCGTTCAATAATCAAATTAACATTTATTTTAAATAAAAATACGTGAAACTGAACATTTCATCGCAACAAAAAAGCAATAAAGGTGACTCAATGTCGACGTCACACGCCGACCGAGAAACGTATTTATGTTACGAAGTAAATCGTAAATTAAATCTTGTCAGCACGGTGTTCTCCGTTGACAGTTATCAGTAGCGATCGATAATTCCATCTCCCTCACACACTGTGGCCGTCGCACTAATGTCGCTGGCATTTTGGACAAAAAAGGAACAGGTATGAATACACGAAAGTCCTTCGTTAGCTGCGCCGAACCTTGAAGCGAAAAAGTCGATAGGTATCTATAATTTCTAAGAAGTCACCGCTATCGAAAGCCTAAAGCGCAGGCCACACTGAGAACGTGGCCAAACAAAGTTAGTCTCTTATCGTTTAGCTTCGCTCCTGTCGCCCAGCGTCTCGTGAGCGTTTCTTCACCCTCCCCCCCGTAAGGCCCACACTTCTCTTCACTAAAACCACCAGGTTCGCCAGCTCGCATATTCCACATCAATGGCGTGGTTTAGTGCAGTTTATAGTGTAAACCAAATTATGAAAATATGTGGTAACTATATGAGTTTAGTTTAACAAAGTTATGTTCGTTTCACTTCGCTTCGTTCTCGGTGTGGCCTGCGTTTAAAGGAACTTTATCATGAGAACTGTTTGTCTTTATTGCATATTCCAAATGCCACTATCCACACTTCATGAATATCAAACTTTACCCCGGAATGAGTTGTCAAGTTAGCGTTCAAAGATTACGTGATAGTCTGTTAGATATCATCTATTTAAATTATATCTTTATACGAAATGCAGGAATGTGGGTGGGAGATTCAGAGCATTAGTCGCCAATGAACCATATGACGATAACATCAAGAAAATAAAATATATAATTCTCATAAAATGTCAGTAAGTTGACATTTAATAAGAATTATATATTTTATATGTATGAGGATATTCAAATAAATAAATAGTTTCATTTAAAAAATTAAATGACAGAATGTAAATGAGTAATATTCCCAATTCCCAAAGTAATATTCCCTGTGCTGTATTTAAGTTTTTTTTTAGTATATTAATAAGATATATAAAATTTAGTATATTAATTTTATAAATATTTGAAAAAAAAAATTCAACAAATGGTAATTCAACATCTAATATATGTAAAGAATAAATTAAAATATTTTATTATATATGTTATATTTATTATCCAATACACATAATGCGCATGCATTTTTGTGTATAGTGTTCTATGTATTACCTTTAACTATAGGTTTTAAAATGTAATTTACTATATAAATTTATATATGTTATACCTATTATATAATATTAAAGCGATCCGTGCTATCTTTAGCAGTCAATAGATCACAAAATTGTTATCCTTCCTTCCTATCCTAGTATATCATTATTTTATAAATATAAGTAACCCTATTGTTAAAATGTAGCCATGCTGTGCGCAAATTTAAAGAGGTATAGTCCGGGCGTTGTTAAGTTTATATTATATAGTATTCTTTAATACTGTAATTTGTTTTTGTGCCTAATAAATAAATATATACATATTAATAGATACATATTTTAAAATGTTATATAAGATTTTATTCTGTAAACAGTGTTGTACAAGTTTTTGGAATGTTGTTAGCAGCCACAAATATATTATTCCGATTTCTGGTGATACACAATACATTTAAGTTCCAAAAACCAATCGTTTCCACGAAATGTTCATCCGCGGCGTCTACTAACTAGTAAAGTTGACTTCATAAATTGAGATGTCTCAATAGATTTCTGGTATGTCATGATTATTGCCACTTTTTTTGTTGGGTTCAAGCCGCCCGTGCAGGTAAAGATTTGAACGCGACGGCATATGGCCGCACAAATTACTATCCGTTGGGAGATGATTGATGAAATTTGAAATTAGTTGAGGATTAACGCGCCGACGACTTCTTACAGCAGATTCGGGTGGAATTATTATTAATGACACAATTTATAGTAGGTGTCACTGAGGTCATAAACCATCCATATTTAATATTGAAATATTAAAAGTGTTGTTTATGAATTTAAAACATTTTGGCAATAATTGTTTAGAATTTATGTATATTATGATTAATGAAGTCAGACGTTGCTTTGCAGATATTCATTATTATGTGGACAGACAGAATTATTTCTTAGCTCAGATCCGCGACAAGTAACCATGCATACATACAGAGACATCCACACCCACAGGGGTGTGGGATCGAGTCTCGGGAATGAACCCCACTGCTCCTGCAGCAACTCAAAGGAGTGACCGCCCCCGATCCTAGATGGCGCTGTTTCCGGCAGTTTTTGGGCGTCTTTTAACGACTTCGCTTTGTCGAGATGTGGTTATTCTTACGTTGAGTTTTTTTTCTGGCTCTTTTCCCTCGCGGGAGCTAGACGCCGACAGGAGGATTTCGCGTGGGAGCGGACGTCCCTCAGGTGGACGAGTGTGGAAAGGAGCAAGGTTTTGTAGGTGTGAGTGCTCCTCTCTTGGTCCATTGACAAGCAATCGTTAACTTAACGATTGTCTTCCATGTCATCTACTATACCTGATGATGCCTCGTGTTGAGGCGAAACACGTGTCGTGTACATTGTGAAAGAGTGGTGTGTGTTCGGTGTTCGTGATAGTAGTTGGGAGGTGGAGAGTCGCTGACATGCCGTTTTTCGGTAAGATTTAGGTTAAATTCTCCGTAAATCAACTTCTTCCACTAAAACACACATTATTATTTTTCTATTTTTGTTTGCTTTTCGCAGATATTAGTTAAGTCAAAATTCTGACTGTCCACATTTATATTTATTATTTATATTATAAATAATTACTTATAACATTTTTTTGGTGTATAACAAAAATCGATCTACATTCAAATAAGTAAGTTCAGGTAAGGAGCGAGTTTTAGAGAAACGAAGCTACTTCTGAATTCATCAATTCTTTTATACATTGTGGTAACTATAGGCTTGTCTCTATGGGTCTGCAAGACACAGACCTTGTGTCTGTGAGTCTGTGGCTCAGAAAGACAAATCACCGAAAGATAGTAATAAGGTGTTAGGTGCTGGGTGGCACTTAACTCGGCTTTTCTGTAACTTAATCTCCATATTTTTCAGAAAGCAGAAAACCTTAACTACATTTGATAAGTTTTAAAAAGTTTTTTTGTTAAATTTCAGTTTTATGGAAATAGTTAAAATTAGGTATTCTTAAGCTCTTGAAGAAAATTATAACTTTTTGATTCAGGACATTTAATATTGGATTAATGGAAGGAATGACTTCACAAAGATATTCTAGAACACTTCTAGAATATTTTTTTTATGGGATAGGAAGGCAAACGAGCAGGCGTGTCACCTAATGGAAAGCTATCAACGCCGCCCATAGACATCCGAAGCGCTATAGGAAAGCGAAAGTGTTGCTGGCCTTTAAGGAAAGTGTCATTATGGGAGTGGGAATGGCGGGGGGGGGGGGTAGAGGGAGGGGGAAGGTTTACTAATATTTTGTGTCGAAAGGTTTCTAAATTCGATCAATTCAAAGTTTTTAACTACGATCTGCTGTGATAGTTTCATTGGACTATTGATGTGAATAATTTTCTAGCACAATTATTATTATTTGAGTTGGCATAGTTGACAAGAATTCTAGTAATATTAAATCATTGTTAGTCAACTTAAAATATGTTCTCTTATATTTAAATGTAACACACATGTTTCTTGAGAGGCGTATATTGTTGATGATTAAAGCATATAATAAAAAAGACAATATAACATTTTGTTAGTTAGATATTCTATTATATTTTCTCAGAGTCATCCCAACAAGTGCGGGGGTAAACAAACTTTATGATGCCGGAGGGGAAAAAAAAAGTTTTTCGACAACAATCGTAAACGCTCCTTTATTGAAATGTTTTAAAGCTCTGAAGTTGTTTAGCGCCATGTGTTTGGCGCCGGGGGACCTAAAACAACACTAAACGTTAGCGCCGCACTATGGAAAGGGCACCGCGTGCGTTTATTATGTTCCTCCCACTGAGTGATGACCTTGCATTATTACAGATAAGTATATTTTTATTACGATATTATGATAATAAATTAGAATGACACATGTCAAAAAAAAATTGATTGCATATTCGAATCCGAAAAAACATGGAGGTGAATGGTTCGAGTCTCTGCGAGCAATAGACATTTTTGTACAGCGTTGATAACACTGTTTTTGAGTTATGTTCTTTGGCTCTGGTGATAAGTTTTCATTTTGCGGTTTACTGCGTTTCCACTTTTTTGAGTCGATATATATACAAATTTAGTATTAGTTCCAATATTAAAAAAATAGCAATTCTTTTAATATTACAAAGATTGTTAACCATTCAAACTAAGCTGATAATATATATATATATATATATATATATATATATATATATATATATATATATATATATATATATATATATATATGTGTGTGTGTGTGTGTGTGTGTGTCTTCGGAATATGGACCATAACTATATAACTTGAAAACCATTAATGGAAGATGTATCGAAACACGATGTACATAGTAGCAATGTTATGCATGAGGTCTCATTCCTGTAGCAATAAACATTAACCCACCACGTTTGTTCAAGACTGATTGGCCAGGTGCCAAGATTCGAAATAATTATCTGTTAACTATACATATATTTATCACGATACAGGAACCCATTCAGCGACCTTAAGAACACTAGCAATAACTGCGTTAGGAAGACTCAGGCTTAAGGTCTGTACGTGACTTCGTATCCTCAATTGGACTATTCATGTAGACAATTTCCTAGCACAAGCATTATATAAGATAGTTGGAATGATTAACAAGAACTGTAGTAATATTTAAAAACATTGCTTCTTCCTTAACCCATTAAATAATAGTGTTCCCTTTTGGTAAGGCCGACATTTTATTGATAAATTCATAGTTACCGGCAATAATTTACTCATGACTCATATGAATAGTTTCTACACTCTGTGGTGCTGAATACTGAATATCAAGGCTGTTATTCTCTGGACATAGTTGTCAATTGTGTTTTTTTTTTACCAAAGGAAATGGTAGATCGGAATGACTCAATTATATAGATACGTTGTAAGTTTCCCCAATTTTCCCATTTGAGAACAAATATAAAATTATTTGCAGTTTCATTTGATTAAATATTTTTCAAATCGTTTTTTGTGTTTCATATTGTTAATATTCTGTAAAAAATATATAAAGGAAATTGTTGTCCAAATTATCAAGTAGCATTAATGGTATGGAAGTTGAAGCGGTTCGAAGGTAGAACTCTTCACAAATCAGTTCATCTCATCAACTCATCACACTAACCACTGAAATGATTCCCTTCCCTCTCGCGCTAAAGTGCAGGTAATGGATACCAGCTCACAGAAGTCCTTGTTAGTACATTCACACCGCTTGTAGCATATGTTGACATATTTATATGTATATATAGACGTTATAGATGTCAAGAAAATATTACAGTACACCGATTAAAATGATTGCTTTTGAGTAATACACGTTTTTCAGAATTCTTCAGTTTTTGGCTCTAGTGATAGTTAAGTTTTATCTTGCGGTTTACTACGTTTTCGCTTTTTGCGTCGATATGTATATATTAAATGTCTTAGGAATTTATTTTATTAAAATTTTAATATGAAACCAATAATGGATGATGTATCGAAAACCGATGTATATAGTAGCAATGTAACACGCGAAATATTAAATTGTAACATGAAAACCCCATTAATGCACAAATGGATACAAACCATACCCTCAGGCGACAGATGGCCGAGCCTACCCCACATTTTGTATTTCTATTATACAAGGACCGTGCTTTTTTCAATGCGAACTACATATTATATCAACAAATAAAACGTCATAGCGCCGCTTGGTTATGATTTCTGAACAATATATTTTTTGTTCATTATCATAATATTGCATTTGCAAGGTATTTGTATATACCTAATACTAACACAGAAATGTATGGACAAAAAATCGAAAAAAATAATATTCAAATTGCAATTATAATATTGCATTTTCAAAATATTTAAATTGCAGTTATAATATTGCATTTGCAAAATGTTAAATATTAAAATTACGATTATAATATTACATTCACAAAATAATTAATATTCAATTTGCAATTAAAATATAAAGCGATTTATTTGTGTTCATTTGAACATTGCTGTATTGTTTGGTAAATTTTAAATATATATTAAATTTTTTTATTATATTGTTTAATTTTGGCTATTATATATAAAGTTATATATACCTATAAAAAGTTACATAAGTAATTTATTTCAAGTTACCAAACCACCTTGGAAAAGCGTGGTAGGTTAATGATTAATGCTCCAAAAATGAGGAAATCTCGAACCCATTAGTCCAAAAATACGCATTGTAAAAAAAATATAGTAGACTAGGAGATAAATACTCGAAACACAATATTTAAAGTTATAACTAAGAAATTACCTGCGGTAAGTATGATCGAATTGGTACAAGCCAACAAAATTTATGCACTGACCAATAAAGTGTATAAATAATATCATTTCAGCACATGGGTCAAGAAAAAAGAAATAAAGAGATAAAACATCTACAACAAAATTTATAACGCGTCAAATTCGGAGAAATGGCTTCCTCCAGATAAAGATGTTATTTATAAACGTATAAAATTAATTGTGAGGCATCCCCGTGCATCTGCCGTCTCTATTGTCCTTTTTTTGTACAATCGGTTACAATGGCCGAAGTATGAATACCTACGTGTTAATAATGTAAATCGACCTTTCGTATCCAATACACTCATTAAAATTTATGTAACCTATACGTACCGTCTTTATCAATTAATAACGATGCCTAAAGCCGAGATCGAACATCGATTACTAGATATACATGTTTTTCGTTTTTTAACACAGACTTTTTTAAAAAAACAATAAAAACAAATATCTTTAATAGAACTAGTTAATCTTGTCACATTACGTTTTGATAAAATGACGGCATTTCTACCAAAACAATATATAAACTTTTTTAGACGATATCATCATCAGCAGCCTGCGGCAGTCCACTGCTGGACATAGGCCTCCCCCATGGAGCGTCACCTAGCCCGATCTTCGGCTACACGCATCCAGTTTCTGCCAGCCGCCCTGCGCAGATACAAAAATTGACAATTTATTTAATTTATAATATTTTACAATAATCGAACTATATTGAACTATTTATCATAAGAATTAAAAAATATAACTGATAATAAAAATGAAATAAAAACTCAACGCCACCGAAGTGAATTGGCGGGAAAATCAAATACTCGTGTAACGGATACAGATCTTGGTGAGCCACAGATAATGAGACTTAAAGGCGAATGTTTCTATTACATTTCAATTAACATATGAAATCTTACAACAATCGAGACGAAACTCAACCCCGTTTTGATAATCATCTAATCAGGCTTTAATAACTTTTATATCATGCCACGAAAACCAATAACAGAATAACGGTTCGTTCATTTTTCATATCTATTACCATAGGAATAAAGCCTTTATTATAATGTCCATGTCAATATGAACTTCAAAGGAATCTCATCTTTGAAGAGATAACTTATATAACATATGATGTTTAATGTATTACAAATAATTAATTTCAAATTTTGTTTTGATAATATTTAATTCAATTTAAAATTAATTATTTAAGACTTTAATAGATTATTAGCGAATTTACTGTTCCGGAGTTATAATAGTAGTAGTGATGGGTTCAATTTTCGCATCGGGATATATATATATATATATATATATATATATATATATATATATATATATATATATATATATATATATATATATATATATATATATATGTAGTGTATGTAACCTGCAGCTTTTCTATGTCCCTCTAATTCACTCTGGATGAACGTGATGGGTTTATATCCATTCACTAGAATTGAAGTCCCATGCTTACTAGTCACACATGTATGAGCCGTAACGCAATTGAAGTTTATTTTTGTATAAGAATTATGTTTCCAAGAACCCTCCGTTTTAAAAAAGTGTACATCGAAACATCAATGAGTATTTGAAAATTGAAACACGAAACTCAAAGGTTTGTTAACGACCTGTCGGAGTGATCTTCACTCCAAAATCTAACAGAGTAAAAAAAAATCAAAGGTATCTTTGAGTTGGTTGCGTCTGTCCTTTTATTTTGTTTCTCTCAATGTTATCCAATAAAACCACGACTACTGACCTTATTCGCGGCTATTGTCTACAGAAAATTAAAACATTTTTCGAATGCTTGCACAAACTTTAAATGCTGGAAACGTCGGTTCACTTTATACCTTGATAGCTTTCGAACATAAAAAAAGCTTTACAGCTTAATTACATACATCTGTTAAAGCGGTCAGAGGGACTTCGTTTATAATACACTTTTGTTTTACAATAAACGTTGTGAGACTATAAAGTTATTTGCGGCGAAAAAGGTACGACGCATAAAGAGAACAAAGCGCATAATGAATTAAACAACATAATGAGCTGTCGATTTGGGATGGAGAGGCAACAAACACCTGCATAGGATCTGAAACGTCTTCATTAAAAACGGGAACCTTTTGGGTTTGGAACAGGTGCATTTTGATTGTTGGAACCCTGCGAGTCGGCGACTCAGTTTATCTGTATGTAATGCGAAACAAGTGTTTCCTGGGATACCGTTTTGTTTTTTTTTGCAACTGTCGTAGGATTCTGACGAGTTTTATGCAAAAACAGCAATTTGTCCCATTTCTTCGTAGTGGATTTGTCTTGGAATGATTTTTTGATCGATTTCAATTTCTTTGTTTATTTTCTCGATTTCTGCAACTTGATTTATAATAAAATACTTATTATACAATCAGCCGTGTACTATAAAATGTTTTATAGTAAGAACCACTTTGTGACACATTCTACTTTATAAGTTTTTTTAAATAATTATTCATATTCGTTTCTGCCTTATGTCCCAACACGGGGACTTAGGAGTCAGAGAGAGAGAGAGATACATGAGTTGTGTCACGTATAAATATGTTCATTATATTATATTCTATTCTATTTCTAAATTCATGAAATATTATAAATTAAGCCATTATTTATTCACAATTTGCGCGGAATACAATGTCTAAAAAATCGTCTTCACTTGGTGTTTCTACTTCTAATTTAGTAGTTTGAAATTGTATATTATTTGTTTTATTCTTATGTTGTAGTTACTTAAAATATTTCGCCTCGTATTACATCGTCTCCCGTTTTTTAACTCGCGCTATTTACAAAGTCACGATCCCTGTAATTGTTTCGCTTGTCCCGTTGACAGGCAGGGAAGCACCGATTGGCGGGACTCTTGCAAGATGGCGGCCGACCTCGCCTGACCCATCCGTCAAGCGCGAAGGTGGAACATCTGTTTTAACATGTTGGAGTGGCAGTTAATAAAGGCGTTCCGCTCGTAATGTTTTGGATTTGGGCAATATTCCTTTCCCTCTTTTTGTTTTGTGTCAGGTAGAGCCTGGTTGAGATGTGTTAATTACATTATCATAAAAAAAATCTAAAATAATTCTGAAAATGTATATAATTATATTGAATAATCGAAAATAATTTCAATTTTTGTATTTATTTATGCAAACTTTTATGCATAATATAGAGATATATGGCGGACTTCATATCTGAAGATATAACTCATTCATCAGGTAAAGCAGAAAAAGAAGTTGTATAACTATATAGATCTATTCAATAATTATTCATATTAATCCTAAATAATATAGGGTGATAATTAATAAAACACTAATATGCATATATGCAAAAATATGTAAGAAAAACGAATGACTTTTATTCGCCTTTTACAGATCTTTGGTGTGTGGTCCTGGAAAAGAATAGGCCCGCACCAATTCTTCCCATGGGTCGTGTAAGAGACGACTATGAGAAAAATAATAGTGAACGGGTAGTAGTAGCTAGATAAGAATAAAAACCAACCTGCAATCCCCTATTCGTACGCCGAGTGTGGGGATTAAAGCAAATTTACATAAAACATACATACATACGATCACGTATGTTTCTTGTAAGGGTAGGAAGAGACCACAGACCTCTACATCTTGACACCCTTTTTTTGCTTTATCCACACTCATTACTCTATACAAGCTCGTTGAACATTAGACAACCAAAGCAAGAAATGTGTTGGTTTTATTTAATGGACGTAACCACACAGCCAGAAAAGTTAATATAAAAAAATATAATAGCTCCGCCCGAGGCTTGCAATTTCCGCCAGCCTTCGTTAGCCACTGAATCACGCCAGGCTAACGCGGTGTAAGTTTGTTTATCATGTCGGGAGCTTGTTTACAACAATAGTTAAAATTTTCGACAATCGTTCATTATTCTTTTATTCAAAGTCTCCATAAATGTACTTAGGAATAACTGAAGCACATATTTTATTTTATGGGATAGGAAGGCAAAAAAGGGTGGGGAGGGGAGGGGAGGGGTTGGATGGGGAGGGGGAGGGGAAGGGTGTTGGGCCTCCGGAACTCAGCCGCTCACCGTATAAAGCGCGGTAGCTAAGCTACCACTCAGACGCCAGTTTTCTGCGTGATTGTGGCACATCCCGGGCGAGGCGGCCCATTCATGCTACAGACAAATGTTATGCGATTCTTGTCAAAGTATTCGTCTACAGCGTGACTCTACCACTATAAAAATGAGTTCATAATAGCTGAGATTCCAATATCTAGCTGTACCCGGCATACGTTATAATGCTATGGTAAGAAGCAAGGGAGTTTAGAAACACATATAGAGGACAAAAATACAAAAGGACATTCGTTTTTATTTATTTGTGTAGATAAACCACAATAGATTAGCCCGATTTTACGGTTACATGTATCTCTAGATCTTTACTAGTGGCCCTCTTCAGATCGCTACTCTATCTTAACCAATGCGTCCTATACTACGTTTGCCAAAACACGATCTCCGCTCAAGCGGGGAGGGCTTACTTATTATAACGTTTGTCAGATTTCGGACAAACGTAAGTAGCCTTAACGGGCTGGCCTGATCTTCGTCTAAATACTAGTGGACTACTACTTAAGATCGGGTTAGGTAACGCTTTAGAGGAGGCTTATGTCTTGAAATGGACTGTCGCAGGTTGATCAATCAATCGGGGACATTCACACCCCGCGCAGGGGTGTGGACCAGCCTCGGGGATGAACCCCACTGCTCGTGCAGCAACTCAATGAGGTAACAGCCCCCGGTCTTAGGTGCCGCTGTTCCTAGCGACTTTTGGGCGTCCTTTAACGACTTCGCGTCGTCGAGGTATGGCTGAACTGATTCCTGATGACGCAGGTTGATGATGATGATGTATAAGCAAACACTGCTTTTACAATAGACAATACAAAAATGTGATTCACAGTATTACACATCAAACGAAACAGCAGATCGTTATTCAGTCGATATAACAACACGAGGTATGCTTTAAAATTTCTGAAAACGAACAGTTTTCAACGTGACCGAGTTTCACGAGTTTAAAAGTGCCCTGTCGTGTGTTTCGACACATAAATATACGTGCAATGTCTTTACTGAAATTATTTCACAAAGGAAAATATGATGCTGTTGTTTTCAAGCTAGACTTTCTACAGAGATATTTTAAAAATTACTGGAAATTTGCCAAACGATAATAGCATTACCTTGGTACAGATAAAAGCTTGACAGAGATAATATATTTTTTCTTTTTTTATGGGATACGAAGGTAAACGAACAGGCGTGTTAAGTGACAGAAAGCAATAGACACCGCCCATAGACATCCGCATGTTCCGCAGTGCCATAGGCATTACACGAGGGTCACGTTTGTCGGAGATTCGACAATCGTTGGAGCAAATGAGTGCTGGAGTGGAGACCGCGTCTAGGTAAACGTAGTGTGGGATGCCCCTCGGCTAGATGGTGCGACGATCTGTGCAGGGCGGCTGTCAGAAACTGGAAGCGTGCAGCCGAAGATCGGGCTAGGTGGCGCTCCATGGCGGAGGCCTATGTCCAGCAGTGGAGTGCCTCAGGCTGTTGACAGGCATTACAGAAGTGTGTGAGCCTTTCAGAAATGTGTAGGTTTAACTTGGATTAACAAACCAATGCTTGAAATACGATATTATTTAATATATATTAAATCTGATATAAATTAATCTGATGTACGGCTTCTGGCATAAAATAGAACACCCATTTCTCGTGAGTTTCATACGAGGCGAAGACTGGAACAGTTATCACTAGATGGATAACAGTGTCTATCTAACCAAGCTGTGATCCTTAATCCGCTCGTCAGGCGTGGAGATTACAGCAATATCCCTTATTATAAAAGAGATCAATGTTCAAGAGAGCTGTGGGTTGTTATGGTTGTATTGAAGATGATAATGAAATTCTTGGTCAATTTATTTTTTACACTTGCCGAAAACTAACATCTCAGTAATTTACGGTTTTGTTATCGCCCTTCGTTCAATGAGCGACGTTGACTATATGGTTTGATTTCGCTTACAATTCTGAATCAAGAGCGATATCTTCTTCCTCTTTTAGTACTTCTATTTTGGGAACACTCGCTATCCCTTTCCACCCTTTAGTATTGCGTAGCCAATACTAAAGGGTGGAAAGGGATAGCTTTCTCCGACAAACACGTCTTTTATCGCGACTTCTCCCGTCATGATTACATTTTTACAACAATTTATAACACTCATGTCTTATAATATATCCCAAATTTAGAAATGTATACATTTAATGTTTGAGGATACTGAAGCAATATTGAATTATGGTCATTTATCTGTATTAATATTTCTCTGTTAACGCCTTCGATGTCATTTCGTCAGTGGGACTAGTAAGACGTGACATGAGTACTTTACGCCTTGGTCGGAAAACAAAATTATTCTATTTTTGAGTCTTAAAAATCGGTTCAACTCACCTTCTTAATAACATCGTCTATGTCAGCGACATCTGAAAGAAGAAACATATTTCTTAATTTTTATACTTTTTATACACAAATTATATATAATGTAGAAAATTCAATAATGCGCTATATGTATGCGATAGGCATGTGGACTACAGTAATACTCTCAATTGAAGAATACTGCGCATAATTTTTTTTTATATATATTCACGCCTATCCTCTCGCAGGGGTTGGCAGAGACCACAGAGCTCCATCCGCTGCCATTCATCGCAGCGAAACGGCTCGTCATTGGTCGCTTTTCGCGCTCTGGAGAATCAGGACGCGACGGGTGGCGAACCACGTCACCGTCATTTTCGACAAATTAGGTATATTAAATTTGTCTTAGTGAATCCCACGAGCCGCAAGGGAGGATGGATGGCATGCTGAGGTAAGGCACCATAGTCCCCGGGGGAGCCCGACCTCGGGACGATCGGCACGCTTGCGACTAGGCTCGCCCCTAGCCACGCATCCATTGGCAGGCACGGCAGACCGTGGATTGGCGGCATAATTTCTAAGCTGGTTTATTTTAGGCTCGGAGGTTTTGCGTATAGTCACCTCAACTTCTAGCCCCTTCCTTTAATTCCTATATCCCTTCTCATTACTTCTCTCTTTACCTCCCATTATTTAAGTCCACTTGAATGTAAAATTTTGTAGTTGCATATGTATTTGTATAGTTGTCAAGGTGACAATACAAAGTGCTCCCGTCTTCCTCTATTACCCTAACGACGTGATTCCTAATTTTACCAGCCCAAATCCCTTCACACATTATTCCTTATACCTGGAAAGCGAACGCATCTTAAACAATAATTCCTAACGATATACACCCATCTTTATCGCACGCATTTAAATGTGTATATGGTTCTCTTTCAATCGTTGCCAGTTCTTTGGCGCTGAGATCTGAGCAAACAACGTACGTTCTGAATTAAGCAATTATGTTTAATTTCAAATGCCCCCTTGGCGAGATGTGTCGGCGAGAGAGTGTGTTATTTCGTATCGTAATTTGTGAGAAGCCATGAGTCCGAGCAGCTGTAAATTACATATTGTAAAGGTAATTTCAATGTTAAGTGTAAGGTCATTGGAACGTTATGCTTCAGTTGTAATAGATGAGGGAAAAAATTATTTGTAACATTTCCACAGCTCTATAACCGGATTGACGATCTAATTATCTGAGTGGCGAAGCTACCGCTTTTGGACTCTATGGCTACGGGTTCTATTCCCGCATAGTAATTTATATATATATAAAAATCAATTGTTGTTTGTTAGCCTCGCTAAAACTCGAGAACGGCTGGACCGATTTGGCTAATTTTGGTTTTGAATTATTTTTGGAAGTCCAGGAAAGGTTTAAAACGTGAGTAAATATGATAAAAATATTAGGAATATAGTAAAAACAACAACTTCGTTTTCAAAAGTTTTACTTAGCTAAGATCCGCGACAAGCAAAACAATAAAAGAAAAACTGACTTTTCGGTTGTCTTCCGTAGAGTCTACTTACTATACCTGAAGATGCCTATGTTGGGGCGAAACACGTGTCGTGTACAAGATGGAAAAGTGATAGTGTGTGTTTGGCGTTGTGTATAGTGGTTGGTGGGTGGAGAGTTGATGGCCGATTTTCGGTAAGTTTTTGGTTTAAGTTCCAAATAAATCCACTAAACCCAACGGAAAAACACACATTATTAATTTTCTGTTATTGTTTTGCTTGTCGCGGATCTTAGCTAAGTAAAACTTTTGACTGTCCATATAGTGATCGATTTCCGCAAAGTAACGCTTGACTCCATTAATAACTTCGTTTTCCCTTAGAAACTATCCCTACCTGTCAAATATTTGATGTTCGTCCCGTCGTTTAGAAATCAATTAAATTTAAAAGTCGTTCAGAAATCAAATTAAACTCAAAAGTGAAGTTTGTAATTTCATTTCTTTATTGATTACGATTTCTTTTTGTTCCTGTTAAGTTTTGACCACATTTTTTTACTAAAGTTAAAATATTCTACAATTATCGTTCAGCTTGTTTATTTATTGATTCTGAGGCGGTACGAAGTTTGCCGGTAGTATATACATAAATGTCATAAATACTCGAAAATACTCTTTGAATAATTGTGGTGAATTTAAAAAAAATCTCGTTCTCAAGACATGGCGAGGTCCGTGCCAAGCAATAACAATATAATATAAATAATATCTTTATTTTCAAAATGTTTATATATATTACAAGACACTAGATCCCACACTAGAATTGCCTGTGTTGTAGGAAACTAGGCTCTTCATGTTATAATACAATATAGGTATCAAATCAGTAGAGAAAAAAATCAATGGTATATATGTATGAATATACATATATGGGATATGAAAGAAACACATTCACATGTTCACGAAAATCACTTTCAAAATTTATCAATCGATAACTCAGCATCGCAAAAAAAATAAACTTTTGTATATGTTATAAATTAAGAAATCTATATCGATTTATAATTTAAAAAGGTGTGCTGTAACAAGCTGTAAGTGAATATCGATTTCGAAAAAAGAAACATCGAAAAGGAAATAAGTACGTCCCGATTCGTTTTTAAAAATGTTAATGATTCATATTCTTCGGGTTCACCTGAATGACACTCGACATCAACAGGCTCTAACACGATTGGACGTTTTCATATGAATAACAACACCGGGCGGGGCCTATTGGTATAATTAAAAAGCGTAGATTATTATCGCCTCACCAACCAGCCGGGTTTCCGGCGCGTAATTTTTAACAGGGCATTTTTAAATAGGGTTTTTAATGAATAAAAGAACATTGTTGTACGTGAACTCACTCCTTGTGGTTGGGGTTGCTTGTAATTTTATAACTAGTGGTCCTTCAGTTATCGAAATCCGACAAAAATTCAATTAAATTTTAATTGTTTAATTTAAGTTTGTAAACTCTTTCTTCATTTGTAATTATGCCAAATCTTTCACTCCTCCGAGCGCACAATGCGCTTTTAAAAGAGGTACCTACATAGTTTTTTCTTCGCATTTTTAATATACAAATATCTAATTGTGTAATAATATTATTCTATACAGTAATTCTGCAACTATGTTATAAACAGAGTGGTTGAGCCACACTGAAGATGAATATTTTATCAAGAATGGCATATTATTTGTCTGTAGCATGAATGGGGCCAGCTCTCCCGAGGAAGTACCACATTGCTGTAGAAAACCAGCGTTTGAGTGGTAGCTTAGCTATCGTGGGGGGTTGAGTTCCGGAAGACCGTCTGCTAGTCTTCGACTTGGAGCTCCTTAGGTTTCTCTCCACGGCAGCACTTGAGCGGTATCTAGGACGACCGACCGGGTGATGGTCCTTGGGCCGCCCGAGGTAGGCGCGTTTCACGGCTCGATGCTCTGCCGTATAACGTGGCTCAGCCAGCGGAGTCTTTGTGTTTTAATCTCGCCTATAATATTGGGTTGAGTTTACTGGCTTGCTATTTCACCTCCCTCTTTTTTTTAAAAAATAACCTTAAACTGTTACTTTTAATATTAACAAGTTTTGTAATATGATTTTGAGTTATGTGACCGTAAATAATCTTATTATGAAACTTGAGCAAGAGTGACTCCAAACGGTAGGTGAGTAATGGGCGTGTAATCTAATACTCGCGAGTATAGTGATGTCACACCCTGGTCCTTATCACGTCTTGATGAATTACCACCGTTTCGCGTTACTGGTTTAAATGCGATGCTAGTTAAAGGAGACATGCATGCCGGTGTCAATAACTGAACTACCGTTGGAATTGTGTTACGAATTAAATATCAAGTCTAGCTTCACTATATCCTTCCTCTATCCCTTAGAGTAAGGATGTGAGAATCAGGAACAAGAGAAGCAAGACTTGAACAAGAGAAGCAAAATTTATTCATTTAGTGTTATATACTTCAGCTTCAACTTCTTTGTCTGTCTATTTCATAAAACTAACTACAAAAAATTAATCGATCGTTGTACAGACATACTTAGTACCTACCATTTCTACAGTAAATATTGATTGTGACTTTTTGTTAAGTTAATCTGACTGATAAAGCGAAACAGTTTATTTTAAATCGATCCAATAGTTTTTGTGTGATTTGAAAATAAATACATTCGTGTGAATTTCGTAGAAAAAACTAGACTCGTCTGATTTAAGGTTTAAAATAAAATAGATTAAAGTAGATCACACTTTTTACAGACGCAATAAAAAGATAAATTTAGAAAAGTATTACAGCTAGTCACTCAAAAAGTTATAGGTGTTTGTTAGTTTGGTTGAACTTTTTGATCGAAGTGCCACGAGTTTATCGAAAATCGTACAAATAACATAGTTGTTTTTACATTTAAAAATGTCATTAACGATAAAGTTGGTGTAAATGATTAGCTAAAGAATTGTTGTGATAATTATGATTAATAAATCATCGAATGATCCAGTTTTGTTTTTATACTTTCTAAACTCTCGCGTTGTGTCTGTATCATTAGTGATTAGTTATAGCAACAGTTTTTATTTTATAAGATTTATAGATAATACCACTCGCTGTGCAGCTCTAGGGATAAAATATAACGAGGCGACTATGGAAGCAAAACCCAGTAGACGTGTAGAAGCCTCTTAACTAATAAAACAAAAAACTCTGACTAATAAAAACCAATATGCGATCCCCATTCCGCTTGCCAGGCTTACAGCTAGCTGGGGATTACAGCAGCTCCCCTTATTTTTGAGAAACACCAGTATCCAGCAGTGGACTGTTGATCCCTTGAAATACAAATAAAACAGAATTTAATGCGTCCGAAAATAATAATAATACAATGTTTATTTCAGACAATTTTCTTTTTTGGTCCATACATTTTACATTTTAACATTTTTGTGTTAGTGATTACGTACACCTTAAAAATTATGTAAATAAATCATTTACATTGAAGCCGATTTAGCTGTATCATAAGGCGTGAGTTGAATCTAGCAACAACGATTTTCTTTATAGAGTTGGAACTATACCGTATTCTGTAAAGCAACGAGGCTGTTCGTTTTTGTAAAATGGCCCGGGCTTTAAAATAATGCGAATAAATATATGTATAAATTAAATAATGTAAATGAGATAATTCTGGACGTCTCCGAGACGTCGAAGTCTACAATTGTACATGAAATGATCGTAGTCTCCCAGACGTTATTGTATGTGAATTATTTAAGATTGTTTAATGATTATAAATATATGTCACATATTTTTGAAACATTTTCATTTTACATAAAGTAATTGATAATAATACATACACAATACAAACTAAAATATAAAAATAAGGCTTGTTCTTGCTCATGCGTTATATTAATGCAAAAACAAAAATACTGAGGAGAAAAACAAATAGTCCAATACTTTGTTCTATTGCACTTTTGACTCGATTTCCCGATTCAGAAACTATTTATAACAAAAGCTCTTTGCGACATTGTTTGTGATCGGAGAAGTAGCGTTTTCGCCGCAAACAACACATTCATTGTACTCGAGGCTTTATTTCAAAACTTGTTACCTCCGACTCAGTTAAGCGGCGGTGGCAAACTAATAGTACTGGATTTCTGTCTCCTTTATAGTTCATGTCAGCCTTGTTTAGTGATTCTGTAAGGGATCGTTTGAAATGCAAATTCTGATAGCGAGGTGTATTAGTTGATGCTTTATTGGTTCCGCCCTATGAGTGTCTTCCAAGTTATATTAAACAGTTCAAGATGGTTTAATACACTTGTCTTCAATCGTTTTGTCATTTTTAAGAAGAATTAGGTTCAAATTGTTCATATCGTTAGCATCATTATCGGAATTGTAACTCCAATAAAATATTTTCTTATTTCTCACTTATTGTACTATCTAACGGATAATTTTAAAGCGTATCTGACTGATTATCTGCTTAGATGGTGGTGATGGTTTATATGGATTGATAAAAGGCGATTGGTAAAAGAAATTTACGTTGCGGATGTGGATAGAAGGATCGGTAGAGGAAGATTACGGAAAACATACCTTGGCCAAATCGCCGATAGATTGCAAACCTATCTATTATACCTATTAAACCGAAAAATGAAAAATTTCCACCAGAAACAGAAAAACATCTCAGATTTCTGAAAACGTTATATCTGATCACTCAAAAACAGTCAGTTTCAATACTGTACAATATGTTCTATTGGCCGTAGAGCTGTGACACTCAAACCATTCAATGCAGTATTTTTTTCTGATCTGATTATTCAGTAACTTTTGTTTAGTGTTTTCGCTTTTTTGCGTCGATTATAAAGTAAATTATAGGAGTATGTATCTAAGGATACGTTATCATAAAGTATGGTTGGAATCTGTAGGTACTTATGACATGAAACATATGGAATAAGATATAACTTTAGATACTCCGATAAGGCATATACATTCGTATGTGAGACTAGAGCTAACATGAGATAAATGTTAACACGCAGCAAACCTAACACAACACGCCATAAATCATTAACGTCAGCCATTTCCCTCCTAGCAGTATTACGACAATTATATTCCGGATATCAACAATGCAAATTGAACGTTATGTATGAATTATTGGATACAATCGTACATCGCGATTGTGTTCTATGCGAAATGTTTTCAGATGTAATAGTTTGCTATTTTAAACTTACTAGCTTTTCAAATATTAAATTTCATATAATTATAATAAACCTAATTTGTTAAAAATGACGGCAACGTGGTTCGCCACCCGTCACTTCCTGATTCCAACGGGGGTGAGAAGCGACTAATGGCGAGACGTTTCGCAAGGATGAATGTGAGAGGAAGGATGGATAAAAAGATGGATGCGTGTGGAGAAAGCAGGGTAATTGTGCCGGGATCATAGCGGATGGAGATCTGTGGTCTCTGCCTACCCCTACGGGAAGCGGACAAAATATATGTGTATGTGTGTAAATTTCGTAGAATTGCTACAATTTTAACAATATTTACAATTGAGGCAATGATAGTGGATAATTATGCGAGAATCTATAAAAAGCGGAAAAAGAAAAACAAATAAAATATATTGACTGCACGCATGAGACTGTCATGTGGCATGCTGATTCTACTATCATTGTACCCATATAAGTCTTTGTAAATTGACTTATTGGTGAAAATTTAGACGCCCATCTGTCCAAGTTAGGTTAAGGTAAGTGGTACGAGTGTGTCTTACCTAATTATACTCTCTTACGGCGCCGAAACACGGACGCTAACAGTCCGTCTGCTTCACAAGCTCAGAGTCGCTCAGAGAGCTATGCTCGGAGTTCCTCTGGTAGATATGATTCGGAATGAACAAATCCGCCAGAGAACTAAAGTCACCTCCAAGGTTTGTTGGAGATTCGACAATCGTTGGAAAACACGAGAGCTTAAATGGAGACCGCGTCATGTGTGTGGAACGCCCCCCAGCTAGATGTCGCGATGATCTGCCAGCAGGAACTAGATTCGTGAACTCAAAGATCGGGCTAGGTAGCGCTTCTTGGGGGAAGCCTATGTCCAGCAGTGGACTGCCGTAGGCTGTTGATTGATTGAAGTGGTTTGGATGTCTAAATCCTTAGTTGGCTTGGTTTATCCCACCACGAAGGATTAATAAACCAAAATATAGTATTATTTTAATAGTACAAGAAAATATTGTGAACTAGAACATCCACATAATAAACAATAGAAAGAAAGCAAAATACTATTCATGAAATAGACGCAGACAAAAAATACAAAATGAAAAAGAAAGGTATATAAAAATACCTAGTATAAAAAAATAGAAAACAAAAAATTCAAACAAATTATAATTATAAAAGAAAACTACAATAATAAGTAAACCTACTGTCATGTACGTTGCTTAAATATGCAATAAAGACCTCTTGCAATTGTACATAATATGCACATATGTATGTAGGTAACTATTCCAGGAATTTTTGAATAAATAATATCTTGAATCTCGATGGCGCTGCGACGTCTGCGCCAAACGAAACCACAATACGCGGTGTAATTTATGTGCGTAGGCTCCAGATGTAATCTCCCTCAATCCTGTGTATCCCAAAGGGAAACCGAGTGCCTTTCCCTGGAGATGTTCCGCACTTTACACGTTATTCCACTGCATATCTTGTCTACACAATTTCGCATGATTTAGTCAAGTTTCACTTCTGGTTTGGTATCTTATAGCTTTCATTACTCATCTACTATTAAAGATCACTAAGCTCAGTGCTTGGAGTACCTTATTTTTGAGTTAATATTGAGTTCAAAACCCATAAAAGTAAATTTTGGAATCATTGCATGCGATTTTTGTAGGTACTGTAGGCGTGTCAGCCGTAATTCTACGGCGACACACGGGATCTTTAGAGTTTTTATCTTCGAATTAAATAAAATTCATCCAAATGAAATTAATTTATTTTTCTATTCACTGTACCTACCTATTTATATCTTATTCATACTTTATTCACACATTATCAATTTAGATTTTATATTCAATCTCAATTGTTTATGCCGGAAAGGTGACATGTCTATAGAAAGAAGTCAGTCTAACCAATCTTTTTGTTTTTCTAACACAACATTTTTTTTAATTTAAATTTTAAAATTACGAATGTAAAAAATGAAATATAATATGAAAGGTTTTATTCTTTTTTCACCTTAAAAAAGTTTAAATGCAGTTAGTGATGCATTTATCAATGTTTCACTACAGTACCTATGTATGGCCCATACATAAATCACATCCACATTTAGTCAATGCTGCGCATTTAAAAATTCTGGGATATATCAAAAGAGTTCACTGTAGCTGAACCAGTTTATAAAACAATCATCATTAATGACAGCTGTATAATATGATATCTATACAAATATTAAAAATATACAATACACTATTACTCTGAATTACGATTACCTGTTTTACGCGAATTAAGGTATTTGATTCGTCTATTATGGTTTCAAGTGGTCGATGTAGCGAGACCTTTATGTAGTATGATGTAGTTTAGCCTACTATAAAAAGGAGATTATAAAAGTAATTATGCCTTACAAGTGTTTATTCGTTTTACGCGAATTCAGAGTTACTCAATTCGGCTTTTTTTGGTTTTAAGTGGTCGATATAGCCATATCATTAAGTTTAGACATTCCTTCTATAAAAAGAAGATTATAAAAGTAAGTATGGCTTTGACTTTTCCCGTCAACTTACATCAGTTACGTTGTGTTTTTATTTCATACCTTTAATCTTATATTATCCTAAGTTATATTGTTTAATTGTGGTGGCGTATTATGTAGTATAGTTCGATTAAGGCGTATATGTGAAGTTATACGAAATAAATGCGTGTATCGTGACTTTCTAAGTTGACTGAAAAAGCCCATAGGTTATGGTAGAATAGTCACATTTTATCAAGACGTAACGTGATTCTCATGAGGGCGAAAAGCGACGAATGGAGAGCCGTTTCGCTACGATGAATGTGAGAGTAAGGATTGATGAAAAGATGGATGAGTGTGAAGGAGGCAAGGAGGGTGTGTTGGGTTCGTAGCGGGTGGAGATCTGTGTCTCTGCCTAACCCTACAGGGAGACAGGCGTGACTATATGTATTATTATATTTTACATGACACTAACATAATAATTACAACTATTTGCCATCAAAGGATATTAAAGGATGGCTTACAGGTATTTATTCCAAGTCTGGGTGTCCCGCCAATCTGCCTTGGACAAGCGTGATGTATTAATGACCATTCCTCTAGAAATAATGAAGCCACATGCCAAGTAGTGCGACATATTATATATGGGCTGTAAAATAAACTACTACGATGGTGGCCCCACGACAACCTATAACTTACAATATTTCTATAAAGACCTAAGAAACTTATTATGTAAACTAGATTAATATAATACAAGAAGCAAGTTCAAACCAACAAGGTGATTATTAAAAGTAATCGACTACAACGAAGTTCTCAGATAAAAACCAGCTCTATAAAACGAAGGTATAATTTGCAAGACATACGTCTTCTTGTACTAAAAACACGATAAAAAAGAGCATAGACGTTAAGGATACGCGGTTCCCTGCACCCATAGCAAATGGATGAAATTAAGTCATCACACTGCTCTATAAACGGACTGTTTACAGGTTACTTCGGTTATATTTAACGATTCTAAGAACCTTACATGCAAACAACACCTTAGTACCGGACGTTAAAGTTGAATTTGAAACGATTGAAAACCATCAGATTTTAATGGCGGAAAAAATCACGTCGTCATCCCGTCGAAGGCAGAGTGAGACGAATCGTGACGAAGACGTCAATCCGTATATATCGGCTTAAACCAACAAGTAAAGTACAACAAAAAAAAAAAAAGAAACAAGCAGCACCAAGAAAACGAAGAATCAGAAACATCGAAAGTTGTGTCGTGATCACGAGCTACCGTCAACAATATAGTTTTAGGACAAATAGACGGGTCTTAAAAAGCGAGCGTAAAATCAACATGTTTTCACCTTTTCTTGTCTAACTGTTAACCCAGCCATGCTCTACTAAGTTCGATATAAAATCAATAGATACGAAGATTTTTTTAAAGCACCGGAGAGCACACGAGCAAGCGTTCCATCCCTATTATCTGGTTGAGTGGCAATCCAGTACGTTGCGATTTTCCCGAAATTTTCTTTAACACACCACCAGACTGCCAGCACCAGGAACCAGCTGCCTTCAGACGTATTTGCGATCCATAACGCTATAACAATCACTTCTGCAATATCTGTGGTACTACAGATGTCTGTAGGCGGCTGTGATTTCTTTCCATCAGGCGACACGCTTGCTCGTTTGCTCCAAAATAAAAGGCAAGTGCGTCGCCTGATGGACAGCATTTAACAACCGAACACATATATCTGAAACACAATGGCATTACTGGTCTTTAAGAATATTTCCTAAACTTGTATTATGAAGGTTTTTAATGTAATTTTTTCACAGCCCATATATGTTTCACTGCTAAGCACGAGCCTCTTACCAGACTCAGAATAAATATCTGTAGGCCATATATACATACTTGTTCCGATGCGGGAGTCGAACCCTTGACCATTGCCTCCGTGGGTGGGGGGGGGGCACTGAACCAATTGGCCGTCAATTTAATGTCTTATCGGATGGGGGATATCTAAAAAAAAACTGAGTAGAATTTGTACTAGAGGTCGCCCATGGTCAAAATTGGGCATTTTGAATTTTTTGTAATTATATTTTATCTCTGCACTCCTTGATCTAAACCTTAAACAGTGCAAACTTAATACTCCTAGGCGCGAGCAATGTGCTTAAGAAGGGGTATAAAGTTCTTTTTTAAGTGTTAATATATATTGTAGATATTATTAATGGAGTCAGGCGTTACTTTGCGGAAATCCATCATTATATGGACAGTCAAAAGTGACACTTTTCGGTTGTCTTCCGTAGAGTCTACTATACCTGAAGATGCCTCGTGATGGGGCGAAACCCGTGTCGTTTACAAGATGGAAAAGTGGTAGTGTGTGTTTGGTGTTGTGTATAGTGGTTGGTGGGTGGAGAATTGATGGCCGATTTTCGGTAAGTTTTTTGGTTTAAGTTCCAAATAAATCCACTTAATCCAACAGAAAAACATACATTATAAATTTTCTGTTACTGTTTTGCTTGTCGCGGATCTTAGCTAAGTAAAACTTTTGACTGTCCATATATTGTAGATATGCATAGAATCTGTTAAATATATATAATATATATATGAAAAGTGTATAAAATCAGCTAAAGCTCAAGTGTATAAACCTTCCAAAAACTTTAGAATTATTCATCAAAATGTAGAACACTTTTAAGGCTTAAATCCGATTTATAAAAATAAACCACTTTGTAAAAGTCGTGACACAGCTATCAGAGGAGATGACGGTGAGAGGGGGTGGGGGGGGGCATTCGGAGGGCATTTCTCGTAAGTCTACTAACACTTTGGAGTCCTTTGTATTTATCTTTTGTTCCCTTACAATTTCATCGTGTTTGTCTTCGTTATTCCTCATTTAAATAAGTTTGCTCGAAGCCCGGATAACTTGTTTCGTTCGAAACTCGGATTGAGAAGTTGCTTTTTTGGAAATCCTTATAATTTATGTTCTCGTTAGCTGCTTGTCTTTCTCTTAAGAAAGTGTGTTTTGTTCAACAGTGACTCTTTCAATTAATATTATTTAAGACTTGTTACCACAAAGTCTGAGGAGAAAAGTCTTTAACCAGTGCGTCCGGCCCGTACTTTCTTATGGTGCCGAAACGTGGACACTGACGGCCAATCTCCTTGACAAGTTCAATGTCGCTCAAAGGGCTATCTATGGAGAGACCTATGTTCGGAGTTTCTCTGGTGGATAGAAAATGAACAAAATTCACCGGAGAACCAGAGTCACCGACATAGCTCTTCAAGTTTGCAGACTGAAGTGGCAATGGGCTGGTGACGTTTGTCGGGAGAACCGATAATCGTTGGAGTAGATGAGGAGTTGGAGGACAGCCGCAGGCTGATATTAATATATTGAAGGCTTGTTCATCATCGTGATCATCAATATATCTGTGATAGTCTGCTGCTGGCGACTGGCCTTCCTGAAAACAAGGAGGTTTGCCTTATCCCCTATAGAAGACTAAGGCAAGATTGGGGATCGAAGATTGTTTTCTATTTTTCAGACAGAGGCTGCTACCCGTTCTCTGGTTTTTGCTTTCATAGTCGCGTCTTACACCAGCCAAGTGAAAAAAAGAAAATTGTGACTATTGTAGTTATTATTGAATGATTTCATCAATCATCATCAACAACCGGCGCTTGTCCACTGTTGGACATAGGTCCTAAGAAGAGCCACCTGA
This sequence comes from Baronia brevicornis, assembly GCA_031353405.1. Lineage (NCBI taxonomy): Eukaryota > Metazoa > Arthropoda > Insecta > Lepidoptera > Papilionidae > Baronia > Baronia brevicornis. The sequence continues at coordinate 512,163 of JASFAT010003952.1, forward strand.
CCCGCTCTTCGGCCACTCAGTAATGTTATCATTTATTTAATGTTATCAGTTATAAGCAGTACTATGCGAATTTGAAATAATTATATTCAAGCATATAATTATCTTCAGGCTTCAGTTGGTAAAATTTACATCTCTCTTACCTGGGGTCATCGTAAGTTCACGTTTTCCATTGGACTATTAATGTGAATCATATTTTCATAACAAAATCATTATTAGCTTAGTTCGAATGGTTAACAAGAATTCTAGTAATTATACATTGTTAATTTTCTTTGAAAAGAATGTTTTCAGCTTCATATATCAATTTAGTTTTTCGTTTGATACATGTATATTTACACATAATATCACATTAACTAGCTTTATGCATAAACCAAATTAATACAGAGGGCAAACATGATATGGAAAATGTTGGTTAAAAGTGCTGAAACAATATTTGAATACGACCTTTATGTTTGCATACGTTTGTCCTATATGCGAAACACGATAGCGATCTTTATTAGTTTGAATATTTGGCATTAACAAAATTATATGGACAGTCAAAAGTTTTACTTAGCTAAGATCCGCGACAAGCAAAACAATAACAGAAAATTAATAATGTGTGTTTTTCTGCTGGATGAAGTGAATTTATTTCGAATTTAAACCAAAAACTTACCGAAAATCGGCCATCAATTCTCCACCCACCAATCACTATACACAACACCAAACACACATTACCACTTTTCCATCTTGTAAACGACACGTGTTTCGTCCCAACACGAGGCATCTTCAAGTATAGTAGACTCTACGGAAGACAACCGAAAAGTGACTTTTCGGTTGTCTTCGGTTGTAAGTTTTCAAATAATTCCAAATAAATTCTCTTCATCCAGCAGAAAAACAGACATTATTAATTTTCTGTTATTGTTTTGCTTGTCGCGGATCTTAGCTAAGTAAAACTTGTCTGTCCATATAGTGATGGATTTCCGCAAAATAACGCCTGACTCCATTAATAATTAACAAAATTCCTGTTTGTGTAGATTTGGAGCGAAATTGAAATTAGAATCTAACGAATATATCTGGAACATATAATTCAGTGAGTAATTAATGGCTCCAATCCAAATTACGTATAACAACGCTTTGATGGAAATTATCGATTTTCATTGTCAAGCTAGTATTAGGTAGTGGTAGAGCCATGCTGCAGACGAATACTTTGTCAAGAATGGCATATTATTTGTCTGTAGCATGTATGGGCCGGCTCGCCCGGCGAAGTACCACACTTCCGTAGGAAACCGGAATCTGAGTGGTAGCTTAGCTACCGTGCGGTGAGCGATTGAGTTCCAGAGGCCCAATTTTTGCGTCGATATCTTTGTATTACCTGCAGTTATTTATTCCAGTACTGGATTCTCCAATTCACCTAGGACCGGCGTGATGGTATAATGTGCATTCCTCAATGGGGAGGCCTGTGCTTAGCTCAACCTAAATTCCATAAAAATATGCTGTGATCGTATGCACTTTAATTCATAAAAAAAAAGTATCTTTAATAAAAGAGAAGCAAGAAGCTAGCTGTGGGGGCGTGTGCGCTGCCTGCGGGTGTAAGGTATATCGTAATTATTGTTAGAAGAGCGGCGAACTCAAAAACACCGACTCACTCACACACGCGTAAGCCCGTCTACGTTATGCGCACACACGCAAACGTGTATTCGCGTAAATGCCGGCACACACACAACTTCAAGACTGAACATCATAATTACGAGCCCCACTGACGTGAGTCGAGCTGTGACTAGCTTCAACAAAATGGCGACTAATATTAACCAATTTCCCGAATGGAAATGTAGCTTTGATATTCATCATTTCTAAAATCGTTTCTAAACTGAGTTAATTATTTATAATATATTTTCACTTTTAGAAGGCGATTCGACAGTAAAACATCCCTTTATTTGTCTCACTCTCTGAGTTCTAAGTATCCCTGGTTGGGTAAAGGGCAGGCACGACGCTTCTCAACCGATCTGTTGTAAGCCGTACGCTTCACTTTGCTCCAGGATAGGCCATCTTTTGCACTTCGGCCGTCAAAGTACACCGCCAAGTTTGTTTTGGGCGCCCACGTTTTTTTCCTGCGGATTCCATTCGAGGGCTTATTTGCGGATATGACAGGCGTGGCACCGGAGAGTATGCCCTATCCATCTGCATTTTTGTCAATTAGTCTTGACATCTGTTGGGTCTTCTTTGCTGATTCTCTACAGCTCTTCGTTGGAGACCATGTTATCTAACCAATATACTTTTAAGATTCGGCGTAAGCAGCGGTTGACGAATATCTGGAGTTTGCGTTCTTACTAGTTCTTTCGTATTTTCTTATGTCTCACACCCGTATTGTACTGTATATTAAATGTATTTTTACAGTCCATATAACTTGCTGGGCTGAGTCTCCCGATTTTGATGGAACCACCACGCTTCCAAGCCTTCTTGTTTCAAGCCGCATTAGCGGGACATGAAACGTTTTAATGTAAATGATCTATACCGTATATCATATGAGGTGTCCCAGAACTCAACGTCAAGCCGAAACAGGATGACAGGATTGATTGTAACCATCATGAGAAAAATCAGAAAAAAATCTATCCCATGCAGTTTGAAAATTATGGGCATTTAAGAAAAAACCTAGAAATTTGGTCAAACTGTAACCATTTTTCGGTTATTGTAGTTAATTTTTATTATTTTTGTTCATTTAAACTTTAGAACCGTAACTTTAAATAACATTTCTAGAATCACAGTAAAAAATAATGACACAATTGCCCCAAGTTTCCTAGAATTAAGATTATTTGTTAAACTATCAATTTAAAATTTTCAAAATTTGTCGATTTTGAAAGGCCCTCCTTTAAAAAAAAGTACTAGAGTGCCTTGGCAAGTGCCTTTAAAAATTGGCGCATTTAATCAGGATTGTAAAATGGTACAATACTTGTTAGTTTCATACTAAAAAAAAAACGAGTAAAAAAATAAAAACCTCAAATAACCCGATTTTTGCTAACCTATTTTACTCAGTTAAAATGTTTTTTATTCGCACAAGCTCTTGGTAGGTTCTTAATTTTAAGATCTTCAGATAGATTTTTTTCTGATTTTTCTCATGATGGTTACAATCATTCCTGTCACCCCGTTTAAACTTGACGTTGAGTTCTGGGACATTCTGTATAATGTTTTCACTTATAAGTAAATGTAAAGATTCAAGATTATATCGTTAAAGATGCCCCTATAGTATACTGAATCTACTGAAGCGTCTTCTTGTGAAATGTGTAGGCTCACTCATTATGAATTAATGGCGATTGCACGACAGAGAAAACAATGTTCGCAATTACTTTAGAAGAAAAAGAGACAGCTCTATTTTTTTTAGACTATATTTGTTGAAAAATAATATATGTTAGAACACAAGCATATGTTTAAACACAATGTCACAGATTTTCAATGTCAAAACATATTTAACAAATTAAATCTTTAGTAAGTAATAGAATGACCATAAACATAATGAAATGGACACAGCAATAGCTCAGTTAGTATGTTGTTGAGCTTTTAAGTTGTTATTAATGGAGTCAGGCGTTACTTTGCGAAAATCCATCTCTATGTGAATAGTCAAAAGTTTTTTGGTTGTATTCCGTAGAGAAAAACTTTTCGGTTGTCTTCCGTAGAGTCTATTATACCTGAAGATGCCTCGTGCTGGGGCGAAACACGTGTTGTTTACAAGGTGGAAAAGTGGTAGTGTATGTTTGGTGTTGTGTATAGTGGTCGGTGGGTGAAGAATTGATGGCTGATTTTCGGTAAGTTTTATGGTTTAAGTTCCAAATAAATCCACTTTATCCGGCGAAAAAACACACATTATTGATATTCTGTTATTGTTTTGCCTGTCGCGGATCTTAGCTAAGTAAAAGTTTTGATTATCCACATTTTAAGTTGTGTTCATCAGTTCGTATCCTCCGTTGAACTATTAATGTAAACCATTTCCTAGCATAAGTATAATTACATTGGCTGGATAACCATTCCAACCAATGTAAAAAAAAAATTTAGTAATGTGAAAGTATGATAGTACTTTTTTTAAAATTAATATTTTTTTCTAGATTTATTTTTATTTTTTTATTATATCATCATCATGAGACTATTGGAATGGTTAACAAGGATACTAGGAATATAAAATAATATTAAAAATATAGTCTTCTTTCAAAATAAACCATATCAAAATGAACCGTTCATACCAACATATATATTTACATTTGTGTAAGCCAACAAATATACATATGTACATACTTACACAAATGTAAATATACGAATAAGCAATTTACGAAGTTATTTCATTAACAATACTTGAGAATAAAAATAAATGATGAATAAATGAGGTAAGCAGTGGGTCCACACTCCAAGCATTGTTATATGTTAATGAGGCCTTCACGTATCAAATTCGTTTAGACATCTGTAATTTTTCAACAGTAGCAGGAAACATTTAAATGAGAGTTAGTAAATGATTAATATTTATTACTAGCCCGAGGACGGTGGGTCATTACTCTATTTTAAATGGGACTTACGCAGTCATCTCAAAAATGCTAATTTTGTAAATTAATTAAAGTCAGCGGTTCTCAACCTTTTTTACTCAACGACGAGAAGAGTATGTTAGTACTCTTTACAAATTCGCGACACCCTCATAAATTTGTAGCGGATTTTTTTTAATGGGGTTTATTTTTCTTCGTAACCCCCACTAAAAGAACGTGGTATAGCGGAACGCATCCCGCGGCTAGAGGATGAGGGCGTGACAGCTAGCAACAGTGTTTCGCTTCAGAACTCGCTCCGGCGCAACGTCTCCTTTCGTAGACTTATATGTTTTTATTATATTTTAGTGTTTAGGACCTACCAATCTTACGTCCATATTATAGAACAATATAGAACACTTTAACGATCGAAAGCTGGTGCTTCATTGAATACGTCAACGACCCGGCACCCCGACACATACATGCAAAAGTTTTGACAGTTGAAGTGAATGTAGGTCTCTCTCTCTCTCTCTCTGAGTCCTAAGTCCCCTTGTTGGGGCATAGGGCAGACACGACGTTTGCCTCCGGATTTCATTCGTACATTCGGATACACGGATACGGATTCACGGACACATACACATACACGGATTCGGAATGTAGGTACAGGTCCATTTATTAAATTATACATTATGATAATATTTTAAACTTATTTTTTATTGTGTAACAGCATAACATACAAACACTAACGAATAGATCTAAATATTTGTGAATCTCGCGACGCACTTGACAAGGGCTGGCGACACACCAATATGTCGGACACGGATTGAGAACCGCTGGACGAGAGCTTTTGAATATGAAGGTAATAGTTATTTGAAACAGAACTATATAATTTCTACAAGATTAGAAATGACATTCGAAAGGTTTATACGATTAAGAAAGAAAAAAAAGCATTTTATCATGTTTCATACGCAAAGGTCAGGGGTTCCGAAGCCGAATTCCTATCATCTTCATTTAATTCTACTGCCATATCTCTACCACTATAAAAGTATTTTTGATAGTATTTTTCCATGTTACCGCATTTCGCATGGAGACCACAAGGATCCTGAGGCTAAATTCAGACAGGTAGACGGATTTATTTCACTCTACAATAACATATTACATATAATTTGATAGTACCTACTAAGACATATTACTTACAGTACTTAGTTAAGAGTAACGTACGTAGTAAAGAGAGAGGAACTACGGGCGATAGCTCTGTGAAAACCTCCACTCGTTGAAAGAGAAACTGATTTTCTGTCATTGCTTTATTCCTTTTTTCCTCTTTCATTTAGTCTTACATTAGCACTAAATGTAAACGTATGGTGGTGGTTCTGCTGACCCATTTTCTCGTTTCTTTCCTTCGTCTACAAAAAATATTTTATTCTTAATAATTCTTTTTTACAAAATTAATGAGGGACACAAATTAATTAAATATGGTATTGTTAGAGTGATATATGTTTAAATATTGGAGAACAATGCATAATCATAATAAAAAGATACCTAACAACGGATCAGGTACGATGATAAAGCGAAACTTAAATATACACGACATGAAAGTAAACAGAGACAAAAGTAAAATGTGAACGCTAGAGTACTTCTTAGAAAACGCTTGCACCGATTCCCTGTCAGATAACGCTAACTAAGAAAAATCACATGAATTAAAAATTCCTAAAAGAGTTGTCGAGCCACCAGCTATGTCCGGTAGGTCGCATGAAAAATAAGCTACAAATACGGACAATCAAGATTGTGGGAAGAAAAATAATTATGTAATTATGAAAACAAGATTATTATCGAAATCGTTGTAAGTCTTGTATGTTCCAAACAAGTTCCCTATAGATTAATAATGGCCGTCAGTCATTAACGCTTCTAACAGCAATTGCTTGGCACTATTATGATGAATTGGTGGATTTTTGTTAGTATACTCCCTTTCACGTAGTAAAAGTTACAAAGGAATATCGCCCTTAGTAACAATGTACAGCGTTTTTCTTCTAATGTTAATATTGAAAAGGTTAATTACTCTTAAATTTACTTTAGCTTAAATATGTTTTTCTTTAAAAGATTTTCGCTTCTTCAAACCTCAACGAGCTCAAGTAAAAGTTACACAAAACTTTCTCCAGGAACATTAATGGCGTTTTCAAATAATAAAATGACTTGTTCGTATTGAAAAAGCTTATTTGTTTTCGATTCACGGCGAAGTCACAAAGAAACTTGGTTCCATCATATTTAAATTAGGTACTAAAATAAATACAGTTCAGTTCCGATAGCCTGGCAGAGCTGAAGGTTTTTACAACTGCAGGCTCGGCAACGCGCTGGTGAGCGCTCTCAGCCAAATTGTATAATTTTGCATTAATTTATGACAAAGTATTCTTAAACCCGTCTTCAATGTGGTCTTTCAATTTCTAAAACCTGGCTTATGAATGAATATTTATTAATAAGACTTCTATGAAATATATATAAATTTTTAGAAATTTTCATTAGTCAAAAAGGTTTCATTCCAATGATCATTTAAATATTAATGTTGTAATTGGAGACAGGGTAATTAGTACAACAAAAAAATTCTTGAACATATTTTAATATTCAATGTTATCGTTGGAATTTATTAATAGATGTTAATAATCACAGAATAAAATGTTTATCTACTTAAATATTTATGTATACAAATGTCTAGGTTAAAAATATTATGATAGTTCATGATAAAATTTTATAAATAACTGGTTGGCCCGGAGAACTTCGTTTCACCTACAGTTTATGTTCTCCCTGTATTTATTCTCTCCTGGTATGTTGTTAGTACTTAGTTATATATATGTATCTATGTATATATGTATGGCCTATATGTATTTATTCCGAGTTTGGGTTCACGGCAATCAACCTTGGACAAGTATAGTGGGTTAATGTTCATTACTTCAGAAATGGGAATGCTCAGCAGTGGGACTTATACATATCGTCTATATATCGTATATATATCGTCACGTCTGTTTCCCGTCGGGGTAGGCAGAGACATCAGATCTCCATCTGTTACGATCTCGGCATACTTTCCTTGCTTCCAACATGCTCATTACTCTCCTTATGCAAGCCCGCCGGTTAAGGTTACTCTTGACTTGCCATTCTTAAGGACTTCAGCAATTTGGTCATGGTATGTTTTCTGACTTCCACATCCGCAATGTAAATTTCTTTTGCCAGTCATCTTTCATCCATCCTCTCTATGTGCCCAATCTATCTAAACATCTGCTTAGTGGGAAATATATATATATATATATATATATATATATATATATATATATATATATATATATATATATATATATATATATATATATATATATATATATATATGTATATATATATATATATATATATATATATGTTGCAAAATAATGTTTATAGTTATAACATTAAGTACCTTTAAGACTTGATAACATAAGAATCCTAAAATTGTAAACAATAGGAAAACAGAGATGGTCTTATTTTAAAGTCGGTTACAAATATAATTTAGCAAATTTATAAATAAATAAATTAGAGAAAGACATTGCATCATGACATCTGGTTATAATTTCACGAAGATATGAGGCGTTAACGATTTAGTACTTTGGAACTACATCATATTAATTGAGACGTCAAATTCGCAAGGGGCGAAAATAAAAGAGCACTGTCCTGTCTTCATACTAATTTAGATATCAAACCAACGAGCTCGACAAATTGTTAACCATCCGTTTTTGGATTCACGGAATTAAGACATCGGTCGGCGCTTTGTTCCCTGGAGTATTTTTAGTCGGCGAATTTCAATCGAAAATGGTCAGAGTTGGGAGTTTAGTGGTTTTTGTTAGTGAATAGTTTTCGACTCGGTGAATTGTGGTCCACCTACATATATCAACCTTCAATTTGAAACTGGCTAGAAGTGAATATAAAATTTTAGGATAATTCAATCATGAGGCTTTTAAATTCATTTCTTGCGTGTAATAAGAGTACCACCATATATAATAAGATATTTATTAAGGCATTTTCAACCCAATACCACATTGAAACATTCAGAAAACAAGGCTACTCTCAATTTAAAGGCATTTGTGATGCCTGTGGTGTTGTGGATGACTGTGGGCGGCGTTGATTGCTTTCCATCGGGTAACACGCTTTCTTGTTTGCCTATCTATCCCATAATATTAATCATCCTATGGTACTTCAAGTCTCTACAAAAGTGCGTCACCTAGTTAGCTTTTCGGCTACACGTATCCAGTTTCTGCCAACTGCCTTTCACAAATCATCGCTATGTAGCCGGGGAGTGTCCCATACTACGTTTGGCTAGACCCGGTCTCCACTCCAGCACTTGTCTACTCCACTTCCTTGCAGTTTTAATTTATTAACTCGAAGAGCTATATCGGTGACTTATAGTTCTCCGGCAACTTCTTAAATAATATACACGAAAAATTCCAACCATATAATACTCTCTAAAGTCTACTGAGCGATTTCGAGCTTGTAAGGCAGACAGGCCGTCAAGTCTCAATGTTTCAGCATTGTAATAGAAACTATATTATAACAAACACTATTCCTTTGTTTACATAGGACATTCTATCGTTCAAATCTGTTTATAGCTCAATTTAAACAATGGAGGTTATTAAAATGGAATTATTTGACATCAATACATATAGCCTTTTTGAGAAAACTATCCGAAGGAACTTCAGTTTCGTTGAATGTATATGATCTATCGTATCCTATCTAAATGTTATTAGTAGCAAATGAATCAAACTTAATGTGTCTGAGTGGCACGATTTGAGGGAGCCCCTTAATCGCCTGCCGCGGGCCGGAGATGATGACGATATAACATTTTTCAAATGTCCTCTCCTCAAATACGATATAGTCATACGATGTACTTTAAAAGATTAGAGGCGTTAGGCCGACAACGTATTTGTGATGACTGTGATATTGAAGATGTTTATTTTTTTATGGGATAGGTAGGCAAACGAGCAGGCGTGTCATCTGATGGAAAGCAATCAACGCCACCCATAGACATCTGCAGCGCCATAGGCAGTGCGGAAGCGTTGCCGACCTTTAAGGAAAGTGTCATTATGGCAGTGGGAATGGGAGGGAGTGAGGGAGGGGGAGTGGTAGAGGCAGGGGGAGAGGCAGGTCTAGTCAGGTGACCTGTATTCAATCAATCGGGGACGTCGACACCCCGTGAAGGAATGTGGGATCAAACCTCGAGAATGAACCTCATTGCTCATGAAGCGACTAAGAGGGGCAACCGCTCCCTGGTCCTAGATACTGCTATTCCTAGCCGCTTTTGGATGTCCTTTAAGGACTTCGCGCCGTCGAGATATGGCCAAACCTATTTCTACGTTGGGTCCGTCGCTGGCCCTCCTCCATCGCTGAAGCCATGCGGCGACAGGAGGAACTTGCGTGGGAGCTGAACTGACCTGTATTCTGGTTAGCTTCCTATGCTATAAAAAAAAAACTAATCGGAATTCTCACTTCGGCGTGTTCCATAATTAACGGAACAAATTGTAATTTATAATACTGGATCATAAATTGAGTCGTGCTCAATAAATGAGTGTTAGTAATGGAATGGCGACACTTAGTCAATTTATAACATTAGTTGTCGCCGATAATTTGACTTTTAATGGTGATTTTATGGAAATTATCCCATGGGACACTGATTAATGTCTTAATAAAATTATTATTCCATTCCAAATTTTCTTCTGCGTGTTCAGAATAAGAATGAGGCTATCTTTCGCGATACTTGTTAATTTTGAAATATAATATTATTACTATTTGTAATAATAATTGATAACATGCTGTAAACGGTTAATAAAAATATTAACAGTTGTGATAATAATTTTAAAATATCATTACTAACTCTTTCGGGATCAACAGGCGCGTGTTCGATTCCCGCATTAGAATAAATATATATATATATAGCGTAAAGATATTTATTAAGATATGGACAGCCAAAACTTTACTTAGCTAAGATCCGCGACAAGCAAAACAATAACAGAAAATTAATAATGTGTGTTTTTCCGTTGGGTTAAGTGGATTTATTTGGAACTTAAACCAAAAACTTACCGAAAATCGGCCATCATTTCTCCACCCACCGACAACCGAAAAGTTTCTTTTCGGTTGTCTTCCGTAGAGTCTACTATACCTGAAGATGCCTCGTGTTGGGGCGAAACACGTGTCGTTTACAAGATGTGTGTTTGGTGTTGTGTATAGTGGTTGGTGGGTGGAGAATTGATGGCTGATTTTAGGTAAGTTTTTGGTTTAAGTTCCAAATAAATCCACTTAACCCAACGGAAAAACACACATTATTAATTTTCTGATATTGTTTTGCTTGTCGCGGATCTTAGCTAAGTAAAACTTTCCATATAGTGATGGATTTCCGCAAAGTAACGCCTGACTCCATTAATAATACTTATTAAGAGTAACTGGTAACCCCGCCAATCGTCACTGGACAAGCGTGATGGATTTATATCTGTTCCTCCAGAAATGAAGAGGTTCTTGCTCAGTAGTGGGACATATATGGGCTGTAGAAAAAAAGATATAAATAACCACCACCTTCCCTGCCTTATATTCTATTAAAACTTTCCATGAAGTGGTCTAGGTCATAACTTATAAAAGGTTAGAAAATGCTATGTCCAATACACCACTAGAGTTTATATAAAATACTCTTCTTTTTAAAAAAAGTATCTACAATGAAAGTGGGAAAAGATACATGAATTCAAAAAAATCTTCTTAATGTTGAACAAATTAAAATAACAGCAACAATTATTGGATAAAAATATGAAATAATATAAAAGTAAACGATAAAATAATAAATCAATAACGTACGGTACTATGTAGTTTAAAGTAATATCTTCGAGTCATGGAATTTCAAATGAATACATGAGTTGGAACTGACCCAGTACATTTCCATAATATTCAAGCTATGGAATGAGAACAACTTTATTAAATAGTGAAACTCATATAGATCCTTCTATTCAATTCTTTTACTCGTTGCTGCTCCCGAACATGTAATAAACGATAACAAATCTACTTCCATCTCCAACTTCTTCAGTCTTCATCTCGACGAAACGCGTCAGAGATTTTAATGCCTAGCTTCTTTGACACCTGGTTGGTGCCTTTTTGGGTTGAGGCCATGAGTCTTTTCTTCCACTTCATAACAAGTAGTTTCTCCATAAAAATTCAATACACTCATTATCCATGACGTAATAAATTACTTTCGCCTACTCCCTTTCAAATAAAACTTTACTGGTAAAAAATATACGGGAGAGACGTGTTTGTTCACAAATTTTGTTAATCCAATACCCATTTTGTTTTATGATGAAATAAAGCTCTATTTTGATCATGGGCTCGCGTAAATTCGAGCGCCTTAAGATGTTTATAGTAACAAGCTTTTTTTATGAGATAGGAAGGCAAACGAGTAAGCGTGTGGTCTGATGGAAATCAATCGACTCCGTCCATAGATATCTGCAACACTGCAGCACGCAGAAACATTGTCAGACTTTAAGAAATATTAAAGCTTGTCGTTTAAAAGTTTCAATGTCCTATCAGTTTGAAATTACTGCTAAATAGTTTCATACAGTAATGGTACGAAGAAAGACCTTTCATTAAAAACGCATCGTTCTGGATCGCTACTCATCCACAAGGTATGAATGAAACTTTCCTTTGTGTGCGAGTTGAGCGGTAGTGGAATTCAGTGGTAGGAATCATTCTAAACAATTCTTCTAAGCATTCTCTATAGTAAATGCAATAAAAGATGCTGGGAAATGGGACATCACTCTACACTGCGAAAGAATCTCGCTGTTTCAACTATGTTTATTATTTAAAATAAAGAAAATACACAGTCGAGTATAAATGCAGTAAAAAAAATAATAAATGTATTGTTATTTTTTTTTATAGGATAGGAGGGCAAACGAGCAAGCGTGTCGCATGATTTCAAAGCAATCAACGTCGCCCATAGACAACCATTTAAAACAAATTTTAAATGGTTTGTGATATAGTTTTCCATAGTGTTACTTATTTAGATAATTTACTTGATTAAATTAAAACTCGGAATAAATACCAGTAGGCCATACTTATATTCACCCTAATACGTGAATTGAACTCGCGACCACTGACTTCGTAAGCGGTAGCTTTTACAGAACCAATTTAATCGTCAACATACGAGGATGTATTGTTTACAGGTACTTCGTCCGGTAGTCCACATTTGTGCGCCCCAGGAACCCGCCTTGGACATGCGTTATGGGTTAAAGCCTTTACCCACCAATGGGATATATTTGGGCTATAAAAAACCACTTACTTCTGTCAACATGAAATATTCATGTTAAGCGGTCAAGATCAATGCCTTAAGATATACGTATTCACGGCTTGCCGTAATGAGGGTAATTAATTTTATTGACACTCAGTTGAAATTTGTGGTTTCAATGAAGTTAGTGGCTTTGATATATAGAAACAATATATCAAAGCCACTAATTTTACTTTATATTATTATAGCATCCTGAACTATTTCTATCCAAACTTATTACTTCGTTTGAAAATAAACTTAAGAATTAATTTAGTTATGTCTTTTCGATTTATAGTAGTTTTTACGATAGTAAGTATATAATGTATTATTCTTTTTTTTTTAATACTTTATTGTACACATAAGACACGACATACAATAATTAAAAGGAAAGAACATGTACAAAGGCGAGCTTAACTCATAATTGAGTTTTCTTCCAGCAAACCCAGGAGTGAAAGAGAGATAAGATAAACTGTGGGGATAGAAATAAGTGTACAACAACAAAATATAATAATAATATACATTACATTGCTATGTAATGTATATTATTGTAATGTATATGTATTGCTATACATACTATATAAAACCATACATATATAAACATATAAATACTAATAATATATAATATGATACTATATAAATAAGAAGATTATTCTTTATTTTAATGTATATTTTTTGAGTTTTAAACATTTTTTTCAAAAATAAATACAGCAGAATTCCTATTGAACGACTTCGCCTATAACTAACAACCTTTTTCAGCGGCGTACATGTGTAAATGCAATTTCACTCGCAAGGTCACTTCTTTGTACTCGCAAGGTTAACTTTGGAAATTTACGGCAAATGATGATGATATAATAAATATTTATTTATTTAATCATCATCGTCTTTAACAGCCTGTCCATGTCCATGTCGAATTAGCCACATCTAGCCCGATCGGCTACACGCATCAAGTCTCTGTCAGCCGTCTGATGCAGATCGTCGCTCCATCTAGCCGGGAGACGTCCCACAGTACGTTTAACTTGAAAAGCTGTGTATGTAGGTAACTCTAGTTCTCCGGCGAATTTCTTCATTTCGAATTCTATCCACCAAAGGAACTCCGAGCATAGCCCTCTCCAATAGTCCAATGGAAGATACGAACTCATGACTTCAGATTGTAAGTTCGATCTTAATTGACTGAGCAGTTGCTCAGTTGCAGTGACATTATGGGAGTGGGGGGAGGAGAGTGGGAGGGGGAGGGTGTTGGGCCTCCGGAACTCAGTCCGCTCACCGTACGAAGCGCGGTAGCTAAGCTACCACTCAGACGCCGGTTTTCTGCGGGAGTGTGGTACTTCCCCGGGCGAGCCGGCCCATTCATGCTACAGACAAATAATATGCCATTCTTGACAAAGTATTCGTCTGCAGCATGGCTCTACCGCTAACAAACATTATGAACTGTATTATGATAAACAAAATAGAAGTATCAAAGTATAATGGAGTGAGCATCTCTCCGTGTAATTTGTTTGAAGCTTTATACAAATGGTGTAAGTTCAACTTAATATTACCAGTTGTATGTTATAATATAATACAAAGTTTCATGTTACAGGGTGCGTGGCGACGTGTGAAAAATTGTTAACCACAATAAAAAACAATAAATTTAAGTAACAACTTTATAAAACGGAATCTGAGAACACCATGTAAGTCTATCCTTGTGAAAATAAAATAAGATCGTTTTTATGAATAACTTATGGCAATGTAAAGTATGATGAATGATATATGGTTTGTAATGAAACGGCAAGTTATATACAATTATGCAAATAGTTTCGAACCACGTATACGCGGACGACGTTGTAGGTAACGAATGGGGGTTTGAAAAATGATGTTACAACTTGTGTAGCCGGTTGTAAAGATGCCTCACATAGGACGCAGCGGGTGGTATGAAAAAGTAAACTAGTATCTGGCGGTAGGGTAACGTAATAATCTAACTATTCTTCGTCCACATTAACGAGATACTCATCCGTTTACTATTGGACCACGAAGCCGTTGTAAGTGTGAGTTCTAAAAATGTTCCCAGGACGTTCATGTGTCATGTAAGGCTGGTTTTTATTAATACTGACACTTGATGATAATTCACTATTCACATAATTATGATGTTATAATAATTAGTCAAGTTTTTGACATGCCTCAATAAGATAAAGTTGCACAAAATATCACTTTGTTTCTATGTGGATAGTATAGTTGGTAGGACAAGGATTATTGTTAGTCAACTTAGTTTATTTTATTTATTAATGTTTTTTGAGAACAAAAGAATAACTAAAATTAAAAATATATTATAATATTATATTAAAATAAAAACGACAATAATAGTTTTTATTTTATTTTAATAATGGCATACAATAGTTGTTAAAATATTTGCACTTAAGTTTTTATTTTGATAAAGAGAAGAATTGAAATGCTTTTAATTACCATTACTTCAATTATTTTTAACTTCTTTTTCGTAGTGTGCATCTCCAACTAGTGAAGATTCGCAGTCAGTTCCGAATACTTTTCTCTGTGTCTAGCGAGGCTAAAAAGTTGGGCAGCATTCGCTATCCCGATCCTCTCTTGGATGTTCCTCAACCATGACTTTTTTCTTTGACCAAATTTCCTTTTTTTTAATTTTTAACTACTACAAGTTTATTTATTATTTTTGTAAAGTTTGTGTCTTAAACCTGCATTGCAACTGGAAAAATAAATTGAAATAAAGATATAAAAAGGACATATGTAAAGTCTCTTTCATCGTTTCTTATTCGTTTTGTAGAAATAAATTACAAAACTATTCTAGAAGCTTGATTATCCATAGATTGATGTATGCAATGCAATTTTTTATGATTAAGTAATAAAGAATTTGAGTTGTGTACTTTGTTTAAATAGCGATATTTGTAACAGTGAAAGCTTCTATTATATTTTTTTTTTGAATCAGTATAATGAAACTCAAACACCTGTTTTTAAAATTATATCATAAATACAATCACGCTTCGAGACCGAAGATGGCAGGTGATAAAAACTGTTATGAAAGCAGGGAGCTGGTCCCCATTTTTAAAACCAGTTTCGAAAACACACTCGACATTAAAGAATGCACCAGATAAAGGTCTTCACAATAGATTTGATATTAGATCTTTAAAATGAAGATAAATGAACCATATAATAATTATTATAGTTTCATATTTAAATGTCTAAAGAAAACTCAATAACTTCTGGATTCATTTTGAACAAACTTTTTTTAAAAAAATTATTTATAAAATTATGAAATAAATTTATAGCTTATATATACTACTGCTGGGTACGGGGCTGGCTGTGTCTAGCAAATCCGCCTTGTTTGAATAGGTTTTTATTACGAATCAAAGTAGATTCGTAACGACGCAAAAAAGCAAAAACGTTGTAAACCGCATAAAAACTTCCCACCAGAATCAAAACAGCGTTTAAGATTTCTGAAAAAACTATTATATATCTGATCACTTAAAACGGTCAGTTTCAACGCTGTACAAAATGACACAGATGTCAAAATATTTTTATTGCATATTCAGATAAAAAAATACTAGGTCGAATAGTCTAAGTCTCAGAGCTCTACGACCCATAAAGCCAATTAATTTTCAGGTCAGTTTTTAAATTATCATTATCAGCACGCACGTACAGGACGCGAAAGTCCAATGCTGGACATAGGCCTCGCTCAAGAAGCGCCGCCTAGCGCGGTCTTCGGTTTCACGCATCCAGTTCCTGCCAGCCGTCCTGCGCAGATCATCGTTCCATCAAGCTGATGGGAATCTCACACTACGTTTGCCAAGACGAGGACTCCATTCCAGCATTCGTCTACTCCAGCAGTTGTCGAATACATATTGTTGTCTTTTCACACATCCCATTAAAATGATCGTTAATTAATATATAATATAGATTGCGGAAAGAAAGCAAATGTGAAAATTAAATGCAATAATCACCGAAAAGAAGTCAAATCAAATGTTATAACGATGCCATATTAAAATTCAAGAAATCTGATCGAAGCATTGATATAAAGGAGACGGAGTGCTTTGAACAAGAAGTGGTAATTACACTGGGTCCGATGCTTTATGCAATTGTTTTGTTCTCAGCACGACGCCTTGTAATTTGCCACGGGACGCGACACGAGACTTGAGTTGCTTTTGACGTTCATCTTGATTGTAATACGAGTTGTTTTTCCGAAACAGTTTAATTGTAATTATTCGTTAAATAATAAAGTTGTAATTTGTTTTAAAGCAATTAACATTGCATTTAAAATGTGAACAAATACAATTACTTTAATCCTCGTAATGAATTCAAATGCTTTAGATAAGATTAAAAATTTAATAGGCTTATTGTGTATAATTTTTCAATAAACATTTTAAGGCAATGTTAGTTACCCTGTTTAATGAATGTTAATTAACAAAGGCTTATTATATTGAACGGGTTTGTGTGCAGAATAACAATTTGTTGGTACACAGAAAAATAATTTAAATTCCTAATTGATTTTTCTTTTCTTTTTGTTTTTTTTTTATAGCATAAGAAGACAAACAAGCAAGCGTGACACCTGATAGAAAGCAATCAAAGACGCCCATATACCATAGGCATTGCAAATGCATTGCCGACCTATTGAGGTAAGACTAGGCTTGTTTTTGAAGGTTCCAATGTATCGTTTCCGTTCTTTTTTATACTAGGTACAATAAAGAGTATCGATATTAAATGGCAGCATTTTACTGTATTACCACATTTCATGCAGATAGTATGGAGAATCTAGAGGAGGAGATCCCTTACTCTTTTTTATTTCCTTCTTCCCCTCCCATTAAATCATTCCCCTGGTGATATTTACATCCTTATCACAAGGTAAGCAACGCAATTTACAGTGTCTTCAGTATTACGGATGTCAATGAGTGTCGGTAATTGCTTTCGATTTGGTGGCTTGCTTGCTAGTTTGTTTATTTCTTCTTCTTCTTCTCGTGTCAGGGGCTCCTATATTTTTCCGGCCAAGTAACTCGCTACTGCAATGGCAGCAGCACTCGCCTCGATGTGTTCTTGAAATGTGCAGGTGCTAGGGCACAGTGAGCAGTCAAGCAAAAGCTCCATGGACTGACTAGTGACCCCACAATTACGCCCCTCACACTGCGGTGCGGTATAGCCCCATTTGCACATTTTTTGTCTGCAATGGCCCACGCAGATCGTACCCAGACGGAAGCTTCTTTGCTTATATACGAAGTTGGGGGGATGGGGTGTGCGTGTTCTTTCATATAAAATGACAAGATGACAATTCCAACAATGACATTCCAAGACAACATACTAGAGTGTATAAATAAATACAAAACATTGCCTCGTTTCAAATAATGAGAATGAAAATAAAATCAAACAAGCGTAAGGCAAAAGACTAATCAATTCAATAAAAAGTGAGATAAGTACGTTTAATATCAAATGAATTTTAAATCCTACGCGGATGTATTCCGACGAACATACGCGCTCGACTTCCACCAGGCTGCATCGGCCGAAGCAATTAAGTATATTGTTGCGTTAATCGGATTTCTCATTCAGATACACTCGGATGATGATGGGAGATAAATATCTTCTTATTGGATATTTACTTATTGTGATTTATGTAACAAATGCAGCTTATTCGTGAAGCGACTGCTTTAATGAGTTTATTCTTATTAGGCTTTGCATACTTTTATCTATCCTATACGTATGTAATTGAGAACTCTGAAAATTTTGCACCCGTGAATATATTCTGATGCACGGGTGCAACATTTTATTAGATTATTGCACAAAGAAATGAAAAGAAGCGTTTTTGGATCCAATGTCCCCGCTTCGATCGTTGTGTGTACTGTACCACAAATACATGAAAGGAAACAACGATTTAGACATTCTCTAGGACAGTGTGGTTTTCCGTTTAGGCACCGTATTAAATCTAACATTTAAGTCTGTATAATATTTGATTTGTCTGCTTTCACTTTATGTTAATGTTGTGTCCATCTATAATTAAGATTACATTTAAGTATGTTTTTGAAACTATTTAGAATAATGTATACTGAATGTAACTCCTTTTGATGGTTCATAAATAAATAAATAAATAAACTCTTGTAATCTCTTTCGGATCAAACTTGAGTGCCCAGTGTAATAACTAGAAAAAAAAATTTACCTCGTGAGAGGCATATCTAAACCATAGGTTCTCAACCAGGACGGAACCGCGGTAGTGGACACTGAAGCTTTTCATGGAGGCGGTAGTAAGGCATATGGGGGCGTTATGAAACATCTCTATTTTAATAAAAAGCATTTTATCTAGCCATCTCAAATGTTTATCGTATTATATTAACGTAAATAAACATTAAAACATTAAAATAAGCATTAAGTATAAACTAATTGATTCGGTTTAGGACTGTCAGTACAAAGTCATTTTTTCATCTTATAGAAATCTTGAGAATTTAATAATACACTTATAAGATAAAGAGGCAAACATTTTTAGCGTGGTTTCAGTTACAGGAAACCGAATGGGAAGATAAAGCTGATACTAGGGTGCCCCGGCCCAAGATGAGAATACTATTCCACGTGCGGCCCGACTCATGCCTTATAAGGAGAGGGTTACAAACAGAGTTCTATAAACTAACATCGTTTGAACAACAAGCTTGTATAGTTGAAAAAAGTTATATAAATGCGAACCCCTTAAATAATATATAATAGG
This sequence comes from Baronia brevicornis, assembly GCA_031353405.1. NCBI lineage: Eukaryota > Metazoa > Arthropoda > Insecta > Lepidoptera > Papilionidae > Baronia > Baronia brevicornis. The sequence continues at coordinate 531,628 of JASFAT010003952.1, forward strand.
CCTCTCATCACATTTGTTACCAATTAAACTGTTGAAATACACACTGAGAACTTCTTGACTCGGATGTCTGTCTCTCTCGCGTAATTAACATCGCCTGGATGCAACACATGTGCGGCTCGCCTTACAGATTTATCGCGTAGTTAATAATTATAGTGATTTTAATAATGTGTTAAATAGGCCGTTATAATTTATGAACCGTTGTTTACGCTCAAAATAAATATTTTATAATAATCATAATAATAATAATTAATATTTATTTCGACACTGTAAAGTATAAATATTACAATAAAGAGAGAAAACAATATATATGTGGTGGGCTTAGTGCCTGAACTAGGGGTGAGCCTGCATCTCAGGTCACTAGCCTTCCACCCCTTATTTCTAATTGATTATAGATATCTATGGAGAAATAAATATAAAACCTCAAACATTGTGTGTGTGTGTGTGTGTCCTAGTAGCGAATGGATTCATAAAATTCGTATTTTTTGATTTGATGCAATCATTTATTACTACTTAATAAAATTCTTAGATGACTATAGAATGACAGTAGGAAGTATGAATCATAATATATGAGTCCAGCTAACAATATGTCCGTTTGCATTGACTCAAGAAACTTATCGCTCACTAATGGCCTTTCAAAAATACTTTTTTTTTAAACCAGAAACGTGATAGCATTGGTTGCCCATTTTTAATTACAGAAAGCACCCGCACCATTTAATATCCGCACCGGAATACAAACAAAGTGAAAACAAACAGTCCAGTTTTTTAGGGGTGGCAACACTTTGTTATCAAAGCTACGTTAGGCCGACACTCACCCAGATAATGGCCGAAGCCGGTCAATATTTGAAAATCCATCAGACAACTTAGAAATGACTTCTTCACTTTACTACATAACAAGCTATTTTTGCCGCCTGTACGATTTTAATCGTCTCTATTACTTTGAATTTAAGGTTGAAAACAATTTGTTAAAGCCCATTCTAGTTTACTGTCTTGCTACCTGATCCATTAGACTACGGTCGGGGTATTAAAATATAAACAAATGATGAGAGCATGTTCCGGAAATATGACACATATTGGACTCTTTAAATAATACGTACGCACCTACTCGATTAAGTGACTTTGACATAAATCGATAAGATGTTACACTAATACGATGTATCGAGTTATTTGAACGTAACGGATGTGATTTTGTTTTCAAAGTACTATAACGTGCCAGCCGTACTGATATGGCGACAAGAGATCTTTAGAGGGTTTTATCTTCGATATAGTGAAACTCGTCCAAGTGAAGTTAATTTATTAATGAATCACTACATTTTATTTTCAATATTAATTTCTTATGCCATGAAAGATGACATATCCCTCGAAAGAGGTCAGTCGATTGAATGTTGTTATATATATATATATATATATATATATATATATATATATATATATATATATATATATATATATATATATATATATATATATATATATATATATATATATATATATATATATATATATATATATATATATATATATATATATATATATATATATATATATATATATATATATATATATATATAACAATTTATTTCGTTCTATTGTAAATGTTAAAATTACGAATGTAAAAAAAGTAAAAAGGTTTTATTATATTTAATTAAAAAGTTTTAATACATTTTACATCTTAAATAATTTATTATCTTATTTAATCCAATTTTTATTATCACTAGTGTTTAATTTTATTTTTTTCTCTACTGTTTTGATACTTGTGTTATAACATTGTATTATTTACTAAGGGATGAGCCTAGTTTCCCACAACACAGGGGATCCTAGTGTCCTGTAATATACGTAAATATATTTATACTCGACTTTGAGCCAATTGGTCGTCATGTATAATAACCAATAAGTGACATGTATTAAATATGTGACTTATACATGTCTCTTATTTCGCTTTACCTTTACTTGCTGTAAATAACTCTTTTTGTCAAAGATATTTCTCATATCCAATCGAGCGTAGAACAGAATTTCAGATTTCATATTTCATTTCACATTTGTCCCTTGTTCTTCAGGTCAGCGAATTATTTAGGGTCGACATGTCAACACGTTTTCCCAATTTCTATATAACTATTTCTATACACATATATTATAATAAGATGTTCGACATCCATATTCTAAATCATATCTTTACAAAACAAACGTTATTATAATAGCTAGACGACTAGCCAAAGAAATTTACCTTGCTAATGTAGATGGAAGGGTCGGAAGAAAAGACCACGAAAAATATACCTTGACCAAATTGCTGAACTTTTTAGGAAGGGCCAGGTCAAGAGCACCCTTAACCGGCGGGCTTGCATGAGGAGAACAATGAGTGTGGAAGAAGCAAGGGAAGTATGCCGAGATCGTAGCAGATGGAGATCTGTGGTCTCTGCCTACCCCTACGGGAGACAGGCGTGACGATATGTATGTATGGATGGTTAACATGAATTTCACTATTGCATAATTCACCTCAAAGAATGTTTTAAAGTTTCACCCCCACCATTAAGATGAGAGGCGATCTAGTACGGTGCGTTTATCTCGAAACTTCTTTCCACGACGAACAACCTGCAGAGCCAGCTATCTTCAGCGGTATTTCCGAACTGATACGACATTGGAACCTTCGGAAATTGATCATCCGTAATACGCATAGTGTCGCGGATGTAAATGAGCGACGCTGATTCCTTTCTTTCAGGCAACACGCTTGCTCGTTTGCGCTCTTGTCCCATGTAAAACACGATTCTCGTAATACTGTTAGTCTGTTTTGTAATCAAAGGACTTTTCTTTATTTTCTCAAAAAAATGTTTATTAAAGAAACAAGAAATGTATATAAGCAACAGATAACTTCTAGAATTGGAAATGTTATCTCATTTAAGGCAAACCGATAAATCGTTAAACAAAATTGTACAAGCGTCCCTGTAAATAAAGATTAAAGTATTTAATCAGTTTGCCGTAGAGTTTGCTTCTAGCTTTGTACAGCGAAAAGTTTTGACGTGACTTATATCTTTCGAACTTTGGCTTAAATTAAGAGAGCACGGCGGAGCGTTGGGAAAAAGAGAAGAAGAAAAACAAATTAATGTTTTTGAACACAGTTGGAAGTTAGAGAAAAATATCGAAACTTCTATGACAACGTCAAATTAAAAAGTATTGCTTTGAACATAATTAATTTTGGAAGTTAGCCATTTAGTGTCAATATTTTAAAGTAATTAGATAGGTACATAAAAAAAAATTCATCGTCAAGGCACTACAGCCTCGGGTGGGCCTTAGCCTGATTCAGTAATTTTTTCCAGTAGGATTTTAGTTTAGCTTTTTCTCTGATATTAGTGTAGGTGGGATCCGACAGGTGCCGAGAATGTCAAAACTCTACAGAATGAAACATCACAACAACTGCAATACTTTGATGGTGAAGTATTCAAGAATGCAGGTATCAGTCAGTCCGATTTGTCCATGTCCTCGTCGCACTCCCCGGGATGAAGGACAAGGGGCGAAAGGCGAGGTAATGGCGCCTTAAAACCATTCGCAGCTCGGTTGGGACGATACCCGACATAAAACGGAGCGAGGTGTCCGCGCTCAAAGGTGGCAGCCCTACTAGAGGCCTTGGGTGCAGGGGGTTAATCACCAACACACCTTTTTGACGATTACGCAAGGAAAAGTAAATAAAGAAAATTGCTAATATATTTTTTAAAATTTTGGTAAATGAGCATACATACATACATACAAATCGTCACGCCTGTCTCCCGTAGGGGTAGGCAGAGACCACAGATCTCCATCTGTTACGATCTCGACATACTTCCCTTGCTTCCTCCACACTCATTATTCTCCTCATGCAAGCCCGCCGGTTGAGGGTACTCTTGACCTGGCCTTTCTTAAAAAGTGCAAGTAGCTCAAATAATGGTAAGAAATCAGTTTAGAAGTAGCGATAGATAAGTTGCGAAGGATTTTAATAAAAATTAAAGGCCGTGAGTTCGTATACATTGGGTTATTAATGTGAACCATATTTTCTTGGAACGGTTCACAGCAATTCAAGTATATTTAAACATTGCTAGTATCTTTTTAAAAGAAGAAGAGAGATCACCTGCAGCCAAATCAATTGACAACATAAAGGGCAAAGTAGTGCAGATACAGTACCAATATTAGCGTAAAACGAGAATAATAAAGAAGAAAGTAGTAAGGAGAAGAAGAAAGGGAAAAGAGTTGAGCCACCTTTTCTGACATCTTTGCAACTTAGTAGTGCCACGCTACAGACGAATACTTTATTAAGAATGGCATATTATTAGTCTGTAGTATGAATGGGCTGGCTCGCCCGGGGAAGTACCACACTCCCGCAGAAAACCGACGTCTGAGTTACTTTCGTTCGGTGAGCGGTTGAATCCTGGAGGCCCAAATCCTTAAAGGCCGGCAACGCTTTTGCACTGCTTGTGGCACTGCGGATATTTATGGGCGGTGTTGATTACTTTCCATCAGGTGACACGCCTGCTCGTTTGCCTTCCTATACCATAAAAAGACGTCGTACGAAATAGCGTAGCAGAAAAATGCTGCCACTTAATGCTGATAGTCTGAGAAAGCGTGGTATTATATTTTTCCAGCATAGTCGACATACTTGTGTCGTAGTTATGACTCTAATACTATAGGTTGCATAGATCGAAATAGCTTCCATTAAAGCAAATACAAATTATAGAACATTAATATTATGCAGTCACTTTTTTGAAGTCTTATCTTGAAATACATTAAAAAATTGACACAGCACTATTGGAAGATTATTAAAACCTCAACGTGTAGGTGTGGGATCAAAGAAATGTTATGCTTTCGGCTTAACGTTTCAAGATAAAGGCGTGTTATGGAGACGCCTATACTCTTAGAAAGGAAGATTACAATTTTATTTACTGCTCCAAAACGTTTGATAATACATGTCTTAATTAACCAAGCGAGAGAGCTCGTACCACAAGCTTTTAGTTCGAAACTATAAAATATTTTCGTAAAGGTGTAAAATGTTATCCAATTTATACTTTACAACGTTAATAATACAGCTTTAATCTCAATGGAGGTGACTAAAATAAAATCAATACATACAAATGTAATGTAACATTATTTGATTCATCGGTTACGGACGCTTTACATGTGTTTTATCGGCAACCAATTTTCATTTGCTCTGGACTGATTGGATTAGAACTATTGCTTCTTAATATTTCAATCATATTTATTCATTTGTATGTAATACATTACTAATATCAAAACTACGATGATCAATATACTTCTCAACCCCTTATATTCCAGAATCGGCAATTGGCTTTTAAAACTTTATTATTTGACGACGTGTGTTTGTATTTTTTAATGGGATAGGTAGGCAAACGAGCAGGCGTGTCACCTGATGGAAAGCAATCAACGCCGCCCATAGACATCCGCAGCGCCATAGGCAGTGTGGAAGCGTTGCCGACCTTTACGGAAAGTGTCGTTATGGATGTGGGAGGGGAGGGGAAGGGGATGGAGAGGGGGAGGGTGTTGGGACTCCGGAACTCGGCCGCTCACCGTACGAAACGCGGTAGCTAAACTACCACTGAGACGCCGGTTTTGTACGGGAGTGTGGTACTTCTACGGGGGAGCCAGTCCTTTCATGCTACAGACAAATATTATGCCATTCTTGACAAAGTATTCGTCTGCGTGCGTGGTTCTGCCACTTTACATTGGTCTGATTTAGATTTTATCAAGTAAACGTTGTCGATCTTTAAAAAATTTGTAGACTTTTGCCGAAAGTTTCAATGTCATCAGTGAAATACCGCTCAAAATGTAAAGAAATAAAACGATCAGATTGTACGAGGCTTACAATGCTAATGGTAATATTTATTCGAAGGAAATCAAATCAATCGTAACCAGTAATCCTGTAAGGCCATAAACAAACTCGGACAAATGCCGATAAAGCCGACTTTTACGATCTGCCACCTCGTTTATTACCGAGTGAGTTCGAGCGAAACAAAAGTAAGGAACAGAGCATTAACAAATAGGACCGCACTCAATAGCTTTGTTGGTCACACTAACAAATTTACGATAGCGACCGATATAAAGCGTATTGGAACACTGGACGTCATTAAAATGCTCTATCGTTATCCGCTTATGGTCTGATTTAGATTTATTTACGGCATTTCTTTTACAATCCGAGCCGTCTTGTGCTGTATGTTTACGGTTCGTGTTTATATTGTTTCATTTATATGATCAAATGTATGGTAAAGCCTTGCCTAAATAATGCAGCATTACTAAACTCATTTTTAAAATCAAATGTTCTTTAATTGAAGCTAAAATAAATTTAAATAATGTCTTTATGTGACCAAAATCACTTTCAAATTAACTATTTTCAAATTGATCCTTCTTTTTATGGGATAGGAGGGCAAATGAGCAAGCGTGTCGCCTGATGGAAAGCAATCAACGCCGCCCATAGACAACCGCGGTACCGCAGGAGTCATGGAAGTGTTGCCTGCCTTTTAGGTATTTATAGGCTTGTTTTTTGAAGGTTCCAATGTCATATCGGTTCGGAAAGACCGCCGAAGGTAGCTGATTCCACAGAATGGTGGTGCGTGGAAAGAACTTTCGAAAAAAGCGCACAGTGGTAGATCGCCACTAATCCAGATGGTGAGGATAAAATTTTTAAAAGTATTTATTGTTTATTTGATCCTCAATATGTATTGTTTTTCTAATATTGTCAAATATTCGGTTTATCTCATCTTAAGCATTAGTATTTCTTGTGTCGCGGATGGATCTGAAAACCAGCGCCAGGTGTTCCAATAGAACGCCTGGCATATGCTTAGCAAGAACCATTTTATGACACTTGTTAGATTAAAATCATATCCTTTTGTTTTTTTTATTTGTATATTATAATATTATTAAGGTTTTAATTTAAGCAATAAAAATCTGTCATAAATAAACTTTTGTTTATATTTTATTCTATTCAAATGTTTATCCTCATGAAGATATCGAAAATTGACACAAAAGCGTACCAAATGGCGAAAGCTTCGCCATTTGGTACGTCAAGTTAGTATATGAACTCAGAAGTATGCTCCTGAATCATGCTTAAAGCAATAAGGGAGAAAATATAATAACCAGAAATACGTAAAAAAGCTTTTACCAATCTCAAAGATAAAAACGTCACAATGACATCTAGCTCACGACCGAATCGGAATCTGAGATTGTCAGGAGAGGCAGGCGTGTAACAGATTCGAACCTCCACTGACAGGGTCGTAGCTCTTGTCCGTGTCATAAGATTAATGCTCCGCGTGCCCTTAGCAAGATAAGATTTTTTAATAAAAAAAAAACATGAAGAGTCAGCTGGTTATTTTAAAAATGGGAAATTAAGAAGTGAGAGTCAAAAGATTTATTTCGTTTATCAGTAACTAATTATTTTGCAGTATTTAGCAGTACCTAATTAATGTTTTACACGGCTAATGTTTTTCATATAACAATAAATATTTTTAATATAAGAAAGCTTTTTATCTGGATGCTGACTATAAGATAAAGTCTTTTTGTAATGAGTTCACCTTATGTAACTCTTGCGCAGTAAAAACTTAATAAATAAATTAAAAAATAATACTTTTTTCATGAAGTGACAGCACTAGTATTTTACACAAGCTTAAAAACAAATAGTGTGTTCAGAAGTTATATAGTTAAGTTAATAAACATTATATATTATTGGCTTAATTATCAGAATTTGTAAGTCCACATTTTTCACTTTCGATGCCATCTAACTGATAATTTTAGAGTTTATGCGATTCAATATTTCGTATTTACTTAAAAATATTTTTTTTTTATATTTAAAGTACAGAATATTTCCAGTTGGGAAAGAAAATTAGCTTTTGTTATTCCTGTAAAATGACGATTATGAATTTTGATAACAAGATCGTATTGATAGTAGTATACGTATATTTTAATTAAAAGACAGTTACATATAAAATATATAATAATGGTGCTTATACTATATCATAGTTGTACACAGTAAAAATATTTTCTGTAGAAGCTCACAATGATTGACATCAAATAGTCGTGACACGAAAACGAAGTTACGAAAGCTATTCAGCTTTCATAACTTCATTCTCGGTTCTATCAATGATTTTTCCTAGCGCTGTTATTGTTTATAGATTCGGAGGCAATGCGAGCATTATTATAATGATTACAAGAAGTGTTTCGATTACACCTCACACGCGTTTACTGGAAATCCATTAGAAAGATTGTTTCAAATTTGAGAGAACGTTAGGACACGTTAAAAGGAAAAAGAATGCGGGCGACGCACAAAATGAAGAAATTAACTCGGAATCGGTGGAACAGCGGGAAGATCACTTAATCGCCGACTCGTAAGGAACCGGTCTTTTTTTTCCCGAGGTAAGGTCAGTGGGCTCACGCGGTTGTTTGTTCTGATGAGAGTGATTGTTGTTTTTGTTGCGCGCGGCTTCGCGACGTTTCTCAAACTCAAACTGAAAAAACATCACATTAAATCTGACTTTGGGGTTTTCTTTTACAGTTTAATAAGTAACAAAAAATACAAAGAGAAAAGAACGTTTGAAATTCATGTTTAAGCAGCAATATTTCAACTAGGAATGACTCTATCTGACGATCTGATGTGATCATGAGTGATTCCTATCCTCCATTGGACTTATTATGAACCATTCGCTTTGTTTCAGCGAGGAAATACTCATTGATACCTTACAGGGAGAGGTTATGTTGGACTTGATCACTTAAAAGCCCGTGGTGTTTCATTCTGCGCTATTTAGCAAACGCCGTATGTAAACCAGCCTCTAATTCAAGCAATATCAGTTTATTTAGAATGATTAACAAGAATTCTAGGTATATTAAAGACATTGCTAGTCTTCTTTAAAAACAAAACGTTATATGAATATTGGATTCCTGCTGTTAGCCGGATTCAAAACAGCCATAGGCAGTGCGGAAGCGTTGCCGACCTTTAAGGAAAGTGAGTGGGAGGGGAAAAGGAGTGGGAGGGGGAAGGGGAAGGGCGAGGGGGAGGGTGTTGGGCCTCCGGAACTCAGACCGCTCACCGTACGAAGCGCGATAGCTAAGCTACCACTCAGACGCCGCTTTTCTGCGGGAGTGTGGTACTTCCCCGGGCGAGCCGGCCCATTCATGCTACAGACAAATAATATGCCATTCTTGACAAAGTATTCGTCTGCAGCATGGCTCTACCACACAACTAAGAGCTAAAAGTGTATAAATCTTTCATTCAGTCCAGCACTGGACTACCACAGGCCATTTTTGACGATGCTGAACGGATTCTCATCCTATTTTATATTATTTTCATAATATTTTATATTTCTATATATGATGAGTTGATTGTAAAAGGTTTATGAATAAAAACATCTTTAATATAAAGTAATTGCAGGTTAACTTTCTTAATATAGAAAAAATATTGATTCTGAGTTAACATATTGAAATTCAATGCATAAATTACGCTGTTTCATAATACACGTTTGAATATATAGCGGCGGAAGGCTGATACGCGTGTACTGTTATACATTTGAATTATATAAGTTTATGGGAGGCTGGAAGCGTTCCCTGAGATATATTAGGTCGCGCCACTCGGTCGGTGTTGGGATCACGAACGCATTTAATCTTCCACGCACCAGACTTTCGGGTACGGTATTGTGGTCATCTTTGTCTTTAATATATGACCTTTGCTTTACTATATCTGTTTATTTAAAAAAAAGCATATGTTGGATAATATTTTTTATACAATCTTTACGAAATAAGTACAAAGTGATAAGAGCCTTGCATCAATGTATTACAGCCAACTTTTATTTGTTATTTTTTCGTCGTTAGAATTGAGGATAAATTAAATAAAGCGCAGTATAATAATATATAAACAGCTTCTAAGACGCCTGTATTCTGTAGTAGTCTTTTTATAGGATAGGAAGGCAAACGAGAGAAAGAGTATGTCACCAATGTATGGAAAGTAATCAAGGTTGTCCATAGATATCTACAGTGCCATAACTATTGCAGAAGCGTTGCCAGCCTTTAAAAAATAAGTGAGCCTGTTCTTCGAAGGTTACAATATTGTATCGGTACGAAAACACCGCTGAAAGTAAGCTGATAGCCGTTCTATGATGATGACAGTCATCACAAATACAGACGTAATAGTCATCTAGTGAACATTGGCTTCCTTGAAAATGAAAGGTTTTTTTATGGCAGATGTATATGTCTCCCGGAAGCAACGAACACCGCCCACAAACATCTACAGTACTAACGGTAATGCAGATGTGTTGTTTACTTCAGAGTAAGGAATATTTTTTTTAAAAGTTAACTCGTATTTTTTTCCAGCTTTTGCCCTTGATGGTATATATTCCTAAATTTACATTCTGCTAAAACTCTTTTATCAGAGATTATTTTTAAAACTAAAATTAATTAATTAATTTTAATTAATATTTGAAAAAGCTAACATCAAGTTAGTCATCCACTAAAAGTATTAAAAAATGTATTTGAACTTGAGTGGATAAATAGATGATGGTTGTGATGATGATGATAGTTTTCATTTTAAACCGCTTACTACGCGATACACGAAAACTTACCATCAGAGCCAAAAATTTCGATTTTTAAAAAAATTGGTGTCTGATCTCTAAGAAACAGTCAGTATCAACGATGTACAATTTTTTTATTAGTCTAAAGCTTTTTTTCTAATTCGAATATGCAATGATTTCTTTCGAGATCTATGTCATGAATAGAGTTTTCACTTCTTTGTGTCGATATTGTTTTGTAATCTATATATATAAAATCAATTGCTGTTCGTTAGTCTCGCTAAACCTCGAGAACGGCTGAACCGATTTGGCTTATTTTGGTTTTGAATTATTTTTGGAAGTCCAGAAAAGGTTTAAAAGGTGAGTAAATATGATAAAAATGTTAGAAACTATCCCGACCTGTCAAATATTTGATGTTCGTCCCGTCGTTCAGAAATCAAATTAAATTCAAAAGTGAAGTTTCTTTTTTGCATTTCTTTGCTTAAATTTTGACCACATCTTTTACTAAAGTTAAACATTCTGCAATTATCGTTCAGCTTTTTTATTTATTGATTCTAAGGCGGTACGAAATTTACCGGGAAATTTTAATCAGCTAGTAAGGAATAAAAAATAATTATATTGTAATAAAATTGCATCCGTTGTTGCATACTTGGAAATTGGAAACGGTCTTCATAAATCACCGAAGTGATATCCTGTCATAGAATTGGCGTGGTATTTAATATCGATACTTTATTCAACGCTGATTTCACCGGTTACTTACTATGCGAAACGCGTCAGAGCGTTCTGCATATAAATAGGAAATTGCATGAGTATAACATAAAAGCTATAAAGTTTCTCAAATATCTCAAGGCCCCCGGGAGAGACAGTAAAAGGAAACCGCGGGATACGCCGCGGGGTGGCAGGTGATATATCGTTGGCTATACTAAACTAGAAAATGACGATTTATTATTATACCTGATGAAGACATGATGGAATAGGAAGGAAATCGTTATGAATGTGTAATGTATGCAGTATTTTAATTGATAACTTTATTTCCTTGTTCTGTTTTTAACATGTTCCTTGCTGTTTTACTCGTCTTGTCGTTCAAGCATACATAAATACCTTGACCAAATTGCCGAAATTTTTAAAGAAAGGCCAGGTGGTCAAGGGTTTTTTTAATCGGCGATCTTGCATAAAGAGATGGATGCGTATGAAGGAAGCAAGTAAAGTTTGCCGAGATCGTAGCAGATGGAGATCTGTGGTCCTTACTCTACGGGAAAGAAGCGTGATGTTATGTATGTGTTTAAAACTGGAGTGTTAAAAGTAAAGATTATTTTTCAATTAAGCATATTTACATATATCAATGGATTAAGTATATATAGGATTATTGGAAACCTTACGTTTTCTATCAGTCCGAAAATAGAAATCAAATATTTGAACAAAAACAATATTACGCGCAGTCTTTTCATGCCGCGTCACAGAAATCGGATATTATTATCTAGTGATTACCATAAATTTTATTTCAAACACCCTTGACAGAAAGGAATTTGGAAGCGTACCCTCCCTTTCAGAGGGTACAGAGGACATTTTTTGATGAATGTGAAGTGTATTTGTTTAGCCATTATCATTTCAAATGAAATTTTTCTTTTTTAACTTTAATACTTGATATTCGATGAAGTGGTAGGCTTTCGTATCTTTCTATTTGATTTCTAAAAATGTTCTTTTTTTTGTGAAAAAGCGTTGTTAATGAAAGTCCGAAATTGGCTTAAAATGTGACAATTCTTGTTTTAAAGAAAAGTAGCAATATTGTAAATATAACTCGAATTATTGTTAACCATTTCAAATAAGCTTATAATGCTTGAACTAGATTATAGTCCTCATTAATAGTTCTGTGGAGGATTCGAACTCACAACGTACAGATCGTTAGCTCGAGACATGCCATCTTAGCTCGTTGGTTTGGTTGACAACAGAAATTTAAGTTGGGAGTGTGGACGGAAGAGTTGAAAGTGGAAGACCAAGAAATACATATCTTGACGAAATTGCCGAAGTGTTTAAGAAAGGCCAGGTTAAGAGTATCCTTAACCGGTGAACTTGCATGAAGACAGTGATGAGTGTGGAAGCAAGGTAAGTGTGCCGAGATCGTAGCAGATGGAGACCGGCGTGATGATATGTACGTATGTATATATATATATATATATATATATATATATATATATATATATATATATGTGTGTGTGTAAAAAAAAAAAATAAAGCGACGTAGGTAGTTCACCAAAGTACCAAAATTATCGATATAGTCTTCCGAGTTAGCAAATGAAGTTGCAATGGGCCGGTCACGTTTGTCGGAGATCCGACAACCACTGGAGCAGACAATTCCGGGGCCGAGACCGCGTCTTGGCAAGATTGGTCTAGGTGTCGCTTCTTGGAGGAAGCCTATGTCCAGCAGTGGACTGCCGCGGCCTGTTGATTAATTCAAGATTGAAGATAGCTCCTCAATCTTGGAATCCCGGCCAAGCGATGAAAGGTCACGATAGCAAGAGTCACTGGCCATTCAAGGACGCGTTAGTGAGGTCGAGATATTAATCCCTATTGAAGAGGGATTTTCTTCTGGATCTTTACAGTATGTATAATGCTGTTGGGTCTAACCTTTGAGTGTTTATTCAAACAGTAGGATTTATCTCATCTAGATCCTTTACCCTTTTCTTTTCTTTACAATTGTATAATAATTCGAACCCAGTGTCTTTGATACGCGGTAGTGATACAAAATTTATATCCAAATACCCGTAACGTAAATATATTCTTAGATAGATAGATATATTCTATATTGTACACCAACAACAAAAATACAGCAGTTGTTATTAATGGAGTCAGGCGTTACTTTGCGGAAATCCATCACTATATGGACAGTCAAAAGTTTTACTTAGCTAAGATCCGCGACAAGCAAAACAATAACAGAAAATTAATAATGTGTGTTTTTCCGTTGGGTTAAGTGTATTTATTTGGAACTTAAACCAAAAAACTTACCGAAAATCGGCCATCAATTCTCCACCCACCAACCACTATACACAACACCAAACACACATTATCACTTTTCCATCTTGTAAACGACACGTGCTTCGCCCGAACACGAGGCATCTTCAGGTATAGTAGACTCTACGGAAACCAACCGAAAAGTCACTTTTCGGTTGTCTCCCGTTGTGTTTTGCTTGTCGTGGATCTTAGCTTAGTAAAACTTTTGACTGTCCATATTATACAGCAGTTGATTGTATAATATTTATACACAAAGGGAGATCTTATCTATAATAGCGATTTATTCCAGACAACTGTCGGATGGTCGAGGGGTTAAATTTAGACACCTACATATGTATTTAGCGTGGGCTGGTGATACACTATTGACATGGATAATATAAATGAATTTATTATAGATATATACATATATAGGTAAGTATACACAATTACGAAAAAAGTAATTTATATGTTATATAATTAATTTTAGTTTCGCCCGAGATTTAAACTTAGACATCAGTTAATGTAATCAATGAGCTAAATCATTGTTTAAAACATACATAATTGTTATGTTTTGGAAATAAATGTTTCTTTTCTTACAATTTCATAACGGAACTCGACCATGTTTCAAATAGCTTACGCTCGACTCCTTTGTTTTTAATATAGAGGATTGTACTCAGGTACGATTTGAATAATGCCGTCAAGAAAGCCGTGGATGAAATAAAGTACTTAAGGATGAAAGCAGAAATAAATATTGCTTTCATTCAGTTCAACGCACACTTATTGTACTGTTGAAATGTAAATACGTCTTTATATTAAATATGATGGTGTTTCATTAATCGTACACTACTATCGTAATAATCCAAAACTAGATATAGGCTTCTCTTCAAATTGAGAGGTGTTACTGTACCGCTTGGCGGGTGGAAATCCAAATTAGTTCCGATATTTATTAAGTTATGCCTAAAGCAAGGACAAAAGGCAAACTGAAAATTTTATGAATTACGGTGGAATTTGAATATTTTATTTATAGCCATAACAGATGATGGTAGTTGGCGAAATCGAAAAAATGTCGAAATCGCGCATCTGGTGGCCCAACTCAATGTAATAAGAGAGCTCATCGACTTCGTTGGCTAGGCCACGTTGAGGATGGGGGAGGATCGCGCAGTCAAGAGAGCGTATGTGGGTCGCCCAAATGGACGACGTCCTGTGTGGCGCCCCAGGTACCGCTGGAGAGACATAGTGGAGGATGACTTGCGCAACCATCAAATCTGCATCTGGCAGGAGGTGGCGCAAAACAGGCTACGGTAGCGTAAGATCTGTTCGGAGGCCACCAATCATTTTGGGTCGCTGCGCCAACAAAGTTAGTTATTTATTGGAACATGTTATCTATTTTTGGTTATTTTATTATAGTTATAAGTTTATTTTCTATACAAGTATTCATTAATTGTGTAATTATAATACATTTATTAATTAGTAATTATTTAAGATTTATTTGTAAATTGTTTATCAATAACAACATTTTTTATTAAAACAGAAGGCTTGTTGAAACATTTTTAGCAACATAACAAAAGGAATAGATGAGTCAAGGTGTTAAGTTGTATTTTTCCCACATGATCATTTCTTTTGTATATAAATTACGCAGAAATTTAATTTCGTTTTAAATGTAGCTAACCTTAACGTAGGCTTTTGGGTTTTCTGGACTCGTCCATCCGTATTACGTGCCCAGCCCAACGAAGACGTCCAATTTTAATGGTTTTGATGACATTCGGCTTGTTATACAGCTCATAAAGCTCGCGGTTGTAAAGTGTACGCCATCGCTCATTTTCCAACACGGCACGGAAAAAAGATGGTCGTAGAAGCCGCGGAAAGCCTAAGCTCAGACGTCTAGACGGAGTCGAAGACGACTTAAAGGTAATCGGTGTGACGGCTGGAGAGAAAAAAAGTCAAACTAAGATCCGACTGGAAAAATTTACTAAACCAGGCTAACGTCCACCCGCAGCTGCAATACCTTAATAATGACGATAACTTAAACGTATTGTCAAAAGTCTTTTGCAAAATGGCTTACAACTCTCCATATATTTTATATATTGCAATTACTATAATATAGATAATAAGAATAATTCTTCAATGATCTTTACAGAGTTTATTGGATGTTTTAACCATTCATTAGAAGTATTACTGATTAAAGAAACATGTTTACCACTGCTAATGCGTATGTTGGTGCATTGGAATTTCTTTGATCGTTTGAAGAAAGCGTGTTTATAGTCGGTTTCTATTGTTTACAATGTGGTTGTTTTTGATGTAGTCCTTTCATTATCTTTTATTACCAAACCGTAAATCTCATTAAAGGGACATTGAAATTACGTTTTAAGAAAAACAATCGGCCTATTAAATAATTCAAACTAACTAACTTTGTTGACAAAATGGATCTTAGCCTCCTAACAAATCCTACGCCACCGTACCTTGTCCTGCCATTTGAAGATTTGAAGGTTGCGCAAGTCATCCTCCACCGTATCTTTCCAGACGGTACCTGGGGCGCCCCACAGGACGTCGTCCAGTTGGGCGACTTACGTACACCCTCTTGACAGCGCGATCCTCCCCCATCCTCTCAACGTGGCCCAACCAACAAAGCTGGTGAGCCTTAGTCTCTCCTATTACATTGATATTATTAGAATCTGTTATAATCATGGAATGGTAACTAAATAAAGGTGCCAGGAATTGGTTTACATTAATAGTCCAATAAAAAAATTAATGCAGTGTCGCGGAAGCGTTCTCGGCCTTTCAGGAATGTGTAGGCTTGATTTTTGGAGGTGCCAATGTCGTATCGGTTCGGAAAGACCGCCGAAGGTAGCTGGTTCCACAGAGTGGTGGTGCGTGAAAAGATGTTTCGAGAGAAGCGCACCGTAGCAGGTCGCCACTCATCCAGATGGTGAGGATGAAACGGCGAGTTGTGCGGTTGTGAAATTCGGCGGCGGGAATTATTCCAAACAATTCCTCGGTGCTGTAGAATATTCGTTTTCCTTCTTCCCCTTATCAACATCGCCCTCATTTTGACAGCCGCCGTCAGGGATCCTGTAAACTTAATACCCCAGAGATCCCAAAACAAATTGATAAGATAACTCCGATCGATCATACACAACATGAACTCGCGTGCGTGATCCCTAATGCATTACATCCTTCCAGTTAATAAAACCCTGTCGCGTCTTATTTACAAATTGATAAATACGCGATAAAACAGGTAAACGCTACCGGGATGACGACGTGTCAAACTTACGATAAAACACGGACAAGTTGTCAACGTGTGTTTATGAAGACTTTACGATTTATGGGAATCTCAAAGCTTCCTCTGAGCGTAGCTTTTCTGATTTAACAACTTCTATTATATTCCTATATTTTTCCTTTTCCGCGTGGAGAAACCACGTTTACGTATCTTTTTTTATCGGTTTTACCACGGGGAGTGCTCCGAGGAATTGTTAGGAATTATTCCGTCACTGAATTCCACTACTGTACAACTGAGTGACCAGCACGGTGCGTTTTTCTAGAAACTTCTTTCCACACACCACTACCCTGTTGAAACAGCTATCTCCAACGATGTTTCCGAACCGATACGACATTGGAACCTTCAAAAAACAATCCTACACTTTTCTTAAAGCACGCAACAGATCTGTAATGTGTATGGAACTGCGGATGTCTATGGGCGGCGTTGATTGCTTTCCATCAGGTGAGACGCCTGTTTTTATGCTGAAAAAAATTTGTAAGCAAATCAAAATTTAATTTACCGTATGATTGTAAATTGCTATTGTTAAATAAGAGTATTATGAAGCTATTTCTATTTCTATAGTACATTTCAATTTCACTCAATTAACGGCTGGAGCTAGATTGTTAAATAACTATAAATCTTGTAATACCGCCTTAAATAGAGTTATAATAACAAGTTGTTGTAAATGAGCTGGAAACTTGGCTGGCAAATAAATTGCTACAACAGCATAATCCAATATCAAGCGAATCCAATGAAGCTGTCAGGTGGCGTGAATATAAAGGCGCAACTTTAGTAATTAAAGGAAATTCGCACTAACTGCATTTCAAGTACAGTTTCCGATTGACCGTGTTTTGTATGAAAATTACACCTTGATTGGCTCGTTATGCGAAAGCGACTGGGTCTATGTTTGCATAGAACTCGACGTAACGAGGATAGCGATTGTATGTTAGCCAGTGTCTGCGGATAAATTGTATCTCGCGTAATTAAACGGCTGGTGTCTCTGAATATGTTCATTGATGCTATTTAGCCAATAAATTGTACCAATCTTCGATTTATTTACTCTTGGATAATTTTTTTAAGGTTTTTTTAATTATTTTAGGGTATGTAGAACCAGCTGCTGTCTGCGTTATTTTCAAACCGATACGACATTGGAACCTTCAAAATACAAGCCTTCTCTTATCTCAAAAACCGGGAACGCGATAGCGACTATATTTGCAATAGGGACGATATTGCAGATGTCTATGGGCGGTGTTTATTGTTTTTTATCAGGCGACACGCTTGCTCGTTTGTCTACCTATCCCATAAAGAAAATATCAAAAGTGTAATATTATGGAATAGAAATAATGCTTATGCTTTCCTATCTAAATCACGTGAGCAAAGTCGTGAGTCAGATACTCACCCTGAAAGACCGCTTCCTTTGGACACACGTCTCGACCTAAAATATTGGCCACATAGGAAAGAAGCCGAAAACCTAGAACGTAATATTCTTCTCGGAAAAATAGATGGCAGACCAAATAACCAACACACTACTAAACAGTGCGAACGAAGCGCGACAGGCGTCGCTAAAGACAGAGATAATTATGCTAAATTGACTACGAACATTAATACCTGTCACTGGATATATTTAAGAGAAGAATTAAAGAACATTTCCTTTCAATATAAAATATTTATATATGTATATATTTATGTGTATATTACATATATGAATCCTCATATTTATATAGTATTATATTATATATTATTATTATAGTATTTATATGTTTATATATGTATAATTTTATATAGTATGTATTTCTATATATAATATTATTATATTTTGTTGTTGTACACTTATTTTTATCCTCACAGCTTATCTTATCTCTCTTTCACTCCTGGGTTTGCTGGAAGAAATCTCAATTTTGAGTTTTGCTCGCCCTTGTACATCTTCTTTCCTTTTAATTCTTGTATGTCGTGTTTTATGTGTATAGTAAAGTATTAAATAAATAAATATTAAATAAACATTTGCTAGTAGGAAAGGCATTTAAAGGAGATAAAAAAGCAAAGAATTAAATGGTTTTAACTGCAAATATAAAAGCCATTCATTATGTAAAGGCATGTGATTACAATAAAATGAGCCCTCAGTTACGAGAGCAGTAACAAACGTCCCACGCGCAGCGAACGCAGTTAATTAAACTGTACGCGTTTAAAGACGTTTATTCTTATCTAAAGGAAAATGCGTATTGACACGCACCAAGGGGAAGGCGACGAAATTATGCGCGAATCACCCACTCATATATATATATATATATATATATATATATATATATATATATATATATATATATATATATATATATATATATATATATACATATATATATATATATATATATATATATATATATATATATATATATATATATATATATATATATATATATACATATATATATATATATATATATATATATATATATATGTGTGTATGTTTATGTGTACAATCAAAGTAATAATACTTTATTGTACACAAAACAGGAAATACAAGAATTAAAAGGAAAGAAGATGTACAAGGGCGACCTTGTTGCGATGCAAAGTAATGAATAAAGGAAAAAAAAGAAGGAAGTAATGGGAAAGCAGAAGGAAATAAAGGTAGGGAAAAGGAAATAGATCTCCGGGTTTCTGCACTCACGGTATTTAACGCTAACGACCTAAAACGCTACAACTTGATGCCAATAATCTGTGAGGGTACTTGCCCGACCGAGCCGGCCCGTACATGCTACAGACAAATAATATGCCATTCTTGACAAAGTATTCGTCTGCAGCGTTGCTCTACCACTTTGATTGTGCGAAATAGAGTAATTTTGCAAGACGGCGGTGGAAAGTGGATATTTGTTGTCGAAGATTAAGCTAGGTGATACGTTTGTATGGTCCTATATTCAGTAATGAATTTCTGTTAGCTCATAATGATCTCTTGTATTTTAATTATTTATTCTTTTTGTACACATTTTGGTACAAAGAGAGACTTAATACTGAAAGACATTCTCTACCAATCAACCTTTGGGTTGCCGGAAAAGACTTTTCAAGAGTAAGTATAATATAAATAGGGAGGTAGTTAATTAAATATATACATATAGATAATATAAAAACATTGTATGAACAAAGCCTGTCATCAAATCCTTTCGTTTCAGCATTCGATATTCGATAGCATAATCGAGTGGCTACTAAGCTTAAAAATGTCGAAGATACGCCATGAATGAACCTCTTTCTATAGTCACTATTTTACTTTTGTAACAATTCCTAAACTAAATTACAATACACACTGTTTGCTGACAACTCGGGCCCCCAAAGGCACTACCTATAAAGTAACGATTTTATTTGATCAGCTTGAACCTATCGCCACACAAATATTGTCTCGATGTCTGTTCAAAGGTCTACCCGACTTCCGTTGTATTATTTACAAGTATAGCATCTATTTAAAAGATTAAAGGATTCGTTCGGATTATTTCGTTTGAAGACGAAGAAAATACGAAATTGTAGGCGAAAAATGTATATTGTTATACATAGTTCTATTCTTTTCCCATCGTATTTTATAATCAGTAATTATACATTTATTTTTGAGCCATTTTCTTAGGTTCGTAACTGAGAAATACAATAGTGTATATATGTACATATCGTCGCTTTGTTGGTGGAGTGGAGAGGTGGAGAGGAGTCAACCCACACACTGCACGTATGCAGATAATGAGCAATAATGGGCAAGGGTAGAGAAAAAGTAAGAATGATTGTATAGTTACAAATAACTTCAGCAGATAGCCATTATACCAATCATTTTTTTTTATTTTACGAGCGTGCATAAGTCAATTTGACCAAAAACGTCGCTTGAGTTCGCTTCATAGGTATTTAATACATTTAGACATACTCTATTCCTGTGTGGTTAGATAGAATATAGGCAGCTAAGTCTACTGGAGTAAAACAAAAACAATACTTCACAATAGACCAGCAACGCATCTGAAACGCCTTGCGGATGTCTATGGGCGGCGATGATCACTCATCACGAGATGTCCCGCTTGCTCGTTTGCCTTTGCTTTGCCTACTCTGCTATAAAACAATTACTATTACTGAAATATATCAATCACCGATTGGCTCAGTGGCGGGGCTCTCCGCCCGCGGAGTCAATGGTCGCGGGTTCGATTCCCGCATCGGAATAAATATTTATATGGATTTTTAAATGTTTATTCCGAGTCTGGTAACCCCCCAATCCGCATTTCCTTTCCTGCCCCTTCCTTTCTTCTCTATCCTTTCCCTTCCTCTCCGCCAATCCACGGTCTGCCGTGCCAATGGATACGTGGCTAGGGGCGAGCTTAGTCGTAAATGTGCCGATCGTCCCGGGGTCGGGCTCCCCCGGGGACTATGGTGCCTTACCTCAGCATGCAGGGCTCTGCTGGGGCTGACCTCCATCCTCCCTTGCGGCTCGTGGGATTCACTAAAGACGAATTTAATATACCTAATTTGTCGAAAATGACGGCGACGTGGTTCGCCACCCGTCACGTCCTGATTCTCACGAGGGCGAAAAGCGACCGATGACGAGCCGTTTCGCTGCGATGAATGGCAGCGGATGGAGCTCTGTGGTCTCTGCCAACCCCTGCGGGGGATAGGCGTGAATATATATATAAAAAAAAAAATATATCAATACCGTGTCGAACTATCTCTGTAGTATAACTTTAGCAAGGGGAAGGAAATGAAAACAAAAAGTTGTTCGAGGAAGCACAAGTTGTAACGAGTTTAAAAGAAATCATAAAAACCATTGAACATACCAACGGAGCTCCTGCCTTCCGAATTCTTGAGACTTGTTCACGTAGCGTTGTCTTAAACGTTGTCCCATTCAGCCGCTCCTACTCCCATCGATGTCACAGTTTTGTTTCAACGTTATTTCCTGCGCAAAACATTCGTAAACTTAATTTCCTTATTCTAGGATGCCTGTTGCACAAGAATGAAGTATTATTACTTTAAATATACCGGAATGTAAATCGGTTTTTATTCGCAAATTACTAATGTATTTTTTTATGGGATAGGAAGGCAAACGAGAAGGCGTGTCACCTGATGGAAAGCAATTAACGGTCATAGACATCCGCAGCGCCATAGGCAGTGCGGAAGCGTTGCCGACCTTTAAGGAGTGTCATTTTGGAAGTGGGAGGGGAGGGGGAGGGTGTTGGGCCTCCAGAATTCAGCCGTTCACCGTACGAAGCGCGGTAGCTAAGCTACCACTCAGAGGCCGGTTTTCTGCGGGAGTGCGGTACTTCCCCGTGCGAGTCGGCCCATTCATGCTACAGACAAATATAATGCCATTCTTGACGCCGCGTGGCTCTACCACTATCAACAGAACTTAACGAAAAGCAATCAACGCCGCCCATAGACATCTGAACCCACCCACCCTTTGAGATAAGACATTGGAGATGCTTTGTCGGCCTTTGAAATATGAGTAAACTTCGGTCAGGCCATTTGATGTTTTAACTAGATATTGATGTATTATATTATCAGACGATATTTCATTTATGTTATCATCGTGTACCTACTATTTATGAGAATGGTACAAGTGGTACGGCACAAGTTATATGAAAGATAATTGAATTTAAATATTAAATAAATTAAAACTCAATTTTAAATAAGAAACAGACGATGTCCAAAAATACTTTTCTCTCAAAGCTACCTGAACGCGAGGACTGACGTTTATAACTGGAAGTATATCATGCATCAATGTGTCAGCAAGTTGAGTAGGGACTGAATAGAGAGAGAAAAAATGACACCCCGCGCGACTGACAATTTGCTCCGCTTGATACGAATTACAAAAGAACTTTATAAAGTACAAATATTTGGTTCGTTTAACAATTTTCGCGTCAACTGATTTTATGATTTTTAAGATATAAACTTAGTTCAAGATAAGTCTAACGAAATAAACTTATTATTTTTTTATCGAAATATGATAAAATACGAGTATATACCTATGGAATAGAAATAAGCAAGAAGCTAATAATACTTGTGCTAGAAAATGGTTCACATTAATAGTTTTATGGAAAGACGGACAGTCTGCTTATTTTTCTAAGATCTGCGAACACAAAAATAATTTTTACGGAGAACAGTTGTCAGAAAATGGATTTACTGACGGGCGTTCTCGAATAATTAGACCTGTTATTCCCAATACACTTCTTCGCAGATTTTAACAAAGTGAGTTTGACTGTCTACCTTTGTAATAGATTTTTCGCAAAATAATGACCGACTCCATCAATTAGTTCAATGGAAGATACGAACTCCCAACCCTGAGGTGAGGATCTGAATTCTAATCGCGATCCTTACGAAGTGATCTATTTATTGCTGCTTATTTATTATGTTACAACATTCTGTATGATTAGAAACAGGCGTCACTTTGCGGAAATCCATTCGTACAGTCTTTTAAAGACACCTTCTACGGTTGCCTTCCGTAGAGTCTATTATACCTGAAGATACCTCGCGTTGAGGCGAAACACGTATCGTGTACATTGTGGAAAATAAAAAGAGAAATAGAAAAACTTTATTCTTGACAACTTTTTTTACAATAATTAATTTTTGCTTAAAACCTTAACAATATTATAATATACAAAAAAAAAAGAAATTAATTTTAATTATACAAGTGTCATAAAATGATTCTTGCTCAACATATATTATATTGTATAGCATATACCGGGCTCTCTATTGGAACACCTGGCGCTGGTTTTCAGTAAGTACCAACATGGTCGGATCGCGGACCACAGTGACGACATTTATATTGACACACACACACATACATACATATACTTCATACGTATACTACTACTCATACTCATATACACTTACATACACAAAAGTGGTGGTGTGTGTTTCATGTTGTTCATGTTAGTGTCAGTAGTGAAGAGATGGAGTGTGCCTGACGGCCGTTCTTTCGGTAAGAATTAGATTAATTATTAATATTAAAAAGATGAACCGCAGAATAAAAAGTTATAATAACAATATGTTTTATTGTAATATCAGACCACAATAAAATAGTAAATGGATGAATAATAATAATTCTTTATTTGCATAATGTCAGGTATAACAAGACACTTTTCGGTTGTCTTCCGAAGAGTCTACTATACCTGAAGATGCCTCGTGTTGGGGCGAAACACGTGTCGTTTACAAGATGGAAAAGTGATAATGTGTGTTTGGTGTTGTGTATAATGGTTGGTGGGTGGAGAATTGATGGCCGACTTTCGGTAAGTTTTTGGTTTAAGTTCCAAATAAATCCACTTAACATAACAGAAAAACATACATTATTAATTTTCTGTTATTGTTTTGCTTGTCGCGGATCTTAGCTAAGTAAAACTTTTGACTGTCCATATACTCCATCACATTGCGACTTATGGCGTACAAATTTTATTAATTATTAAATACATAATGATCTAAATACATAAGTAGCTTATGGATACAACTTCTTTACAATGAAAGCAGAATTATTTCCTTAAACCAATAACTAACTTTTCCTATCGATAACTATCAAAAAACATATGTTTCACGAGCACTTGAAGCTAATTGAATAAGCCCATAAATTATACTTAACGAGAAACTAGTTGTTTCAAGTAGCCATTTGAAGGGCGGTTGGTACAAATAATTATATCTATTTACTACCAATTCATACCAGATATAAAGATGAAGGAGAAGTGAGGATCAAGTCGTCTTAGTTCAGTAGCAGGTGCATTGAGATGGAGTTTTATTAAAGGCTTTTTTGCCAAGAAGAGAATAAAAGAAAGAAAGAAAAGAATAAAAGAAAGATAAATTCATCAATGGCAGCATATTTAAGTGATTGAGTGAAGATTTTCGGTAAGTTTTTGGTTTAAGTTCCAAATAAATCCACTTAACCCAACGGAAAAACACACATTGCTAATTTTCTGTTATTGTTTTGCTTGTCGCGAATCTTAGCTAAGTAAAACTTTTGACTGTCTATATAAAAATAAAAAGTAACACATTTCAAAATAACGATTGTCTTTTACAGAAGCACCACCACATACCATAGTTACCATTCATTGATTGGCTTCTGTGTGTATTGCAAACGATTCACGGAATATGCAATGCAATGTAGTTACCTCTCAATAGACATTACACAACTTGGGACGGTGTTAAGGCTTAAGCTAGTTGCAGGAATCTACCACATGGTTCAGGTTGAACCCTAATCTAACGGAGACTCCATCCCGGATTTAATTACCCAATTTCTTTCTCTAAGATGGGATGCAAACCAATGCTTGGAGACACCTGCTGAAAGCCATTGAGACGCTTACTCCAGTTTTTGGACTTTAGTCGCCTCTTACGACACCCCCACTCCTTGATAGAGTTAACCGGATTCTAACGCAGGACATTATACTATAAGTCTCTAATTCCGTCTATTATACCAGTGTCAAATCCACATTTGTAGTGGTAGAGCCACGCTGCAGACGAACACTTTGTCAAGAATGGCATATTTATCTGTAGCATGAATGAGATGCCTTGCCCGGGGAAGTATCACACTCCCGAAGAAAACCGGCGTCTAGGTGGTAGCTTAGCTACTGCGCTTCGTACGGTGAGCGGCTGTTCCGGAGGCCGAACATCCTCCCCCCCACCTATAATGACACTTTCCTTAAAGCTCGGCAACGCTTCCGCACTGTCTTTGGCGCTGCAGATGTCTATGGGGCGGCGTTGATTGTTTTCCATCAGGTGACACGCCTATATATTTTTTCTGTCTTCATAAACATTGAATTTAAATATATTATGAACATTCAACATTTATACAGCAAACGATTAAAAACTTTTCAAACATAAAGTTTAATTAATTAAAAATATTTCTTTGATTCATCTCCTATTGACCGAGTTTCCCCGGGATTTTCTAAGGACTTTATTGAAAATCCTTGCGTTTTTATAAAAAATAATAAAGTACGCTTGTTTTAAGCAGATATAAAATCTTCGTGAGAAGTTAATTGGAATAAAATATTTCTTTGTATTCTAATTTTACAATAAACAATTATTGTGTCTTATGTAGATTAAATACAATTAGACCGAACATACATAAATACGTGAGAATTGTTGCACTAATCCTTTGTTTTTACTATAAGCATTTTTTAGTCAGATTTCTATGTTATAAAACATGTTGTAACGTCAAATCCACTGACGTTAATCCATCAAAAAGAAGCTCAAATGATAATATCAAAAGAAGTGAACACATCGCCAGTTGCACGAACAATGAAAAGATTGCAAAGGGAAACGAAGATATTTATAATACAGAAACGGACAAAAAAGACGTAAGCCTATAACACGGGTCCGTATGGTTCATTCCTGCAACCTTTCCTATCCCGTATACACTATTGTCGTATTGTCAATAAAATGAATATACAACACAATCGATATTTGTTGTCGTTTATATTTTTATGTGAATTCTTTTGATCGAGAACATTCTCGTAGTTCCGGACCATTGTGAAAGTATAATGGACTGACCATGTGACACGATACCTTGGGATGTTCAGACCGCAAACATTGATGATTTAGATTCAAGTTCCGGTACGATTGTGACTATTACTGCTTTATTCGTAAATTTTGTGTGAATAAAGTGTTTAGTCTTTTACGAAGTCTTATTTACGTAATGTAAATAAGACTTCGTCATCTTGTGAATGACCTAGTCAGTTCTAACAGGACGTTCCGAAATGTGGACACTGACAGTCCGTCTGTTTTACAAGTACTGAGTTTCTCTCATCTGAAGAACCAAAGTCACCAATAGTTCTTCAAGTTAGGAAACTAAAAACATTTTTCGGAAGCCGACATCCGTTGGTGCGTACGATTTTTTTAAAAGGTATGGTAAAATTTCATCACGAGCTTTCGTTCCAAATTTATTTTTCGTTTTAGATTTCCTTAGAGTTTACGATGAAATAGATATTTTAAAAGCAAGTAGGAAAACATGAAATATCACGCGTCGTGCAGATATCAAAATTCAAGGGGTTCATAAATGAAATAAAAATATTGTGTATCAGCGTAAACAAGTTTAGCGAAACCAGATATTTCTCCCGTCTCAATTTTAGTCAAAACAAAATCAGAATGGCCTTTTGTTAGCAATCCACTCCTGGCGGTGTCATATTTTGGCGAGAGGGATAAACGAAGTACAATCAGCAGAAACATTGTCTACAAATAATTAAAAAAATGCCCTAAAAATCATCGATTTAACTTTATCAATTAAACGTTTTAAAGTTTAGATTTAGAAAACGACAAAAGTTAATAACTAATACAAAGATCACCAAATAAGAATTGTCATAATGAAGATAATTCAGAGCCAGGAGTCGAAAGTCTTCGACCAGTGAGCCTTGTCTCAATTCTCTTATAGTGCCATAGAATGACAGGATGATAGGGATATGATACTACCGCAACGGAAGACGAGGAGTGATACGGTAGTAGCTCGGTAGGCCGGTTCGCGTACCCGCGTACCAATACCATAAATACCGGGAAACCGGCTAGGCAAATATATTCCCTGACCAGAATTTTTACAGAAATTTTCAGTATTATAAATAATTTCCTTTTTACTGTCCGTACAGTAAGTCTCGCAGAAAGAGGACAAAAGATAGAGTGTTGCCCCCAACGGTAAATAAACGGCATGATGCCGAGGAATCAAGTTACATGTGTCGATTCATTTATCCCCATACACGTTAAGCTTTCAAGGAACCCTTTATTAAGAGCTGAATAGAGTTGAACTGGTATTAAGTTTATTTCACACTTCATTTAAATCGAAGCGTTTATAGTTTGCATTTCTTATTTAATTTTCGCATTCATATATGCATGCACAATGAGAGAATTCTGACGTAAGTTTTCGTGCATAATTTTAAGCGTGTTGTGCAAAAAGGTTCCACTCCAAAAATATATGCATTATAATACCATTTTAAACAGAAAATATTTTTTCTAGCAACAGTAACCGTATATATTGTATTTTAATGTAATTTTAAAGAGAATTAAATAACGATTTTGGGTTTACTTATTGCATTTAGATTGTTTGTTTCAAGCAAACTGAAAGGGCAATGGGCTGGTCACGTTTGTCGGAGATCCGACAACCACTAGAGTAAACGAGCAGAGAACGTAGTGTGGGATGCCCCCCGGCTAGAAGGTGTGATGATCTGTGCATGACGGCGGGCAGAAACGAAACGTGACGTCATAGATCTGGTGGCGCTTCTTGGTTGCGGCCTATGTCCAGCCTTAATATGGATGGTATGGTAGTAATATGGATTGCCGCGGGATGTTTTTTTTTTTGGCCAGTTTATTTATTTTGGCCAATTTATAGGTTGAATCATTTTCTTCTTACTTTTTTAGTTTTGAGACGATATATCTTTGCTTAGGCTATGTTTATCACAGTTTTGTTATTCATCGAACGAGTTATAAAATCATCATCATAATAATAAGCAAAACATGTTTTTAACATTTTGTTATGAATTATTCTAAAATTATTTTATACATAATTTGTCACTCAAAATGGAGCGGTGGCGAAGTGTTTCCATACTACTTAGTGAGCTAAGGCCGTAGGTTCGATTGCCTGATGAATCAAAATAAATATTTTACATGACGTACAGGTTTTTATTCTGAGTCTGGGTATTTCTCACGGTAACGCAGTAGGTATCTCTAAGTGAAAAGCGTTTTCTTTTTTATAATGATTATTAATATAAATGATATATATATATATATATATATATATATATATATATATATATATATATATATATATATATATATATATATATATATATATATATATATATATATATATATATAATATATATATATATATATATATATATATATATATATATATATATATATATAAATATATATAAATATAAATATATATATATATATATATATATATATATATATATATATATATATATATATATATATATAAATAAAGGGATGTCTCTCGTAAGTACCTATTATTGATTATTAAATATTTTAAATTACATTAAAACTTGCGTCATTGAAAACAGTCTTCCATTTTCTTATTAATACCTCTAGATATCCTTTATCAGTAGATACTAATGCCGTATATCGTACACCGAAAGCTAACAGAGAGTGGATAAACAAATATCATGATCCCGGGCGCCGAATCACTTACATAATCTTGTTTTTTCTGTCATTATTCGTATGACGTAGTTACGCTTTTTGTAAGCAAATATATATATTTTTTAAACATAGCATTCAACGTCTGGCGTGTCGAATCGTCGATGACGATGATTTGACTGAACGGCTAGATTCTTAGGCATTGCGAAAGGAAAACTCGTTTTTCAGCGTCTTTTTCGCTTTTACCATGTGCTCCAAAGATTTGTTCGGAATAATTCTATCCGTAAGATTCCACTACCATATAACTGGCCACAAAGAAATTTCATCCCCACTATCTGGATGAGTACTATAGCGTGCCAGCCGTACTGCTTACGGCGACACACGGGATCTTTAGGTGGTTTTATCTTCGACAAAAATGAAAATTCTTCCAAATTAAATTAATCTATTCACTGTACATTTACATCTTATACTTTATTCACACTTCATCAGTTTACATTTTATATTCAATGTCGAATTGCTTATGCCGGAAAAATAACATATCTATCGAAAGACGTCAGTCGAACTAATCTTACTTCTTTTTTTTATTTTTTTTTTATATATTCTCGCCTATCCCCCGCAGGGGTTGGCAGAGACCACAGAGCTCCATCCTATCCATACTAATCTTATTGTTTTTCTATAACAATTTCATTTTTATTTTAAATTTTAAAATTACGAATTTTAAAAGAAGTAACTAATATAATATAAAAGGTTTTAATACATTCAAATTAAAAGTTTTATTACATTTATAATACATTTATCAATATATCAATCACTACAGTACCTACGGTACGTTTTTCCCGAAACTTCTTTCCTCGCACCACCGCAACGGAACCAGCTTCCGCGGTATTTTTATATCAAAAACAAGCCTACACATAGGTGTCTTAAAGGACGGCAACTCTTCTGCAATACTTATGATATTGCAGATGTCCATGGACGATGTTGATTGCTATCCATCAGGTGACACACTACAAAAAAAATCCTTAGTCATTAATCCGCAAATTGTGCAGCGTAATGAACCAATAATCTTCCCTTCATAAAAACGTCGTGAAGGTAATCGCATCAAGGTTTATACACGTTTCGTTGGATTCGAATGCAGGAAACCGGGGCAGTGAAACAGGAGTTAGTAGCGAGGGTTGAGCGGACGTTTTTAATAATTTAGAAAATTTATAACGAATGAGTGAATCTATATAATCGGACGCAACGCATCTTCGGATAGATTTTTTCGCTCGACATATTTCACGAGTTTTGTATTCTCTTTTACGGTAAATTGATTTTATAACGAAATTTCTTTTCGTTCACGATAAAAAGCAAGCTTTTTTACCCCCTGTCATATGAACGAACTACGCAGAATGATAAATCTTTAACAATGTTGTTTTTGTCATCGGAGTCTATATGTTTAAAATGCTATTACTAAAATTATAATCAAAGTTATGGACTTTAGATCGTGAAATTTCTTATTACCCGAAAAAGATTATCTTACTTATTTTATTTATATGAAAAATATTGGATAATTAAAAGCGGTGTACCTACTAATGATGATTCATATTTATATTTTTACCTTTTTATTTAGATTCGAAGATGTTAATGCTGGCAGCCCATTGGCTTTAACAGCTTTATCGAATACTGCGCAAGTAAAATTTATTTGGGAATCTGCGCAAATTGCAGATTTCATCGGCTCGTCACCATGTCGGAGGTACATGTGTGTATGTGTCGATTCTAATTTCGTCATGACGCTACGTTAAGCGTGTAGGGTAGGATTGGACCTATGATCATATTAGTCCCCTAGGCCTAGGGTCCCTATTAGTCCCCTAGGCTT
The DNA here is from genome assembly GCA_031353405.1 of Baronia brevicornis. NCBI lineage: Eukaryota > Metazoa > Arthropoda > Insecta > Lepidoptera > Papilionidae > Baronia > Baronia brevicornis. The sequence goes on from JASFAT010003952.1 coordinate 562,322, forward strand.
ATGGTCCCTATTAGTCCCCTATGCCGTTTTACCTTTGTAATGGCCCAAAACTACGTAGGTACAATATTTTTCTAAAATATGATTGTATAAAAGTTTTCTCTCTACTCAACTTGCCTTTAATCAACTCCTCTGATCTCAAGATTCGTTTTGTATTTCTCAATGAATCACATTCGAGGTGTTTGAGGACATCAAAATATTAATATCAAAAATGCCTGCACATCATACCAAATTCTTTGACCTTTCTTTTACAGTACAAGCTGTTCGGTTATGGAATTTGTTGCCGCTGGGGGGTGAGACAAACAAAGTCTCTCCTGATTTTCAAAAAGCTTGTCAAAAATCACTATGTATCTTTATAAACATCTATGTATTTTTTTATTTATTCGTTTATTTTAATCGCTAAGACCGCTATTTGTATATAAATATTACAATCAATAATTGTATAACTTTGTTTTTGGTGTAGAATGAAGAATGTCTTTACAATAACGATTCAGAGGTTTTACTTTTACCTTACCACTTGGATAACTTTTATCCACTATTACTTAGCTACGATCCGCGACAAGCAAAACAATAACAGAAAACTAATAATGTAAAAACACACACTGTTGGATTAAGTGGATTTATTTGGAACTTAAACCAAAAACTCACCGAAAATCGGCCATCAACTTTCCACCCACCAACCACCATACACAACACCAAACACACACTACCACTTTTCCATCTTGTAAAGGACACGTGTTTCGCCCCAACACGAGGCATCTTCAGGTATAGTAGACTTTACGGAAGACAACCGAAAAGTGTCTTTTCGGTTATTGTTTTGCTTGTCGCGGATCTTAGCTAAGTAAAACTTTTGACTGTCTATATTATAGTTGTTGTTAAGACAGCAATAAGTTTAAAACTTAGAGGAACTTGAGTATCCTAATTTTTTTTAGTTTACAAGCGTCCCTTCCTTACCTTAATTTTTTGGCGTATATTTTACTGCCGCACAAGAAGTCCAGGTAGTGCGTTAATAAATTCATTATACCATTGAAATAAATCAGTGGCATCGAGACAAAACACGGGATGAAGGCGAAGTATGACGGGAACAGATCACGAGCGCACATCTACCCCAACAACTCGTGATTAACTGGCTTGGAGGCAGTCACGAGGCGAATTTATTAGCTCAGCTTTGATTATAAATCATTTTAAATTGCATTGTAATAGTTCATGTTAACAAAGCTGAATGTTAAACTTGCTGTTTGCATAACGACTAAAAAAACGACTGTGCTATTGAAGATATAACATTTTTCGCTCCCAATTCTCTAACATTAGTATATATGTATTTAATATTACATATACTAGTTCGTAAGAAAAATCTGGTCAAAGTACCCTATACCGACGGCCTTGTCTGAAGAGAGTGTGGATTAAGCATTGAAAGTGTGCTGAGATCGTAACAGATGGAGGTCTGTGGTCTCTGCTTACCCTATGGGAAACAGGCGTGATGATATGTACGAAAATTGGACACCAAAAGTAAAATAACAAAATTTTAAAAATGTACCTATAAAGTACCTATTTAATTCATCATAAACTATAGTATAATATAATAATAATAAATAAAATACATAGACCTCGCGCATGAGATATTTGCCATGTGGCACGTTGATTCAACTGTCATTGTACCCATAGTGGTCTCTGTGAATGGACTTATTGGTAAAAAGTTGGACGCCCATCTGTCCAAGTTAGGTTTAGGTAAGTGGGTTAAATTCAAAATTCAAAAAGCAGCCATAGTGTGCACGGCTAGGATCGTGAGAAGGTTCCTTTCCTTGGATGCATAATCCTTCGTGTGCTTGGTTTATCCAGCCACGAAGGATTAATAACCTTAGTAATAATATTATTTTTATAGAGATTTTTTTATATTAATAATATTGTTATTAAGAGAAAAATATGTTAATAAAGGATAAATAATAATAATCTTTATTTCAGACAATTTTTTTTGGTCCATACATTTTAAATTTTTACATTTTTACATTTGTGTTAGTAATTATGTATAACATCACGAAGAAATATTAAATATTTAAAAGAATTGTTCATGTTAAAATAAATGACCACACGTCGAGTCGCCTTTGTCTTAATCATTCTGTAAACCACAACAGTTACAACGACTTGAATGGTTGTACAATCCAAATTTACAATACCTTCATGTCTACGAACAGATATTCAAAGCAATCTAATCTCTATGTCCAAAAAACAAGAACAATTATGCCTACATTCGGAATTAACAAGCAAACAATCAACGTCATGAAGTCACTTGTAAACTTGTCATCGATTTCTCTTAATTTATAATGTTGTATGTAACTTTTTCAATGCGCAAAAAAGATGTCGGTCGTCCAAAGGTAAAAACACGTGTCGTTTCTTCATGATTATTGTTTTATACTATAAGTACTGACCCATTGGAGGCGAAGTGTATTTATTTCTTTTTTATTGCATCAAGATCTTTATAGCGGATCTCAATCGGCTGTCAGTCAAGGCATGTCATAGATTAAGCAGTAATCAGAAAAGCAATAACTAATTTATAACCAATATGAGTACATATATAGATCGATTGTAAGGTTATTGCCTTCGGAGAGAATGTCTTCGCGTTTAATATCCGTATCGGGATAAATATATCATCTATATTTGGACTACATCTATTTATTGAGTCTAGGTACTCCACCGCAGGTTAACGTTAATTCCTTTAGAAATTGTGAAGTATATGCCTAGCCAAGAGATATATAAAAGCTGAGAAAAAATGAAGTGTGTATAATGACCGCGATGCTCAATGATTATATTTAGACCTCTGCGCCAATGGTTCTGGTTCGAAATAGTGGTGGAAACTAAAAAAAAAATACTTAAACAAAAATTAATTTAAGGGTCTCTGAACTATGTATCTCAAACACAGTGCACCCAAATTCTCTTCTTAAACCTGACTAATGTGTGGGAAAACGTGGGGATTATAGCAACACGCCTCAAGTTAGAGTACTGATGATAATGAAATGATTGTATGTGTATGTATGTGTGTGTGTGTGTATCAATATCGTCCCTGTGGTCCGCGATTTGACCACGTTGGTTTTTACTGAAAACCAGCGTTAGGTGCTCCAATAAAACGCCTGGCATTTTATGACACTTGTATGATTAAAATTATTTTCTATTTGATTGTTTATTTGTTTATTTAATTGTAAAAAAAAGGTGTCATTAATAAAGTTTTTTCTATTTCTATTTCTATCTTATCACCTGCAGTGTATGGTGTAAGTCAGTGCTAGCACGGACAAAGGTATAGGGTGTCCGATAGAAGAATTAGGTTTCAACCTGAAGCACTATTTTCAAACAGTATATGTACTTGAGCTATAACCTTTTTCTACCACCGGACACCCTATATATTAAATAACACATCTGATGAACAGTTCTCTCTGTACACCGTAGATATAAATCCAAACCGAAGACCCCAAAAGTTTGTTTCGAATACTAATAAGCCGATAGCGGGAAGGTCGGTTGAGGCCTCAGAGGATAATGTTCCGGTGAACAGAGAAACTCGCCATTCGTACCTTGGGTCGATCGTTATACACAAATGTATGGCACATCGCTTAATTTCAATTAGTCTGACATTAGCCGTAACTGATAATTAAATTTCATGGGGACGTGACAACCAATTGACTCAATAACGGAACTGCTGTCTACTGAGTCAATGGTCGCGGGTTCGGTCCCTGGAAAGAGATAAATCTATGTATAGGCAATATTTATTCCGAGTCCAGTTACTTCGCCGACTTGAATTGGATAATAAAACGGATCGGCGTGCGTTAATGTCCACTCCTCCAGAATGGCTCGTGCCCAGCCATGGGACATTTACGGGCTATGAATGTGAAAGTTACAATACTCACCGTTTTCAAATTTAAATTAAATACACTATTTAAAATTTATTTAAATAGTTTAAATTGAATTTTAAATAAAAAATAATCGTAATTGAATTATTAAAAAATATTAATTTTGCTATACCTACCTAGTAAGTATACCTTAATAAGTTTTAACTAATTTATGTTTAATTTAATAAGTTGAATAAATAAAGTAAAACAAAAAAGTTTCTTCACATATGCATCTCACACTTGAGAACGTTTCATTTAATAAAATCCCCTTTGGATTATACAAATTTACAAATAACAGTTCACAAGTCAATAGTTATTTGTAGATCAGACACACAAAGACAAAGTATCTTATCACAAACATCCTTGATCAATTGGTGTAAATAAATTTAATGTAAAATAGACTAAAATATTATCCGATAAGCAGAATGTGTAGAAGCTATAATTGTATATGTGCTCACACAGTTATTTTTATTATTAGTTTAAATTCTTTTAAAACTTATCTTTATGGTCTTACATATTTATCTTAATTTCTGTTTCTATCTTAATTTTCTTTTCTTTAGTGTTTGTCTACCTAATTATACATATAAATGAAATCATACACCCTTATATTGTTATTGTTAAATATTCATTGTAGTTGTTGTGTATAGTTGTAACTGGACTTCAGGTTTACATTAATTCCTTTTGCATGTTCGTTATCTTATATTTAATTTAATAAAATAAAATAAAATAGCTTTGCTACCTGACACCGATGTAAGTGAGTCCTCATCCCAGGCCTAAAAAAAATAATAAGCGGGTGAACAACAAAAGCCCATTCCGCGAACCACACCGCACCGCGCCGCACACGGTCGTGACGCAACCGCGATTATCTCCGATGCTGGGATAGATATCGCAGGCGCAACAGACAGTAATGTCTTCATTACACGTCGGCCAATTGATTCGAAATAACCGAGTGGATCGCTCGATGAGATTTGATAACTTAATGCCGGTGCTCGCTTGTTACGAAGATGTGTAACACTCTATTTCAAAGAAACGATTTCAACACATTTCGCATATACCTTTATATATATTATGCTTAAAATGTAATAAAATATCAATTTAAATATAGAACAACGAAGAAGAATTGTAATGTAAGACGTTGGATTAGACGAGTTTTGATGTAGACGGGGTGTCTTGTTCTTGGTAAACTGAATTTTTTATAGGATAGGAAGGCAAACGAGCAGGCTTGTCACCTGATGGAAAGCAATCAACGCCGCCCATAAACATCCGCAGTACCATAGGCAGTGCAGAAGCGTTGCCAGCCTTTAAGAAAAATGTCACTATTGAGGAAGGGAGAGGAGGAGGGGGAAGGTAGGTTGGGCGTCCAGACGCCGGTTTTCTGTGGGAGTGCGGTACTTCCCCGGGCGAACCGGCCCATACATGCTACAGACAAATAATATGCCATTCTCAAAAAGTATACGTCTCCAGCGTGGCTCTACCATTAATAACATTTTACTATATATATACAAATTCGCCAGAGAACTAAAGTCACCGACATAGCCTTTCGAATTAGCAAACTTAAGTGGCAATGGGCTGGTCACGTCTGTCGGAGATCCGACGATCGTTGGAGCAGACGAGTGCTGGAGTGGAGACCGCGTCTCGGTAAACGTAGTGTGGGACGCCCCCCGGCTAGATGGTGCGACGATCTACGCAGGGCGGCTGGCAGAAACTGGATGCGTGTAGCCGAAGATCGGGCTAGGTGGCGCTCCATGGGGAAGGCCTATGTCCAGCAGTGGACTGCCGCAGGCTGCTGATGATGATATATATACCACTTAAAAATTTACGCAGAGAAATTAAAATGACGTAGCATCTACTTTTTATGCCACGGCTTATGCATAGTACATGATCGAAATTTAATTTTTTAATAAGTTAATTGTAAATGCAATTGGCAATATTTATGCCATAATCATGATTAAGATGGCAAATTTTGAATTGTTGGTTTTTTTTTCGAAAATAAATCGTGTAATAAATCAACATTTTTTGTAAGCAGCCTATCGTTCTCAGCACCGTTAATTATTATAACCTTCGGACAAACGACCGGATTCACGGATAATAAATAACGGAATTGTACATTTTAATCTTCAAATCGATGTAAGAAAATGTTTTTGTTTTATGAATACTACTTAACTACTTACTTACTATAATTACGAAATATATTTTTATAGAATTATTTGTGTTTCTTGAAAACAACGAAGGCAATGGATAAGAAATAAAGGTACACCTAATGGTAAACAACCATCGCTGACCATGAATATCCGCAATACGAAGGGCACGACAGATGCGTAGCCTCCCTGATGGTAATAGGGTAGGGGATGTGAAAAATGCTCGGTTAAGAAGGGCTTAATGAGAGAAGAATAAGGAAATAACGAGCCTCCCATTAATAACACTTCATAATATTTTTTTAAATAGACAAAAATATTACTAGTATTAAAATTATTTTCTAAGATTGCCTTTGTGTTGCCCAGTTTACTATGTTGACTGTTATGTTAGCTCGTTTGATGGTATTTCTATGGTGCCATAAAATGGAACAAATAATGTAGAGAGTAAAGACTGTGGACATATCTATCTCGAAGAGTTACATTTTACCAAATACCATAAGCGTAATATAAATAAATATAATAGTAAAGTATCACGGACGTAAATGGTCGGTTTCACATTTCTAAGATGGCACCAGAGATGAATTCAATAGTCTTCACCAACGCACGCATTCTAAACTTGTATTTTGAAATGTGTGTCAAGTGCTTCAAAACCTCATACGTACACAGGGCCGCTATTAATATGCTGTCAGAGGCTGTATGGGGAATTAGACAATTCATTACGTGTAATTGTACAGTATGAGTCAGCGTTTAGATTATTATAAATAGTAACGTTAATGACAAAGATCCTAGAGTTGCGTATGAGATAAGATTCGTTTAATGATTAGCATGCTACAATTTAGTATTCAGGATTGTACAATTTAGTATTGAGGGTTGTACAATTTAGTATTAAGGGTTGTACAACTTAGTATAGAGGGTTATACATTCTTGCCAAATAATGGCAATATTAAATTGTTTGTACTTTAAATATTGAATATAATGTCAAAAAAAACATGAATGGTGAATTGTTTGCTTGTATTTCAAATGTTAAATTTAATGTTACAATGCCAATGTTAATTTGTTTGTTTGTATTTTAAATATTAAATTTAATGTAAAAAAATCAATGTTAAAATGTTTGTTTGTATTTCAAACGTTAAATTTAATATTACAAAGCCAATGTTAATCTTTAAATCGTAATTTAACGTTACACGTTAATTTTAAAATCTTTGTTTGTACTTTAAATGTTAAAGTTTGTAATACAATCTCAATTATTTCTCTTATTATTTCCTCTTTCAAATGAGTGTGTCGGCCTGTTTCTTTATTTTATTTTTCAGAAATAATTAAATCGAAATGGAAGCGAAATAGAACCAAACTACTACTTAAAAAGGTATTTTAGGTAAATTTAATGAGCCGAATCGATAAGTTTAGATGATTTAATAGTTCCCCGGTGTACATACATATCTGTCAACGGATCAAAAACACAAAGATCTTTGATAAGGCCTACGCGAAGTGACTCTAAAAAGACTTGTCGAAATTGCCTTAAACGAAATGCAAATCAAGTTAACCTATTTCAATTCAGCGAGCGGTAACTTTCAACACGAACCAAACGAGGGTTCTTCTTATTGAGTTACTCTTTAAGTTTGAGATTTATTTTAAATACTCTGGCAATTTACGGATACGATATCACACGTACAAATGAGGCGGTCACAGCTATCTGAGAATCAAAGGGACATAATATTCCATCATTTCAATAAATATCTATATTTTTTTCTCAGAACATAGAAAGATAGATAGATATATTCTTTATTGTACACCAAAACAAAGTTATAGAGTTATTGATTGTAATATTTATATACAAATGGCGATCTTATAGCTATCTCTTCCAGACAACCGTAGGATGGACACAATGTTAAAAAGATAATTTGATGTAGGTTGGTTAAACATTATCGTTATGATGATAGAAAAGTAAGAAAAATATATAGATAATAGCCATAATCAAATATATAAGTATAATATATACATACACACACTTGTATATAAATATACACATAGACATATAGATACATATAAATATAATACATACATATACATATATACACACATAAATATAGGTAAACCGTAAATAATAAACGAATAAATAAAAGGATACAGAAATATTTATAAAGATAAATAGTGATTTATGACAAGCTTTTTGAAAATTACCCATATATATCCCACGGCTGGGCACGGGCTCTTCTATTTCTGCAGAAAAGTACATTTACCCATTAATCATTATTTATTTATATATTTATTATTTATATACATTATTATAGTTACTAATACATAATTCAATATTTGTGTAATGACACGAAAATTATTATATATATTTTTTTAATTTTGGGCTATTGAATATTGTGTTTTTTTGTCATAGCCCAATATATGTCTCAGTGCTGGGCACAGGCCTCTCCATTACTGACGAAAAGGCAATTGGCCCTCCACGTTTGTCCCAGGCGAAATAGCGCATTATCCAGACTCGAAATAACATGAGAAATTTAGACTTGATAAAAATGTTTTCCCTTATATTCTATCGTTATGATAAAGGGCTGCTTATTTAAACTATATTCTGGCTAACATAAAAAAACTTAGTGATATTCAATTGGATATAAATAATAAATTATGCATACACTCTACTTACACAACACAAGAATTAATTACGAAATTATTGAGTCATCAAATTTCTTTTATTTTGAAAGGCATAGTAATAATTATACCACAAGAATTTGTCCTACAAAAATGAGTGAAAAACACTTATTTTTGTAGAACAAACTCGACATTATACTTAGAACTGTATCATTAAATTTTTTTCGTCGACAACTAACAACTCTAAATATTCTAAAAATATTTACACGTAGTTTCTATACACCGTTTATAACACAATTATCATATGAATAACCCTAACTAGGAGAGAAAAAACGGTCCGCTCTTTTGTGAACACCGCTTCCACGTTCGTTCCAACCGACCTTTCAAAATGACCGTTTAGTATTCAAAGAACATATCCTTTCATAATTCCGCTGCTACTAAATACAGACTCCATTGCGACCACCGTAGTAAACCACTTAGATAGCCCCTCAACCTTCCCTCTCTCTAAATTAAAATGGACAGTTCAAGAGACGAGATTAAAAAAGGACGGCTCTAATTATACTGGACGTATTACTCATAGTTTGTCATACGTCTTTGTTTCATAAAATGCGGTATAAAAGATTGAGTTATTAGTATGCAGTAAGCAACAGAAGTTTGGACGACAAAAACAACAACTAGCCTGAGAAAATTAGAAATACGATAATGTTAAATTAGAAATACAGTCAAAGTTTTAAACTGAAAAGAGAAAAAGAAGGGATAACAGTAATAATAGTGGGTTAAATTCAAAAAGCAGCCATATTGTGCAGGGCTAGAATTGCTAGAAGTTCTGTGACACAGTAAAAATATGAAACACGAGAAAAATTCACTTTATATATATATAAAGCTGACTATACATAGCAGTGCGACCTACGTGCTTCAACTGGAATATATAATTTTAAATTACCACCTTCTCTCCTGACAATTCACAGGTATTTATAGCGAGCTCTTCCGATACCCTGCCTGCCTGCTACACTAATATTGAGAATATAAAATGAGCTGACATCGATACGTGATTCGAATTGGAACATTTATTATTAGATTTATTTATTGAAAATTTATGGAAAGTTATATCATTCATCTTTCAACCAGATAAAAAAATTATTAATAAAATACGTAACGAGCAGGAGTGTCACCTGATGGAAAGCAATCAACGCCGCCCATAGACATCCGTAGCGCAATAGGCAGTGCAGAAGCGTTGCCGACCTTTAAGGAAAGTGTCATTATGGGAGTGGGAGTAGGACGGAGAGGGGGAGGGTGTTCGGCCTCCGGAACTCAGCCGCTGCACTGTACGAAGCGCGGTAACTAAGCTACCACTCAAACGTGGTGGAGAGTGTGGTACTTCCCCGAGCGAACCGGCCCATTCATGCTTCAGACAAATATGTTGCCATTCTTGACAAAGTATCCGTCTGCAGCGTGACTCTACCACTCACAAAATGTTTTATATGTAATGTCTCGCTGCAGTTAAATTTCCGTCAAAATTTTTTTTTACAGAAATTTGCCTATATATTATTTTTAATGCCAGCGGACTATTCTATAAGTTACCAGGCATTCTTTACAAATAACTCTCAACCTTTATGTGGTTGTACTATGAATATATACAAGCCAAATGAAATAAAAAAATATACAAGCCAAACAGACATTTGTTTTACGTACGTCTAATTATACATAAAATTATCTGAAGTTGGCGTTTAATTGTAGACGAAACCGGCCATTTCAAACACAACTCCCAGTTTACTTGTAGATTAATCTTACTATGGGAAACTCCAATAATACACAAATACACTCATCGGTTATGGACGTTCAGAATTACTGGGAATATCAAAGCGTAAGGACATATAACAGAAAGCGGCCGAAGATCTAAATAGGGAGAGCGAAGATACTTTGTGAATAATTCCGCAGGCTATAGAGCATAACAGCTACTTTAACAAACCAAATATAGTACCTTGATATGACAGGCACTGAAATAAGACCTAGTTATGAAGTTAAAGTAGTTAATCATAGGTTCGGGATAGAGATAGAACAAGGATCAAATATTGGTATATAAAAAAATAGGTTACATATTTCTTAAAGATCGATAACGACTCTACAATACCTTTGGCACTGCAGTTGTCTATGAGCGGCTTCGATTGCTTACCGTCAGGTAACACGCCTGTTGGTTTGCCTTCCTATCCCATAAAAAAATATCGTATCGAAAGATTTATGCCTTTATATTAGGAAGTATTCAGACAAGAGTATTTTCCGTGTGCTGAATAATAGGAAGATAAGGATTTAATTGGGAAAAATGAAGTATTGGAAGAAAATAAAGAAATAAAGTAAGGGAAGAGGATCTTGGCTCAGCTTGCCAGCACTTATCATATAAAACCCGGTAAAATACTACAACTTAACGCCAATGTTCTGTGAAGTTCAAGCCAACCTATTTATGATACCATGGGTCTACCAATACAAAACTCTATTCATTTAGTTAAGGTGAAATAAATTTTGGTTGGATCATCACAGCCTATCCTGAGTGAGAGCCTATTAATGACTTAACACTATTTTTTTTAATAGGATAAGAAGGAAAACTAGCAGACGTGTCATCTGATGGAAAGCAATCAACGCCACCCACAGACATCCGCAGTCACATAGGCAGTGCGGAAGCGTTGCCGGCCTTTCAAGAAGTGTGATTGTAGGAGGACGAGGGGTGAGTAAACTCAACCGCTAACCAGACGAAGCGCAGTAGCTAAGCTACCACTCAGACGCCGGTTTTCTGCGGGAGTGTGGTACTTCCCCGGGCGAGTCGGGTCATTCATGCTACAGACAAATAATATGCCATTCTTGACAAAGTATTCGTCTGCAGTGTGGCTCTACCACTTCAAAACAGGTATGAATATATTACATTATATGATCTATTTTTCTTCTACTTTTTAAACTATTTTATATTTGTTAATTCGTGTTTTTCTCAATATGGTGTATGTGTGTGTATCGTTAATAAAGATATTATTTATTTATAGATTCATTAATTCAAATAAATTAAAAGTACATTCAAACTGAATAAAAAAATCCCATTTATTTACCACGCGTTGTTTAAACACCATGTATATCTCTATGGCAACGTAATCTCGCTAAGAGCTCCAATATAAATAAGGTTAATAAATGACGTCACTGTTGATGTGACATCGAGTCAAAGCTAAAGCCGTGAGTATCACTACGTCCGACAGATCAGATTAATGACCCACTTTATTGCTTTCCGTAGGATACTTCGAAGTGCTTGTAATTGCTACATGAATGCATAACTCTCAGATAAGATATAAGTTTTTTTTTTGGGATAGGCAGGCAAATGAGCAGATGTGTCACCTGATGGAAAGTAATCAACGCCACCCATAGACATCCGCAATGCAATAGACATCCGCAATGCCACAGGCATTGCAGAAGCATTACCGAACTTTAAGAATATCATCGCCCTTAGACATCTATAACACCAGGCGTATTACAGATGCTTTACCTACCTTGGGAGAAGACTAAGAATAAGAGAAGAATTTAATTGAAGGAGAAAAGAAGTAATGGGAGAAGAAGAAAACAAGGGATGTGGGAATGACTTGGATATTTGAATCTTTGCACCTACCGTACGAATTGCGGTAGGTACCAATGAAATGCTATCACTTAACGCCCATAACCTAAGAGGGTGTTATATAACTTCTAATCATTTATTATGTAAATATTTGATTTGTATTAATAAATTAAATCATAATAGTGGCTGGGCTTCGATGAATAAGATATTATTAATAATAAGAATTTCGCCATTATGAGAATTCTGTTTAAACACTTCAACATAGTTGAAATGCTAGTTTGGTAAGAGAGAATAATTTGTGTTAAGTCAATGAAATGATCTATTTTTGAATTCTGGACTATCTGCCAAAAAAGATGGGAGGACGATCGACTAAATGGATGGAGAAACTTACCGTCGGATAGAAATGGAGGACATGGCCCAAGTCAGAATACAGCTTGACCTATAAATATATTAGTTTATAATACTCAACACACATACATGTATTAAAAAAAGTATTTATAGAACTTTGATATACATAGATCAGCGAAAAATAAAGGCTACTTTTATTTATGTATTAGATTAAATCAAACCAGTGTCAGTTGGTCAATGGTCGCGAAATCAATTCCCGCATCAAGATCAATATATGAATGTACTACACTAACTAGTCCCATATCTAGATAAATACTTACATGTATTTATAAATATACATATGTATAATATATGTTTCTAAAAGTATTGATTCCAATTGTAGTGTCCCTTCAAGTCACCTTGGACAAGAGTGGTGGGTTAACATCTATTCCCACAGAAGTGGCCTTATATCCATATAAGGAATATATCAAAAATCCCCCATATAACTAGATATAGTAATAATAATAATAATTTATTTTTTTAACAAATAATTGAATTTGTAATATTAACATAGTATTTCCATTATTTTTTTTTCATGGAACTCTCTTGGAGTATGGGCTAACTCGCGAGCCATGGAGGAATGTACAAAAAAAAATTAGAGATGACAGGGGACGAATGAATAATCGTCCCCTGCTATCCTTTTAATTTTTTTTTGATGTATGGACAGTCAGACAGCTTTTTTAATGTCTATTTAAAAATTATTATATACATTGAAAAGTGCAAGCAATAATCTGATTCGTTACCACAATCATCGACTGCAATGGTCAATTATCGGATAAAGATCTCTCGCAATGAGTGGAAGCGAACTGAGCATTACGGTTGACATTCATATCAAATGTATTCAGTTTTATGTAATAATGTATTTAGTTATACCATATTACTTATGGAATAAACTACAGCTCTGTGGAACCAGCTAGCTTCAGCTGTAATTCTGAACTGACACATAATTGAAACCTTTCAAAAGTATACCTTCACATTTCTAAAAGGTAGGCAAAGTTTCTATAATGCCTCTGGTTTTTATGTTACAAAAGTCTATGGGCCTCTGGAACTCAACCGCTCACTGGACGAAGCGCGATAGCTAAGCTACAACTCAAACGCCGGTTTTCTGCGAGACTATGGTAGTTCCCCGGGCGAGCTAGCCCATTCATGCTACAGACAATTATTATGCCATTCTTGACAAAGTATTCGTCTGCAGCGTGGCTCTACTACTATGGACTTACATTCCTTTCACGCACGACTATCCTATGGAACCCCTGAAGGTAGCTGGGTATTTCAAAACCGATACGGCGTTTACATGCGGCGTTGATGGCTTCCCATCAGTTGAAACGTTAGCTCGTTTGCCTCCTAATCCCATAAAAAATATATCGGTAAATATTATTTATTAAATAAAATAAGATCCCATACAAAAAATATCACTACTTGAATAACAGAAAGTAGTAATAGGTAAATGTTACCATAGCCATATATAAACCAACAACTACGTTTGCCCAAATTCCGCGCACCGTTTCTATAGAACCTTCATTCGTAGCAACTGGTTTCGAAAGCCAATAATTGCTATACACGTCCATTAAGTTACGACCTCAGATAGTTCAGTGAACTTTTTGATCTATCCAATGTTTGGTTTTGACATGATACGGTACCAGAGTTCAACGTGAACTGGTCACAAACAAAGATGGTTATCAACATAATTTTCAGTCTTCTAATTGAAATGCGATATCCGCCATTTCAGATAGTTTATGAATACTTATTTGTGTCGTCAACCTTAAATTTATGGTTTATGATTTTTTTTTAATCCAATGAGTTTTAGATTGCCAATTATTTTTTTTTTAATTTTTGAATTGCATGAAAAACAATCCTGTTACATACATTTTATTCATTTACATACCTATTATGTACGTCTAAAATAGGCGTATATAAATAAAGTAAATATGATCCATAAATTAACATCACGCTCAAATTTCATCCTTTTAAGAATACCCTTTCCTTTTCTTGACGTGAAGTCACATAATTCACAAATTTAAATATAGAAATTATTACATCGAAACAGTACAGTCCGAAATTATTGATATATTTTCCATTTTTTTATATCTTATATATTTTTATATCTTTTAACACCATTATGGGCATGTTCCATTATGGGCACGGGGCCTTTCTATGTCTGGAGGACCGGGATTTTACCCACTAGACAGACTTATCCAAGGCTGCTTGGTTGTTTGTTTGACTGCTTTTTCTATTGTTTTTAATGCTCGTATCACACAAAATTTATTATAATGCATTTTACTTTACTTCTGCGGTTTCATTATCATCATCATCAGCCTAAAGGACTCCCTATAATTTTATTATAATACAAAAAATTAAAACTTTAAAAGGATGTACTTTTGAATCGTAAAATGAATGAACTCCACTAGTGCACAATTCGCCGAAAAGAAAAGTTTCATCCTCACCATCTGGGTGAGTTGCGATACAGTACGACCATTTTTGCCGAATCTTTATTGCATGTAAAACCACTCTATGTAACCAGCCGTCTTCAGCGGTATTATCGAACCGGTACGTTACTGAAACCTTCAAGAAACAAGCCTAATGTTATATTATGTGATATGTGATATTTCAGGTGTCTGTGAGCGGTATTGATTGCTTTCCATAAAGCGACACGCTCGGTTGCTTCCCTATCCAAAAAAAGATAATAATAATCTACCACCAGTTCGTAAATTTGATTCTGCTAATAAAAATAAGAAACTAGGCATTATATGCATTATTGTAATTCAATAATAAACAAGCAACTGTTTCATTATTTATTAATGAGTAAAAATACGATGATTTATTGTTAATGCGAAATCAGAAATCCAATTAAAACAATAAAACAATCGTAAGGAAATGTGTTCAGAATCTCGAGTAACGCACGACGAAACTCCAGCGATGTAAATGTTAATTTAACCAATTCGCAATTTTATCAGCAATGCTTACGATTAGACGCAGTAGGTATTGAAAATTCATAAGTTAGCAACTGAAGCGCTGAAGGGTGAGTAAATTGGAGAAGAGATAAGGACGCGTGCAATTTACTTTATATCTATTCTAAGGGAAATTCTGAGAGGGCTGAGGAAACAGAAATGGCTCCAACAAAGGTTTATCGATACGTTAGCTACGCTTTCGTTTTTATCGAGTACTCACGTTACGTGTAGGGTCTCATGGGTAAATAAGGACGGTGAATAATATGATCGTCCTTCTATTATACTTATTGTGTTTTCGGCTGACTTATGGATTTTATATAATACCCTATTGAATGTACCGAGAAAGTTATTTTTTTTAGGTAATAATATTGTTTATAACGTTTTTATCGTCATATTTACGCTTAGAGAATAGAAACCACATGATTTTTAAAACTTTAATATTGAAGATATAATATATTACTACTCTTATAGAAGTGTAAGTACTAAACTTGAACATTTAAAAAAGGAGAACACTGCAAATGCGTTGTTTGCCTTTTTGAGAGATATTGTTTTTGTGATAGGATATGGGAAGGAAATGGAAGAGATGGAGAAACGGAAAGAAAGAGCGATTTGGCATCCGGCTCTCACAAGCCGCTAAACCAACAGCTAACAGTCAGAAAACCGAGTAACTTAAATATTGGTTTTCTGAGTAACTAAAATATTGGTTTTCTGAGTAACTAAAATATTGGTTTTCTGAGTAACTAAAATATCAGTTTTCTGAGTAACTTAAATATCAGTTTTCTGAGTAACTAAAATATTGGTTTTGGTTTTCTGAGTAACTATAATAAAATAATTGTTTTCTGAGTAACTAAAATAATTGTTTTCTGAGTAACTAAAATATCGGTTTTCTGAGTAACTAAAATATCGGTTTTCTGAGTAACTAAAATTTTGTTTTTCTGAGTAACTAAAATATTGATTTTCTACGAAATGCTAAGTCTAAAGATTGATTTGCATGTGGTAGCTGGTCCCACCAGTTATCTCTAGCGGCTGTTTCCCAACCGATACGACTCTGGAACCTTCCAAATATAAGCCTACATATATCTTGAAAGGCGACAAAGCTTTAGCAACGCATATGATATTACAGATGTCTATGGACAACGTTGATTGCTTTCCATCAGGTGATCAAGTTCTGAAAAAACAGTTCCATCATCTAATTCATATTAAAGTGCTCTCCGATTCCGCAGACTTGTCGCAGTTACCAAATGACCCGTCCGGCTATCGCGTCGAGTGTCCTCAACGGTAATGAACTAACTTTTGATTTACGTTACACTTACTTTGCCGCGGATTGGCTGAAGAGCTTCCGCAGCGAGTTAAATAAATATAATTTTTAAAATTGACGACCTAGTTTTCTCAGTAGGACGAAGTCACTGCTTTCGGTGTTATTGGTAGCAGATTCGATTTACGCATCGGAATAAATAAATATACAATACATATGGACTACAAGTGTTTATCTGGTCGTCCCTTCAATTCGTCTTCCACAAGCGTGGTAGTTTAATGTCAATTCCTTCGAAAATTGAGACTCCGTATGGGGGAGTATACATTGGAACTGATGTATTGATGGTGGACGGAGCTAAATACTTACCGTTAGGTAACCCGCGTACTTGTGTGCATGCTTCCTCTATAAAAACAAATGTCCCATAAATATCTCAATTTTTTTTTCTTGGAAAAATCTAATAATTTACCCTCAGAAAATATATAATAGTATAGCTGACTTGACGATAGCATTTTAAGTTTAATTTTCTTATATTTTCACACATGAGCGTCTTCAACACAAAAAGACAAAACTAAATTAAGGAGCTTCATGCTCATTAACTGTCAAGGTTATCTAAAATATAATATAAAGCTACATTATGTCTTAACTTATAAAGTAATTAAGATAATAAAACCATTGTGAGCCAAGATTCTCATAATCAAGTTTAACTATTCAATAACACCAAGTCCCACAATTCACTTTGATGACGGCAATATAAGGCTTTGATTTGAGGCTATTGGCTCTAAGTCAATAAATCGAAGACATATGTGTATTAATTCAGACATCTCATTAATTTTCGAATCGTCCGCTAGTTTATTGCATCGCGGTCATTATATCATTCAAAACTGATGAAGTCCATGAAAATCATCCCATTGAATATCGTCCGCAGCGTATTAATAATTTATTTGATAGTTGTACAAACATAAAATCTATGGTAATATGTAAATTGATTTTGAATCTACACACTCATTAGGCACCGTAGCTAGTTCAAGAATCGAGATGATGAAACCAAACTTGTTTTATAATAACGTATTTAATGTTTCACAGGCTAATGTTAAAGAAAACTTGTAATGCGATTAATGTGTCCATGCTATATTAGAAAAATGGTTTATATAAGTACGCCTATGGAAGTGGATTCATTTTGTCGGAGAACCAACAACACCAATGGAATTCGAGTCCTTTAGAGTAAACACAAACCAATACCAAACGCCTTCGGCGTCACTTGATAACAAATAGAACCTTAAAAAAAACTCTACTCACATCTCGACCGGCTACGCATTTCTGATGTCTCTGTTGTTGCAGGTGTCTATGGATTTCCATCAGTTGATACGCTTGATCGTTCGTCTCTCTATCTCGTAAAAAATAACGACATCTACGCAAATGAAGTGTGGGTCGCCCATAGGCCAGATAGATCGATAATCTGCGCAGAGCGGCGGTCAAAACTGGATGTATGTAGCTGAAGAGTTGGATGATACGCCTTAAGGAAGCCCATGTTTCGTTGGGGACTTGCCTCAAAATTGAGGGGTGTAGCCAAACAACTACCGTATGGTATTTATTACTTAGATACTACTGTCGTATACACTAGTATATGATTCCGACGAGGCGACTAATCTTGTATAACGCTACTATGAAGTAAGGCGCCCTTTTAAAAGAAGATGTCATGATAAAAGTTAATAAAAGGGATGCTTAGATTGTTTTGGCACAGAGAAAGAATGGATGAAAGACGACTGGTAAAAAAAAATAAAAGATGTGGATAGAAAGGTCGGTAGGGAAGACCAAAGAAAAGATACCTAGATCAAATTGCCGAAGTTTTTAGGAAAGGCAGGAGTACCCTTAATCGGCGAGCTTGCATGAAGAGAGTAATGAGTGAGGAAGAAGTTAGGAAAGTGTACCGAGATCGTAATTGCTGGAGATGTGTGGTCTTTGCCTATCGCTATGGAAAACAGGCGTGACGATATGTATGTAGATATGTACAAAGAATCGTTGGTTTTTCATTAATTAATATAACTAGAGTTTTTGCAATGTTGAATTGGACTTCATCGATGCAATAATAATGTGTTATTAAATAAATAATTTTCCAATCAGAACAAAAACTGCGGTACCACGTCCGGTTTATCGGAATCTTCTCGTTGTTAATCAGCACACGTATTAAATGATTTCGAACAATGCCTGCGAGAGTTGCCACTGCAGGTTTTTCTGTTGTTATCATTGAATCACATTCTTAACTGGACATGACTGTTGGTAATTACTATCTACTCATACGTTATAAACTGCAAGAGTCAAGTTTAAATAATAAATCGTAGAAGTGAATATGGATGCCATTCTTATTGTCTTCTACAATATAAAGTCCACTAACCCCCTGTAAAAAAGATATTAACCAATTACGATAGTAAGGTCAGGTCAAGAGTATCCTTAACCGGCGGGCTTGCATGAGAAGAATAATGAGTGTGAAGGAAGCAAGGGAAGTATGCCGAGATCGTAGCAGATGGAGATAAATGGTCTCTGCCTACCTCTACGGGAGATAGGCGTGACGATATGTATGTATGTAGATCAGTAACGGGACCCCCACCCAATGATCGCGGCTTCGATCTCCGCATCGAAATAAATATATGTATGGCATACAGATATTTATTTCGAATCTGGCAAACCCACCAATCCGCATTTGATAAGCGTGATGGTTTAACGTCCATTCCTCCAGAAATGAGAACGCCCGTGTTCAGCAGTGGGACATATATGGGCTTTGAAAAACAAAAAGATAACGATGGTATTTATCGTAAGCTTTCTTAGTTTTGAATACTCAACCATTGATTCCAAAAGCTGTAATTGTGATACTGAGCCATTTAGCTGGACATTGACTTAATATATTCCGAGTGAAACAACTTATAAGTGATGACCAGATAGAAGTTGGAGAGTCCTTATGAATACTATGAGCGAAGAGCTTGTTAGGAATGTGATAACATAATCGAAGAGATAAATGGGCCTCCGGAACTCAGCCGCTCACCGTACGAAGCGCGGTAGCTAAGCTAATACTTAGACACCGGTTTCCTGCGGGAGTGTGGTTCTTCTCCAGGCGAACCGGCCCATTCATGCTACAGACAAATATTATGCCATTCTTAACAAAGTATTCGTCTACAGCGTTGCTCTACCACTGGAAAACGTAATCAATGTGGTAGGTGTGTGTTCACAGCTTTAATTAATGCAAAATCAAATATTGGAGAATACTACGATACGTGTTAAATAGTAAGCAAAACAAGGAAGCGTCTATTAACACGTCCTCATTAGAGTTATGCGTAATGAAAAGGGGCAGTCAATAAAATTTTAGTGAACGCAGGCGTAGACGTGAATAGGCCTTTATGATAGGGGGTTCCCGTATTAAATTGTTTACCGCTTCAAAGAAATGTACGGTGCTAAGTAATTTCTACATTTTACTATCAAACAATGGTTGCCATCGCTGCACAATAGGGAACACTTGAAGTGTCTCTTTTTTGTTTTCTATTTGCTTTATAGGCTCTCGAGTGCTGTTAGCCTTTGTTGGTTTTGTGTGAATGAAAAAAAAATCTAAGCTCTCCAAAATTAGTCGGTTGTTTTTGCGACTGTGATTTATGTGAATGATGAGTCTATTGACTGTGATTTGTTAAACATTTTTTAGAGAGATATTGTGGAAAAAAAGGGAAAGGTAGTGTGTGTGTGTGTATGTGTGTGCGTGATTATGTGTATGTGAGTGAGTATTTATTATAAGCTATATAATATCATATTCTATTTTCAAACAGTTAATTTTACAATACAATTTAAATGAATATCAAGTGACAATGAAGCCAATTATAAAAAAGAAGCAACAACAAAACAACAATAAAATGTCATTTTTATTACATATAATTAAATATAAGGTATGGACCTGCTTGATAGATCAGGGGAGGTACCACATCCTCACAGAATATTGCCGTTAAGTGCTAGCATTGTACTGTTTTACTACGTTACGTTATCATTCCTTTATAAGCTATACATTTTTATAGTAATGCAAAACATTTTAAATATATTTTTTAGCCAGACTATATATGTTTATATGTTTCACTAGTTGGATTCAAGGATCTCCAAATTTCTGAACGAATGGACATAAAACAACGTTTGCCCGACGCGTTTCGGCAACCAGACTCGGATTAAATAAATAAATACCTAAATAAATAAATACTAATAATATTAAATAAATAAATATTAATAATATTAAATAAATGCCTGTAGGCCATATATACACATTTATTTCGGTGCGGGGTCGAACCTGAGAATTTGTACTTAACTACTCTTAACAACTATATAAAAATAAATTTGTCTTTCCTATTCCACTTGCCAAGATGTGACGTAGAAAATTCAGAGATGTTTAATATAGGGAGAGATTGGCATCGTCGAGAGAACTTGTAACGTCGACTGCGGTGACAAGATGGTGAAAGTTTTTTAATAAAATATGTACTAAAGTACGAACAGAAGGTGGTCTATTTTTTGTGACACTCGAAAAATTTTATCCCTCGAAACTTTTAGTAGTATTACCACTAAATTCCCCAACTTTATTGTCTTCATTTCCAATTGGCTTAGGAAAAGTACAATTTTATTGATCATTTTATTTCATCATCGCAACTAATATACTATACATACACCCACACTTCATGATGACGGTATACGGAAAAACTTAATTTAAATTTATGTATGCCGTATAATGTAAAAAGAAAAAAAAAAATATATATATATATATATATATATATATATATATATATATATATATATATATATAATAAAAAAATCTTGTCCGCGTAAAATCCATATGATAAATCATTAATTTACGATCATAATTGCCCACAGTTACGTCGGAATATATCTCTTGAATGTTGTTTATAGCGGTCATATTTTAATCAGGATTGAAATATAATACGGGGGAAATTTCGTATAGACGCTATGAGCTATAAAGTGTGCTTTACGACAAATTTCGTTCAATATTTGTATCGTAAATCACGGGCATTTCCTGTTTTTCTTGAGTCACTACTGGACGGAAGTTTGAACAGTTGAGCGCCAAACCCAAATCTTGCCTATAAAAGACGTCTTTTTAGTCATTGCAACAAAATGATAAAAATATAAAATAAACTACAACATTTTTTATACGATATACGGATTTTTTATTTTATAAGTTTTATGTATTTTTTTTTGCCTATATACTGTTTCATGAATTCCCAAATAAAATTTTTCTTTCTTTGTTTCTATAGTACGTATCATCACAATAAACAATTTAATTATCGAGGCTTGGTTAACGAAATAAGGCAATAACATTTTTCACCTTCCGAGTCAATTACCGTTCGATTAGCGCACCGATATATATATATATATATATATATATATATATATATATATATATATATATATATATATATATATATATATATATATATATATGTACTCGTAAACTGTGGATGTTTACCACTGATGTATATTGTAGGTATTTGGGAGATATCACTTTAAATGAAAACAGACGTTAGTTAATGTGAGGACTCATTAAAGTCTCCCCCCTTTAAAGAGCGTAATAACAGTGCAAGCGGGTCTGTCATTGGCGTCGTGAACGAGATCAAAGTAATTAAAAATAACATCATAAATTTCACCCCGTTCGAACATCACATAAACTATTTTAGAAATTTTTGAGATATGTAAACATTGGTAACGGAATTGTGCGAGGATGGAGACTTTGCCGCTGAAAATATTTAACTACAGATGTACCTACTGAGTTTAAGTTGTGCCGAATACATTGAGCTAGAATCAACCATGGTCCATTACGGTACGGTTCCATTACGGTATCTGTTCGAAAATAACGCTGAAGGTTATTTGTAGAGTGAGAATTAAGGAAGAAAGTATCAGGAAAAATACACCGTTCTGATCATAGCGATCTTAATACTACTAGCAATTTCTTCGAAACAATCCTAAAGTTACGTTTGAGATATAACCTTAATAGTTCTTTCAGCTCACCTTAATTTATCTATACAGAGACTTAAATGAATCACCTGTAAGACTAAAAGTCTACAGGTGATTCATTGAAGTCTTCGTGTATATAAATTTAGGTACCAATTAATAGACTCAAAAGCTTTCAATTGCCAATTTACACGGAGCACCTTAATGAGCGGGATGTCACTAATCCAAGTTACGCATCATTATCTAGGGACACAGCCCATTATCTATTCAAACGAGCAATAGCACATGTCGGTTTAATCTGAGCTCTGTTGGAACTATGTGAGTAGAGTCAGCAACTTAATGCAACTTAATATCTGGCAACAAAAATTAAGATTTAAATATATAATTTACGTAGATAAAACCTTATAAATAACGATGATATTATAAGGTTTTATCTACGTAAATTAATTTCTTCTTCTTCTTTTTCAACTAGCGAAGGTTGGCAGCCAATTCAGCACAACTTTCCTCCTCCTTCGTGATGTGGAGCAGTTCTGGAACACTCACTATCCCGGTCCAGTCCCTGATATTACGTAGTACTTTTTCGACCAACTTGTCTTTTGCCCGCGATTTTTTCCATCATGATCAGTTGCATCTGTCATGTCTCATGATATGACCCAGGTAAGCAACCTTTGACGGTCTGCAAAAGTTCACATTTTTGCTTGACTATCCGGAGAGAGGTTCTCCGTCATTGGCCATCATTAATAATTTAAAAATAATAAATATAGTCCATCTTTTTAATTTACTTTTATTCGGTTTGCCTTTCACAATTGGCACCTAACGCCTACTCAACCGAAAACCAGATGATCTTAGAAGCCGGAAGGGCTAAACTAAGATGGCTAGATGGAGTCGAGGACGACTTAAAGGCAATCGGTGTGAAGGGCTAGAGAGAGAAAGCCAAACTAAGATCCGACTGGAAAAATTTACTGAAACAGGTTAAAGCCCACCTGCGGCTGTAATGCTTTTATGATGATAATGATTTCACAATTGTCATCAAATCTGACCTATCAGTAAACTATTATTTTGAAATACCAAACAAATTTTAAAACATTCGCGGACACAACTGGTAGTACTTTGAGTAGACATTGCATGTCATATACCTAGTTCACACCAATAGTCAAATAGACCTAACATTGTAAGCGCAATCTTTACCAAATGAGCTATTGCTAATATTTTGTCAGCATAATGATTAAATTTGAATAAAAAGAATTAAAAGATGACAAGGATTTCTTGCGCACCTAGACTCTGACGGCATCGTTTTTAAGAATAAAGCAGAAATGAAGATCAGGTCATTAATTCAATATTATATCACTACTTACATAGTGTTTCATTAAGTTAACCTTCGTACGCCTCGTTGACAAATAAAGATCTATAGAAACATAAAGAAAATGACATACGATAGATCTCTTACGATAATCACGCTAAGAAAAAGAGAGAAGAAAATAGTCTTAACCACTTATTTCTTTTATAGTTTGAAGCATAATATTGTAGAAAAATACATACCTATATGGTGGAAGGTGTTGGTAAAAATTTATTTTCAACATACACCAAGGTAAACTTGTAAAAGAATTTGGAGGATTTCCGCATTGAAAATATTGTCGGTATTTTAATGCTCCCCCGGGTGTCTGGCTGGCAATCGTGAAATTTTAAAAGTTTCATACTATCCAAGGTATTTTTATGCACTATGATTCAGTTTTTATAACACAGTAACAAAAATTGGATATTAAAAACTTTTAAACACATAAATAAAAATGGTGATAGTATTAAGACTTCATTTATAAAAATAGTAGATAAATAGATAGATATGGAGATAGACAGATAGATATATTCCTTATTATACACCAGAAACAAACAAATACAATAATTGATTATAATACTGCTTATATTATATATAAAGGGCTACATACTAACTACAACTGTAAATGCCTTTGATTTTTGTTTATAAAAGAATTATAACGGAAATAAACTAATTGGTTAGGCTTATTTAGCAAAACGACCTAAAAGGTTCAATGACGAAGCTCCTTTCTAGTCAATGGTCGCGGGTTCGATTCTCTTATCGTGATAAAAATATGTATGTATGTCTTATGAGTATTTATGCCAAAAGTGAGTGCTCCGCCCATCCGCCTTAAACAAGCGTGTTTGGTCAACATATATTCCTCTAATATTGGGAAGGCTCGTTATAACGTTTTTACTAGTTACGCGTTTTTTTTAAACATACGCTTCGGAGATGTTCCTGATGATAAGGGGAGCAGAACAGAAAAGTTAAGGAAAGATTTTTCTTTCCTTTTCTCTTCTGCTCCCGTTATTTCTTTGGAAATCCTTATCATCACGAACATCTCCGAAGCGTGTTTTTAACATAGTTAAAAAACGCGTAACAAGTAAAAACGTTATAACGAGCCTTCCCAATATTAAATATGAATATACATATGTTTTATACATATAATATAATAAAACCCTTTTCTTTCCGCTTAAGTTATTTCTTTCTTCCCCTCCCATTATTCACATCTGATTCTTAGATAGGCAATGTATCTGCAGAGCTCATGTTATTCCGCATACTCGTTTGTCTAACTTGTCCATAATAAAGTGTTTTAATATGATCCACTTCGGTACATTACCAAGTTAAAACACTTTCAAGTTAGATTTATACGGAGCTTGCATTGCTGTCGGTGAAGTCGTGCAAGATCTCCCAGTTAGGATAAATGTAACGACACGATTTGAATAACATTAAGTAACATAAATCGAACTTGCCCAGATCGGGTGTGATTGCTCCAGTCCAGTGAATTTGAATACTATATAGAAATACGTGAGTTACCTACATACATACATACGATCACGCCTGTATCCCGTGGATGTAGGCAGAGACCACAGACCTCCATCTGCTATGATCCCGGCACACTTTCTTTGCATGATCCACACTCATCACTCTCTACATACAAGCTCGTCAGTTAAGGGTACTTTGATGCTATGGGTGGTGTTAGTTGTTATCCATCAGGTGACCCTCTTACTCGTATTGTCTTCCTGTTTCATAAAAAAAGGAGTAGACTCCGAGAGCGTTAGCTTCGCTTCCCCAATAAGGTCCTTTTATTATTAAACTACATGCCTCCAATAGCGATTCACATAGGTACATATATACATATCGTGACGCCCGTTTCCCGTGGGTGTAGGCAGACAAGACCACAGATCTCCATCTGCTACGATCCCGGCACACTTTCTTTGCTTCATCCGCACACAACACTCTCTACATAGAAGTTAGTCGGTTAAGGGAACTTTTGAACTGGACTTTCTTGACAACTTCAGCGATTCGGTTTTCCCCTACCGATCCTTCACTTTACATCCGCAATCAGTCGTCTGTCATCCATCCTCCCTGACCTCTCCGTAACAAATATGGATGACTTGAGTTCAGCGAAATAATCTAAGAAGGATAAATACATAAAGACAAAAGAGATGTTTAAATTCCAGACTTAATTAATAGGTAGTTAAATAAATTCTTTGCTTTTTTCATAGAAAGTACTGATGGTAAACAACCTCCGATGCCCATGCAGTCCCCATGGTGATAGAAATACTATCACCATGGGGACTGCAAATGCGTCGCCTACTTTACACAAACAAGGAAATAAGGAAACAGAGCAAAATGAAAGGAATTTTTTATTTGACTATTGCTGTTATTATTTTTCTAATAAAAGCATTATTGGCTTAAATGTAAAAGTTAAGAATTCTAGTTACATTTAAAGCATTGCTAGCCTACCTTTTTTAAAATCCGAATTGAAAGTGACAACGGGGCTATTTTTAAGATATTCAAAAAAATGTCATAATAAGCATATTTTCCGTAATACTCTTACACAAAACAAGTGTACTGAAACTCTTTTCAAATAAATAAAATGAAAATGAAACTGAAATATTTTATTGCGGCAATGAATACAGCAAATCTTTGAAGTGTAGCCGAGATGCTGTAGCGCGCAAATATTACTTTGTCAGCGCTTAAAAATAATGTCGATTCAAAATTTCAATAATGAAAAGAGCTCTGCCCTGACTGACACTCAGAGGCCCGCAATGTAGGACGCTTGAATTTTTTTTTTATATTTACCCACCAACTCTTATGATCTTTAATGAAAAGAATTCGATACATCAACAATTTTTTTATCACGCTTTGCAGTACTTTGAGATGTTTCGACTCAACATGGCGACCTCGTCTCCAGATCAATGATTTTAAACAGAATATAAAACGAATGTCTCAATTTATATGTTTAGCTTTAAACTAGATTATCGATGCTAATAGATATATATCTAATTTATATTTATCGAAGTTTAGATCTTTCCCTGCTACGTAATCATTATTTTCACAATTGTTATATAAAAGCCCACTGCTGGGCATAGGCCTCTCCTAAACCGCGCCATCTAGCCCGATTTTCGGCTACACACATCCAGTTTCTCTCAGCCCCCTTACACTGATTATTAAATAAGATCTTTTCTCTACTAACTATTCATTATTTTCACAATTATTCTATGAGACTCCACTACTGGAAATAGACCTTCCTTAAAGTCCACAATCTAGCCTAATTCTCGACAACATACATCCAGTTTCTGCAGCCTCTTTGCAAAGAGCGTCATCGGATCTAGCCAGGGGGATCCCAGTCTAAATTTGCCAAGACGCAATCTCAACTCCAACTTATCAGTTCTCCCACGAACAGGTTCAGCCCAAGGTCACTCCAGTTTGCTAACTCGGTGACATTTTTTTCCCGGCGGATTCCTGTATTTCGAATCATATCCACAAGACAAACTCCGAGAATAGCCCTCTCCGTACTATATATAAAATTTTATCACCCACAACTTATTCCAAACAAAGCTAATAGTTTTAAGCGACGCTTTCAAGAAACAAAGAACGTTGCGAAAATTTCCATTACAACTTATTTCTGTTTCCTAACTTAATATAAAGCAAAGTAACTTTAAGATTATTAATGGAGTCAGGCGTTACTTTGCGGAAATCCATCACTATATGGACAGTCAAAAGTTTTACTTAGCTAAGATCCGCGACAAGCAAAACAATAACAGGAAATTAATAATGTGTGCTTTTCCGTTGGGTTTAGTGGATTTATTTGGAACTTAAACCAAAAACTTACCGAAAAATCGGCCATCAACTCTCCACCCACCAACCACTATACACAACGCCAAACACACACTATCACTTTTCCATCTTGTACACGACACGCGTTTCGCCCCAACACGAGGCATCTTCAGGTATAGTCAAATAAATTTGCATTTCAAATAGGATAGAAATTTAAAATGTCACATTTGACAATGTGGTACAATAAATTATATTTATTTTATAATAAACTGTTCTTTTTACGTGCCATGTGCCTATGACTCCAAACTTCTGGAGGAATAGAAATTATTTATGAAAAAGCATCACCGATTAAGAAGTATTATATAGGCTAAAAGAGAAACAGCAATTCTTATAACACATTGAGAATAGAAGGAGATTATTAAAGTACTATTTGGTAATTTGATTTGTAATGAAAATTTTATTGTAAAAGAAAGAGCAAAGAGACGTATAAAGAGTTAGCTTTGGATCGAAAAAAATATATCCACAAATACTACCTTACACAGTTATGTATGGATAGATTTTTTGCTTATTTATGTAATTTTTATCACCGTTTAAAATAATAATATTTTAAATTAGCTCTCTATATTATTGATACTATTTATTACGAAGTGCGTATTTTTTTATGTTGTGTATATGACAATATATTTACAATTATATCTCTATTTGTTCATTATTTTAAATCTGTGTGTTATATTTTCCCTTTTTATTGGTATAAAAAGGATAAAAATTACACAAATTACAAATATTAACAAAAATAAATTAAAATGTAGAAATAAATAACCATGGTTGGTTATTTTTTTCTACATTTTAATTTATTTTTGTTAATATTTGTAATTCTTATTGATTGTACTATCACTCAAATAAATATTTACTCTTAAATAAATGTTATTTCTTCCTTTCATACTATTTTAAGCTTTTATTAATAATGTTGTCTAAGTTTTGATGATCATGCATGTGGTTAATTTTATTATTACCTACATTCGAATATTTAATAAAATATGTTATCTAAGTAAACCAAATAAATATTGTAATCGAACTTACTTTACTTGTCTCTTTCTTTCTATTGGAACACATCCACTTCCAAAATTCTTTTGGAATGCAATCACCAATTGTATTGTTTCACAATAATTTTTTACTGTCGCTGATAGAAACTTGTGTCTTTTAACTATCGCTGTGGATGAAATTTAATATCAATAACTGTTTTACTTTTAGATCTTGCGCCTTATGAGATTTGTTTAATTGAAATCATTTCTGTTTCTATTAGAAACTATTTCGTTATACGCTTGTAACTCTATATCTAAGTTCCGACGTATCCTAATTTAATGTTCTATTATTGCTAACAGTTTCAGAAGTAATATTCAACTGAAACATTGAAAAACTACAATAAAATAATAGTAAAAATCAAATCTATATCAATAGGTAATACGTATATTATCCTGGCTTAGCTCAGCGACTAAAATACCTGACTTCTGAGTATAGGGTTATGAGTTCAAATCCAGATTATAAACTGATTTTTTTAAAAAAATACAGAATTTGCTTTTCGTGCCTCTGGATTTGTGTATGTACCTCGTGTGTAACGATTATACTCCATTCAAATTATCTTTCAATGTTATCGAAAAAACAAAATAAATTAAAATCGTTTCATTATAGAAAGGAAATTTCAGACGAAGGAGTGCAATTGTGATAATTTATTTTTATGGGAAGCAAGTAGGTATAGAATGTGATGCAAATTTTCTTACGATGTTTTTTTCACAAATTCGAGCAGTTGGATTTGATATCCATCCGTTTGCGTCTACCAATATAACTCTATTTGGATCACTAAGCATAACCGTTACGGATTCATCAATGGGTATTGTGTTTTTTTTCTAAATTAATCGATAATTGATTATACGAAGCTATAAGGTATTGTTCTGCCCACGAACGTCACTATTTAACTATGCACAAATAAAAGTAAATTGTGAACAAAAAACCAGTGTAACTCAAACACAAACAATGGTCTATTGTCTTAATGAATTGTTTTGTTACATGTTCATCCTAAAACTGCCCAATCATTGTTAGCTTTTATTCCGCCCACGTATTTTGATCACAGAATTACAATTATAACTTGTTGTCTTAGGACATGTTCCAGTTTGTCCGTGAAATATCGAAAAAAAATGAATAAAAAGAAATCGTAATTGCTCAAAAAAATTCTATTTCATAATGAATATTCATTTTTCATAAGTCAAAGCAAACGGTTACTAAAACTATTCTAGAACGACATTTTTTCTTAATAAGTTATGAGTTTTAATGTCTTGCAAATCAAAATATTTGTTGACGATAACCTAGTTCATCAAATCATACACGAAAAAATTGTTTTTATTTAGGTATATAAAAATAACAGAAAATTTGTTTTTATATGGATAAAAATAATTAATTTTGTTTTTATAAAAAACTACTACGAACACACTAGTAATTCTAGAATTTTTTACCTTAAACACTACAAAAAAAATTTAGCGCCTCAAAAATAATTTCTGACAGACTGGTAAAACTTCTAAAATAGTTCTTTCATTTCAGTGCTTTAATAATAAATACATTAGTTAATAACAAACCAGTTATAATTAATGCACGAAAACATGGTTTTCATATGTGATAGATATATCAGAACATATAAATAATTAAAAGCATTTCTGTTTCTATTAGAACAACTTTCGTAATACGCTAGTAACTCTATAACTTTGTTCCAACGAATTCTAATTTAATGTTCCATTATTGCTTACAGTTTCCGAAGTAATAATATTCCACTGAAACTAAATCATTTTATGTTTCCGCTCCGATATTATTTAAGCTCTCTTTCCATTATAAAAAAAAACATCAGTCACAGACTCATTACAACAAGTCTGCAACTAGCTGACGTACATATGTATCATTATAACTGACTGGTGTTTGTTTACCTTTGATAAATAATCAAACAAATCTCACGAACCGCATCCGTTTATAACCGTTTGCAAGATTACAAGAAATTGTCGGACTAACCACAACACTTTCACAGGAAAATATTTCGGCAAAGTTTCGGCCGAAACGAAAAAGTTTTCACACAGCACTACCATCAATCCATTCGACGCTGGACTGAATCGTCCGTAGGCGCTCGTTAGGATTTGTAGGACGCACTATCTCAGAATAAACATCCCTATACAAACAGGCCGATGCACCGATTACGATGTTATGAACGCGGGAGAGTCGACCGGCAGCGAAACACCTCCCACGACGGCCGGAAAGCGACTGACTGAAATTGTTTAGCCGCGAGCCGCACCGGCTATTGCATCCGAGCATAAACGAAAATGGCCGAATATAATTTTGAGGTGCGGCAGAGACGGGTGATGGAATCTATCGGATGAACAGAGATGGAAACTCAGGTAGGGTGGGAGACGGCTGCATCAAGCGTTAGGGGTTTCATCCGTGCAGGTTCGTGATTCAGAAAGTGCACTTGGCTGATAGACTACGAATAGAGATAATAAGAACATGCCCTATTATAATACGACGTCGGTTAAACTATAATAACGCCATTGACCCAAATTGTAACCAATTTTCTTAATGGTTTGTGAACGATAAAGTAATCTTACGATTACGCCGCATGGACAAATGAATTGACGTTTGTCACTATAATGAAAACAAATCGTCCTTTTATAATTATTGCCAACTATTTGAAGCGTGGAGCTTCGTCTGCGACGATTATCAAGCATGTTTTATCAAAATATTAAATTTTAAATGGGATACAACGTCAAACATGAAATAAACTAAGTAAAAACTTTAATACTTTAATACTACCTAACTTTAATACTTTAATAAACTTTAATACTTTAAATAGTCTGTAAACTTTAAAGAAACGAGCATGAGTCGATTTTAATACTTATTCGCCAACACTGATGATGCTGTAAACTGATTGGATCGTGTCGGATATACCGCTCAACTTTACAACGAAAAGTGTCAACTATTTTTTTTTAACAGTTCATATATGTCCCACTGCTGAGCACGAGCCTCAGAGAGAGATGCGGATTGGCTTACCAGACTCGGAATAAATATTTGTGATTCATACATATATTTATTTCGATGCGGGGATTGAACCCACGACCACTGACTCCGCGGGCGAAGGGCTTCGCCACTGAACCAATTGGTCGTCAACTATACTGCATCCAAAACTCTGCCTGTCCATTTGAATGAATCGCGATTTAGTAAATAATAATATCGAATATTTTTATCAAAAATGTATATGTCGGTTTATCACGTGTCTCTATAAAAATGGTGTACATAAAGCAATTCGCCGAAAGGAAAAGTTGCATCCCCACCATCTAGATGAATGGCGACACAGTACGGTGCGTTTTTTCCCGAAACTTCATTCCACGTACCACCACTCTGTGGAAGCAGCTAGCTTCAGCGGTATTTCCGAACCGATACGACATTTGGAACCTTAAAAAAACAAGTCTATTCTTATCTCAAAACAACGAATTGGCAAATAAGGTAATGGAGATGTCTATGGGCGAACTTGATTGTTTTTCATCAGGCGTCACGCTTGCTAGTTTGCCTTACTATTCCATAAAAAAGACAAATTGGCTCGGAGCCTAAAACCACTGCTTACGAAATCTGTCTGTGAGTTGATTGAACAGGCATTTGAAGTTTGGAAGACCCGGTAATTTACCTATGACAAGCGTTGTTGGTTAATTTCCATTCTTCCAGATATAGAGAGGCCCACTAGAATATATAAGGGCTATGAAAAAAAAATACATACATATATTTTATCACGCCTGTTTCCTGTAGGGGTAGACAGAGACCACTGATCTCCATCTGCTACGATACCGGCACACATTGTATGCTTCATCCACACTCATCACTCTCCTGATACAAGCTCGCCTGTTAAGTTGTAACTGTGTACAAAAAAATGACAAATTACAATTATTGAATGTACGCGTGACTTAGAAACGTTAAAGAAGAAATGTAAGCGAAAGTATTGTTATCGGTGGAGACGCTGAGTACCTACAGCAATATTATTAAAATCTTACTGAGGAGCGGGGACGAAGGTTCACCGTTGTAATGCAATTTTATATTTATGTCCGCTTGTACGGCCGAAGATGGGCACGAATGTTTAAAACGGCATTTGCCTTCCAAACAATTATAGTTTATGTCTTTTTCAATATTTACGAGCGAGTACGCTAGGTCTAAATGAAAAAAGTTTAAATAAATAAATAAAGGTTCATTGCTCTCTACCATTAATTAACATTTAGAAATAGAAGTAGAAATCGAAAAATCTTTATTCATGACACCTTTTTTTACAATAGCTATAATTAAAATAATAATAATGTTATAATATAAAAATAAATAAAACAAATAGAAGGAAAATAATTTTAATCAAACAAGTGTCATAAAAGAGTTCTTGCTCAGCATATACCAGGCGTTCTATTGCATAAAAACAGAGCCAGGTGCTCTGTTTCTCAGCAAGAACCAACGTGGTCAGATCGCGGACCACTGTGACGACATTGATACGGACACACACACATACATCCATATATATACTACTCATACTCATATACACATATACATAAATACATATATAATACAATAAAATTCAAAACAACTAAATCATATAATAAATTCACCCCAACCAAAAGGACAAGTTTCTGTTTACATACTTAAAATTAGATTTTTGTATTTTTTTATAAATCCTATATCCTTTTTCCTTCCTTTGTTTCCTTCATCCCCTCCCAATACCTTAAGGTAGAAAATGCATCGGCAGTGTTACCAAAAAAATAATAAATTTCCTCCATAAAAGTGTAATCTTTTCTTAAAAGTTTTTTTAATAAACAGCCCAGAGCTGGTAGATCTCTCTTTATAGTGCAGTGAACTCTAATAGCTTCTCAGACGTCTCATCTTTGTTCACATATGGTTTCTTCTTAAACCTACTGCAACTGCCAGCTTTTATGAGTTGTATTTTATCCGTGAACAAAAGCGATAACAGAAAACGACTTACTTTTGCGAGCAAAAGTAGCTTTCAACTGTTCTTGATACTTGAACACGCCTTGAACTGACCGGCTCTAGTTTACCATTAATTTTTAGATTTTAATATCACACAAGCGTTTCTTATCAAGAATACAACATCAAGTTACGTTTCTAAAGATAGCATTGTTTTTTGTTATGGGATAGGAGGGCAAACGAGCAAGCGTGTCGCCTGATGGAAGGCAATCAATGCCGGCCATAGACAACCGCGACACCGCAGGAGTCGTTAGCGACAGCGTTTCCGGCCTTTTAGGTATAAAATAATCAAAAACACGATATTACAAAATAATATTTATATAACATTTATATATACATTTAAATTACCGCCAGTCCACCTTGGAAAAGTGTGGTGGGTAAAAGGTCGTTCCTCTAGAAATTGATAACTAACACTAATAATAATAATTGATCATTAACAATTTTTTTTCTGATTCAAATATTGCATAAAACCAAAATTCGGCATTTTCTACTTAAAGCAAATAAATACTTACGTTTTGTGTCGTCGATATACAGGTTGTTAAAACATTAACAGCCTGCTTACAGGTAGATGCGTAATAGTTATTTAGGTAAATTTTGAATTGCAATAAGGAAATATCTTGCTTTTCCTAGTTTGAATAATCAATTCCAGTGTGGAGACGGCGTCTCTAACAGTCGCTTACAAACTACGCTCGCAGTATTAAGATTGACAGTAATTGTGAACGAAGTGACTTGATTGACTGAGTGCTGACGTTAGACAAATAAATTATTAGCATATATACCTACAGACAGACTTACATTGTGGGAGCACCATGTATACATATGTCACTCATCATTATACAATGTTTGCTTATATGAACATTAAACCTTGATTGGTATGGAGAATATCTCCTGGCATTAAATTCACCTCATGAAGAATAAATAACGTTACTTGATGTGTTTATATAATTTCCAAGTCTCCATAGACTGAAGGTCTGGGGATTCTACCCCTTTCCCAAAATGCTAGACATTTCAACATTCCGATCCACCATTGAGGATTGTGTAATAAATTTAATTAAATTTTTATTTATGTAAAACTATCTATTATCGGTGGAGGGTGCGAAGAATCCCCGGGAGAGTTTAGGCTACCGACACAAACTGGACCTGGCGACGTACAATGGACGAAGTCTGCGGCACGACGAGCACGTACACGAACTCGTGGTAGAGCTGGAAAAAATAAGATGGCACATTGTTGGACTAAGCGAAGTCCGTAGACAGGAGGAGGACACGCTGGTCCTGCAATCTGGCCATCTGCTCTACTACCGAGAGGGACGTAGTCTTTCCCAAGGTGGCGTGGGATTCCTAGTCAACAAAGTCCTCACCGACAACATTGAAGAAATATCCAGTGTGTCGGCGAGGGTTGCGTACCTTGTACTCCGGCTATCGAATAGATATAGTCTAAAGGTAGTACAGGCATACGCGCCCACGTCAGCACACCCGGATGTGGAAGTAGAGGCTATGTATGAAGACATAGCCAAGGCCTTACATAATACCACAAAGGCCCACTTCAATGTTGTCATGGGGGACTTCAATGCCAAAGTAGGGCTGCAAACAGGAATCGAATCGATTATGGGACCACATGGTTTTGGACAGAGGAACCACAGGGGGCAAATGCTGGTCAACTTCCTGGAGAAAGAGGGGCTCTATCTGATGAATTCCTTTTTCCAGAAGAAGCCCCAAAGGAAGTGGATGTGGCGAAGCCCCGATACTGTGACAAAAAATGAGATTGACTTCATCATGTCGGACAAAAGACACAGAATTGAATGAAGAAATGCAAGAATCAGGCAACCTTTGCTGATTTGCCTCTCTATCCTATAAAAAATGTTACTTGAATAACGTTGAGTTTGGTCTAGAGTTCAAACCCAACCCGACTTCACGAAGCGAGCTGTAATTCAAAAAGTTAGTTTCTGGCTTTGCTCCATATATTTAACGAGAAGCATTTAAATAAAAAAATACATAAATAAGTACAAAGTTTGTATGTATATAGTAAAGTATTTAAAAAATATCCTTAAAGATTTTTTTCTGGAAGTGATGCTCGTTTGCGCAAGGAGATACACTGATGATAAATAATCTCACCGCTCATAGACATTTTCAATATTATGGACATTATCATCCGTAAGGAAAGATGTGAACAATGAAGTTGGATTTAATAGGAGGAGGATTTAATCGTACATACCGCGATAACACAAAATAGTTCTATGACTTACTAATGCCGATATTATGTGTCCTCATGTCGAGCCACCATAGGAAAATATAGTGAATGATGGGAGGAGATGGATTTAAAAGGAGGAGAATTTATTCTTACAAAACGCGCTAACACAAAATATAAATGTTCTATGACTTACTAACTTCTATATTGTACGTCCTCATATCGAGGCACCACAGGGAAAATATGTGCATAATAGGAGGAGATGGATTTTAAAGGAAGAGGATTTAATCGCACAAAACGCGGTAACACAAAATAGTTCTATGACTTACTAACGCCGTTGTAATGTGTATCCTCATTTTGAACCACCACAGGGAAAATATGTGAATAATGGGAGGAGATGGATCTCAAAGGAGAAGATTTTATCGAACAAATGTGGTAAATGTGGTAATACAGAATAGTGCTTACACTTAGCATCGATATTCTGTTTTCTCAGGTCAAACATCCCATTCCCGCTAAAATATGGTCTACCACTATTAAAATAGTGTTTATTTCATTACTATTAGCATCAAATTACAAGAAGAATCTAATAATAAGTAAAATGTATGATGTCAACGATACCGTCTGTTGACTACGAAAAAAGTAATCTACAATTTTATATATTCTTGTTTATTGCACAAGGGTACCTGAACGAAATGTCGCCATAACAAGCTCAAGAAAAAGTTTAGTACATATCAATGTCGCAATAAAGTGCCGGACCATATCCTACAAAACGAGAGGAAGCAGTATGGATTGCTTAAAGCCGGAAATCCAGGTCTTGCGAAACTATATATTTAACACAAAAATATTATAAATTTTAATATATAAAAATATATTAAAATTTATTTTATTGCTATGTGGCTGGTAACGCATAAGCGTTAGGTTAGTCATTTCTTTACTTATCTTCGTAAAATGACAGTGATGATGGTAGCGGCGTTTACTCGATTAATAAAAACCAATTTGCTATCCAACGTTCGTCCGTCAAGCAAGGGCATTACGATAACAATCCTCAATTCTGAGAGAAGCCAATATCGATCAATAGATTGTTCCGGTTGATTGATTGAATTGAAATGAGGTGGTTCTTTATATGCGCCACGCAATCACATTTGAAATCAAACATAAATAAAATATACAAAATTTAATCTAATATTATAGATATATACGATAGTCAAAGTTCGATTATTGTTTGCTGCAAAGTAAAATGAAGAACTACGTATTTCGTTATAAGCCGAGCGTATAGCTATCTATATCTTTCGCCAAAGTAAAATTTCTAAAATTTGGCTAAATAGTATTGTATCTTTTAATTATATTTTTCGATACACAACTTTTAATTTAAGTGTTTTAAATCTCAACGCTACTCTTTTAGTGGACCTTCACCCTAACCACCTACGCGGCAGTTTGGTACATAGGCCGTGTTCGCACGAATGGGACACAGACGTTCGTGGGCGAAATCCTGATTTTATTGGTTTCGGTTTTACTTACTTATTTGGTTTGGTTTTTAATACCGTTGTTGGCAAACTCTCTAAATCCGAACTTGTATTAGTTGATAAACTTTTCTATTAAA